>JAOTON010001030.1:632500-1192500 GCA_034440635.1 Lepas anatifera | reverse complement strand
CGGCCTCGGTTGTGAATACGCAGGGCCTCAGTTGTGACTACGCAGAGCCTCAGATGTGACGGTTTCAAAAAGAACGCCTGAATCACTGTAAGCGCGCTCACAGTGCCGCAGTATACCGGCGCTGCCCACCGCCCACTGCCCGCTGGGCTAGTGCGCCCGCCAGATCAGCAGCGGTGTTCACGCACAAGTCTGCAGAATTCCGGCTCCCGAGGCTTGTGTCCGGCTCCTGAGGCTTGTGTCCGGCTCCCGAGGCTTGTTTCCGGCTCCTGAGGCTTGTGTCCGGCTCCCGAGGCTTGTGTCCGGCTCCTGAGGCTTGTGTCCGGCTCCCGAGGCTTGTGTCCGGCTCTCGAGGCTTGTGTCCGGCTCCTGAGGCTTGTGTCCGGCTCCTGAGGCTTGTGTCCGGCTCCCGAGGCTTGTGTCCGGCTCCTGAGGCTTGTACAGTTTCTGAGGTGTTTAACCGGATACAAAGCGGCAAGGTGCGAAAGGTACCAGCTCTGGCTGTGGGGGCACTGACGGCAGTGTGGTACGCGCCACCCACCACGTCCCAGCCGCTTACTCTCCCTTCTCCCGACCGCCCCCGCAACAAAAACCCTGGGAAAACCACTCCAACACACGTGCAAATTGTTGCCGTGGCTTCCCAAGAAGTGATCATTATTCTGTCGGTCTAACACAGGGAAACACTCTATTTTTAATAGTTTGTGGTGTACGGCGCAAAACCAATGTTAGGTTGGCGGCCGGACGTGTGGGCGGCTGTTTTTGGTGGAGTGCGACTTTCCCCGCTGATCACGTCTGGTTTCGTGCTGACTGAATTCACGGGCTGTCACTTGACTGAGCTCTAAAAACATCCAGCGACTGCCGTGCTAACTTCAAAAGACACTCCACGCTGCAGAACAATGACAGTGAACCGGCAACTCATCAACCAACAGACCGGCTTTCAAATGTGCGCTATTACTAGCAATGGTGCAATCTGTGGGAACGCACCGTCCATCAGCTGTTTGCAAGCACCAACTCTTCCCTGCGACATGGCTTTCCCGCTGTCTTTCCCGGACACGAAGATTTTCACTGGTGGCGTTTCTTATATAAAAATGGATTCATGCCCAGACCTACCAGCACACCTACCCATTCAGACCACTGACCCCACATCTCCCGAGAGCGTGTCCGTCGGTGCTGGCTCCGGATTCAATACAGTGCGCACAGTAAAAGCGGAATGATTAATGGGAGACAGCTAGGGGCCTTTTTTGTATGCGTCTATGGGTCAGAAGTCTTCGCCGTGAATTTTTCTCTAAATAAAAATACACTTCTCATTTAGGTATCTACCTACAATGGTGAAGGTAAAAGAAAAATGAGACGCGGGCTCCCAACTGGTTTCTGAATGCCCTAAGCTTTTGGAAGTGCATTACTGCCAATGATATTTTTACTCAATCCCTTTTGACAAGTTTGAAGGTGCCCCTCGGTCTGGGTTGCAGCCGGGTAGCACAAGACAATGTGCCACATTGGTGCTGGGGTGCCATCGCCGGATGGCTGAAACGTGTGCCTTCTTTTTGTATGCGTCTGTAGTTTGGATGTGCCGCTCAATCACATAATTTTCTACCTCCGTTATGAATTTGTCCCTGAATAAAAATTATCCCCCTCATATAGGTATATGCTTACAATGGTACAGGTAAAAGGACAATAAGACAAGTGCCTCAACTGGTTTCTGAGTGCCTACGAATACCAAAGGTGCCCCACTATGACGAGACTTTTACCTACCCACTTTCTGTAAGTTTGAAGGTGTCCATCTCTCATGGACACAGAAAGAACTTGCCCATAGGCAGCGGAATGGGGGGGGCAGCGGGGCACCCTCTTCCCCTCCCCCAACTTGAACGGACCAGGGGAGGGAACCACCATTAGGGTGGCCTCTTAAATCGGCAAAGATGGCAACGCAGCGGCGCTCGGTCCGGGCTATCGGAAACTGTGTTTGTAACATTTTTCACAGACCCACAGAGTCTGACAGCAAATCCACTCTGTTGGTTTCCCTCACATATAGCATGTTTTGCACAAAGAATCGTCAATGTCATTGTGTAACCTCTCCCATGATCTTAGGTGTAGTGGGACGTGTTCACTGAAAATGAAAGACGCTAAAATTTGATCATCGTTGACGAGGGATATGGTCCTACGTAAATATTTCTCTGGTGTAAAGTTATCAGGGACACTAATTTTAAGCTGTTTCCAATTTAAGGCGACATTAAAACGGATAAGGCAAACACCTGTTTTAGAAGAAAAAAAACTTCAGATTGACCTTAAAGGAAGAACGGCAAATAACATGCTAAAATAGACGGACATTTACCTGAGACGTTTAGGCCCGTTCTCTTTTCAGTGAACATTGTTCCTGAATAATATCACCGCTACGTTTCTAAAATCGTTTTTCTTTAAAATACGTTTCTATAATAATATATTTTTGTGCTAACTATTCCTTTTATAAAAATACTTCCGGTTTATTTGCAATTCCAAGGAGCAATGCCCTTCACGGGATTTTGAATGCAATATGCATCCCGTAGAGCAAGCACCAATTTCATAACCTAACAACTTAATTATACCTTATTTATATATGGCCTATCCAAAACCGCGCAGTTGCAGAAAGTGAGCTTATTAGGAGCGGAAATCAGCCTCCTCCTATGAGCGGAAATCAGCCTCCTCCAGGGGCTTTCTGCTCTCCATTGAGTGTCCTGACTGACGTAAAGTGGAGACGAATTCTGACTGAAGTCCGCCGTGAAAGCCTTCACTGCTCAATAAAAGACAAGTTTTGGAACTAGCGATATATATATATATATATAAGAAGGCCAAAGGCGCAGTTTCACGGATAATTGCTAAAAATATAAGACACTAACAAACACACACATATATGTTGAAGGTACTTGCTATACAAAGATTTGAAGAGGGAAAGCCGAAGACATTGTGTTCAACCTAGGTTTGTTTTTTAGATATATAAAGAGACTCGAGAATTCTTAAATCTACACCTGTACCACACCTATCCAGAATTTTGAAATCATCAATGGTAACCGGGGTATCACATTGATGTGAATGTTCGCGAATCGCAGACGGATCTGGATTCGCCACCATTCGGTTAGTCCGGTCGGACATACCTAAGTGTTGTTTTATCCTGCAGTGTAATGAACGATGGGTGGAACCAACGTACGACGCACCACACGATGCGCAACAGAATTGATAAACCACTGAGGATTGGCAACTCTTAGGTAACCTGTCCTTGAACCGGAAGATAGAACCCAAGGATGAGGTGTTCTGAAGGACGATCTTTGGATTGAGATAAGGGTAATATTTGGAAAGAAGGGACAATAACTCTTTCTTAAGTTTTAGAGACTGCTGACCAAAATACGGAATAACAAAATATTTCTCAAGTTTCTTAGCTGTACATGCCTTGGGGAGATAAATCGTACTTCTTATTCAAAAAATCCTTGACCGAACAATCAAAAAGATGAATGGGGAAGCCATTGTTTTTAAAGAAGCGCTTTAAAAGTCGAGTTCCCTGTGGAAAAGTTGGAATGATGAGCTGACACTAAATGCCCTATAGATAGCCGTTAAGGTGATGGCACGTTTTACAGCAAGGGGTATAAAGCTAAAAAAGCTAGTTCCTAGGCCAGTGAATGTTGGCTTTCGATAGACTGATGTTTCAAGCTTAGAGCCGACCCTCCTAACGCATACGTCAAGGAATGGCAGTTTACCACTCTGTTCGACTTCTTTTGTAAACTTAATATTTGGATGTTGAGCATTAAGAAAACTAAGAAATCTATCAGAATGTGATCTATGACGAAATATTAAAAAAGTATCATCAATGAACCTCTTATACATTACTGGGCGGAAGTCGGCTGGACAGTTTTTTAACCATTTCCTCTCATGAAAACATAGAAAAATATTAGCAAAGGTGGGGCCTAAAGGAAGACCCATGCCTACCCCATCGACCTGCTTATAGAGAAGATTGTTAAAAATGAAGTAGGAGTTCAAAACGGCCACTTCAAGAAGTGAGCGAAAGTACTTCGCAGTAATCCCTGCTATTTCTACGCAATTATTTCTGAAAAGTTCGCTGATAGTTATTTCAATAGTTTCTTTCACCGGGATGTTAGTAAACAAATTTTGAACATCAAAGCTAGCCATAACCATTTCGGAAGTGAGTTGAAGCCCACTTAAACTATGCACGAACTCGGAACTGTTTTTTATTGTATACTCATTTACGGTAAGTGTCGAAAGTAGGGGGACCAAAAATTTAGCAAGTTTGTACGTTGGAGTCCCACAGGCAGCAAAAATTGGGCGTAGAGGAACCAGCACCTTATGGACTTTTGGAAGTCCGTACAAAATACCAGGAGTGGAGCCAGACACATAAAGTTCTTTGTACACCGAGTCCGATATCATAGATAGTTTCTTGAGTTTTGAAATAATGCGGTTTACCTTATCCTCAACTTGTCGAATGGTTTTAAGCACAGGTTCATTAATAAGATGAAATTTCGTAGCATCAGACAATATTAACTTAACCTTATCAATGTATGATGTTTTGTCCAAAATCACAACACCTCTCCCTTTGTCTGGTTTAGTAACAACAATTGACTTATCGGCAGCAAAATCTTTCAGCAAGTTAACATCATGTCTAGTGAACACTGGTGAAAACACCCGAGAAGACTTAAAGCCATGAAAATATTTTAAGCTAATGAATCTCAACTTTTCTTTCACATCACGAAGTTCAAAGCTTGAAGGTAGATGTAGATCTGATACAGTGTGAAGTAACTTCTCGAAGCATAGGAAATATCGGTAAAAGTTAAGCTTCCATACAGGTAGTTTAAAGTCAAGTCCAAATGCGAGTAAAGTTTTGATTCTTGCAGGCAGTGCCTTCGATGAAAAGTTAAAAATGACGCTGTCAGGGTCACAAGGTCGAATAGTGTTTTCAATCCCAATACGTTTGAGCTTCCTAGAGTGAATTTCATTTTGCTTCTCTCTGAATGTTTTTAGAACTTCCTTTAGATGATTGTTAAGCCAGAAGAATTGGAAGAATGAAAAGGTTTGACGGAGACTTTGGCGTTCGTCTCTTACTTTTGTTTAAGTTCTGCTAACCTATTCTTTTTGAAAAGTATCTCTTGATTGAGTAACTTACTTTGCCATGATTTGTAGAGTTTGCTGTCCCGAAGGTCCTTCTTGTATAGCTTGAATCTTAAGAACTTTGGGTATATGCTGTATGTTTTACATGTTTTTAGAAATTCAAGATCTAGTTCACATTTGGTTGTCTTCTTCTCATTCGATATGTATGCATGTATCTTCCGAACACTTTGGCGGCCATGGTTGCGTCCGATATGTTGGAATAAGGACTCTTTTTAAGTTGTAGTAGAAGTATAAACTTAACAATTAATAAAGACACACATGTCAACATCCAGACCGGTTTCGATATATTACAATATCATCATCAGTGTAATAAATGAACAACCTACATAAGGAGCAGAGCAGTAGACAATATATATATATATATATGCGACACATTGGATAGAATACATATCCCTGGAAGCTCAGAACCAGTTTTTTTTTTAAAAGGATTCGGTCCTCAAAGTGTCTGATCTCGCGAAAACGCAAATGTTAATTATAGTTCATAGATTCCTCATTGGTCAGCTTCGTGAATCCATACATTTTTTTGCCTCAGGGAATTGGGATATCGTGAAATAAGAAGGATCCCCCTACTGGATCAGCCGTTCTCGAATAGGAATTACCGCATCTTCACCACCCCTTGTTTGGCCCATAAGTTATGGAATAATATATTTTCCGAAAAATTTTAATCTATTGAGGAAATCCCAAGAAGTAAACTAATTATCAAGAAAATGTTGAAACAACATTTCATCGGTCAAAATCAGTAAAACATTGAATGTAGTTAACTTATAGTCCTTTTGAATGAGGAGAACAATAATAAATAATCAGCGAATACCAAAATAAATTGTAAGGCTTCAGTGCTCTCTAAAAATATATACTGTTCTTGCATGACCAGAACATGTAGGAAATATCAACCTCCATTCAGCCAGCGTATGCATAAATTAGCTATGTTCCCACTGCATCGTGCGGAAGACATTATGTTTGCGTGGGGGTGCCGGGGTCTTGTTTTAGTTGCGGTGGTAGAGCCTGATGGATGGCACTTCTGGCGCGTTGTCACTTCTAGTCATTTTTAGATGTAAATGCCACGGTTAATATAACTTTGTAATGCCTACCGATTTAGGATTTATACTATCATTCATCAACGGCAACAGAGTGAAACAACGTATATATATATATATATATATATATATATATATATATATATATATATATACACACATATATTTTTTCACCGTTTGTCTCTCGTGGAAGCACCCAGTGCGCACCTTGACACTGGGTGCTGAGCCAGAGACATATTTACTGTCCGTCATACAACGACATGTTTTGTATATTTTGGATGATGATGAGGTGATAGCGGCTGAAGATGAGAGCATGAATGAATCTATTCCTTCCGTTGCCCCCCAGGGCCAGCAAGCGAGGTGAAAACCTATTGTTCACCAGCCCCCGGGAGCAACGAAGGGAATGGTGATTTTGTCGTCATCTTTATGAGCAGTGCCCATAAAGATGACGAAAGAATCATGGAGCATATCATTCGCGACAACTTAAAGTGCACAGATTCTGACAACCAACTGCATCTCACTATCTATTACAAAAATATAAAAACATTCAACCTCATCATTCGCAACAACACATCAGACAAGACTACCCCTCTGTCACGCACCAATGTACTTTATCAATTTAACTGCCCCTTAGGAGACTGTAGGCTCCTTGCCGCTAAGGACATCAGTGCCACGACAACATCCCTCTTACGACGCCTCACTCTACACAAAGCACCAGGCCACACCAGCTCCATCAAGAACCACGTAGAACAACACCACCAAACACAGCTCACCAGAAAACTCCTCACCGATAACACATTTACCCACAAGCACACCAATGATCACCTCAGAATATGGACCACAGAAGCACTACCCCGGTCTGCGACCTGGGCTAACGCCCCAACAGCGCAGGAGAGCCGCATGACAATGTGCTGAAAGCAAACCATATTTCGTTCTCAATGTATCTCTTCTTAAGCCTGTACGTCAGTGTTATCATTCTTTTCTTTGAAATAACTAATAAAGCTAAAACTAATAGCTCGCAGCCAACCCCGGATCCGATCCGGGCACCCCTGAACACGAGTCTGGGCCTCTAAGCACCAGACCACTGCGCCACACTGCACCGACTCCGGCTAGCCCTACACCTGTGACCCGTCAGGAGGTCACTGGCCGGTATCATTCAAAGCGCCGCCGTGATTGTGGTGCCGGGTGCTGTGTTCGTACAGAAAAGGCACGGTATAAAGCTGCTTCTAGAAGAGGGCATTACGTTGGCCTAGAATCATTTGTATCGGTGACCCAGGAGCCTAAGCCAGCTTCATGCCAAATTTCATCCACTTCCATTCATTTTAAGAACTTGAAACCGTGGTGAGAAGTGAGGCGCTAGAAGCATTGAGAACAACACTAACTGAACACTCTTGTCTTAGCTTCACAGTGGAGTTGTCAAATTGTCAGTGAAACGTCAAATTGTGACGTCATTGCATGTTTCGAAATATTCATACCTTGTATCTCAAAAAGTCATAAAGATAAATGAAATCAGTCAAAAGTTTTGGAAGGAGGACATTTAATGAATAAAAATGCAGGTCAATTTTTTTGAATTCTATAATAATCTACACAAATTTCAAACATAAAATATAAATTGAAAAATTTTAATGAGCGAGGTCTTTAATTTTCTTCAAATTAATTTGTATGAAATCTGCAACTATTCTTACCCTGGAGCCGTAAAAATTAGGTATCTGATAGAAACATGTTTTGAAAGCTCGCATTCTTCACGAGCCTCCCGCCAAGCGAATCCCGAAGCCGCCTCGAGCGCCACGTCACCCAAGAAGCTACGCGGCCGACGCGTTGCCTCGGTTTGGAGCTAGGGAGGGGAGGGTGGATGGACAGGACGCGACAGATCAAGTTCATTCATTGATGGATAGGAACAGATGGAGCTATGCGCACAGCTTTAAAGGGAATGCGGCACTTTGGTCGAATCCTGGAATTTAGTGTCAGTGGCGTACCCAAGGGGGTCCATGGGGTCCGCGGACCCCCTTGGGCTGACCTTATGTGTTACGGCTGTCACGTTCCTGTTTGTTTCAGATGTAAAGTGTGAGAATGTCCAAGATTTGTGTTTAAGTTGTAATGAGTACTGTAATGAGCTCGTGCTATCACGATTGAGGTAAATGTTATAATGCTACTCACTCAAGAGTAAAAACCTCAGAATCAATGAAGCATAGGCTAACGTAGAGGTCTGAACCCACGGGAACCTGAACAAGTAAGCATCATTATCGTTTGGCGTGCAATGATAACGTGTGGCCTCGCAGTTGGTTCTCGTTTGACCGTCGCTTTCCTCTTTTTCGTTCAGATGCGATGGAAACACACAGACTGCTCTGGTTGATTTATTGCACACCTCAATGTCAGCATGTATTTGTTGTAGCGGACTGAAAACCTGCTAAACTTGTTGTTCCGTGTCCCACAGGATTTTACGGCAACGGCAGCTCCAATACAGTGTACTGACCATCTCAAATCGTGTTTTTTTCCTAGGCTGTCACATTATGCACTAGAAAACACGAGCATTGGTCTCGGGAGGGGGCCCACTGAGCTTGGTCTTAGAGGGCCCCCGAGCTGGTCTCAGGGGCCTCAAGCTTGGTCTCAGGATGCCCCCAAGCTGGTCTCAGGCCCCCGTAGTTAGTCTCAGGAGCCCTCCGAGCTTGGTCTCAGGAGCCCCGAGCTTGGTCACAAGGGCCCCGAGCTTGATCTCGGGGTCCCCGACTGGTCTTAGGGGCTCTCGAGCTTGGTCTCACGTGCCTTCCAAGCTTGGTCTCAGGGGCCCCGATCAGCGGTATCGAGGGCTCCGGAGTACAGAACACTGATCTCAGGGGCCCCTGAGCTTGATCCCAGGAGAGTTCCGAGCTTGGTCTCAGGGGCCCCCTGAGCTTGGTCTTACAGACCTTTCTATCTTGGTCTCAGGGGCCCCCGAGCTTGGCCTCACGGGCCTTCCGAGCTTGGTATCAGGGGTCCCTGAGCTTAGTCTCAGGCCCCCCCCAGCTTGGTCTCAGGGACTCCCGAGCTTGGTTTCAGGGGCCCCGACCATGGGTATCGATGTCTCCGGAGTACCAAACATTGATCTCGGGGGGGGGCAATATTGATCTCGTGGTGCCCCTGACTGTCGATATCAAGGGACTCATGAGGAAAGCACGAGCATTTGCCTCAGGGGACCCAAAGTTGGGTCTCAAGGGCCCTCAGCCCTGGGCTCAGGGCCCCCGAGCATCGGTATCGAGGGGCTCCAGAGTACCGAGCATTAGTCTCAGAGGGGGGCTCCGAATATTGATCTGGGGCCCTCAAACATCGGTGTCGAGTTACTCCTGAGGAAAGCACGAGCATGGGCCTGGGGATGCCCCCGAGCCTGATCTACGTGGGACCCCGAGCTTGGTCTTAGGAACCCCCGGGCATCAGTATCAAGGGGCTCCCGAGTATTGGTCTCGGAGGGGAAGCGCCCAAGCAATGATTTCAGGGGCCTCCAAATACTGATTTCGGAGGGCCCCCAAATGTGTGGATGCAGTGGCCAGCCAAAGGGAGTCCTAGGGGTCCGCAGACCCCCCTTGGGCCGACCTGAACCATTGCAAAGGATTCTCTGATCCTGGGGCCCAGAGTCAGCCTCGGGGACCCCCGAAGATTCGCTCTCAGTGGGTTCCGAGCCAGCTTCAAGGCCCCCGCTCCGGGAGTCGGTCTCAAGGCCCCCAGAAAGTAGATTTCAGGGGGCCCCTGAGAGTTGGTCTCAGGAGACCCCGAGAGTCTATTTCAGGGGGTCTCCTGAGAGTCAGTCTCAGAGAAAGCCAAGAGTCTGTCAAGGGGACCCCGAGAGTCGGTCTACGGGGGGCCCGAGATTCGGTCTCAGGGGCCCCCGAGTGTCAGTCTCAGGGGCCCCGAGAGTCGGTCTACGGGGGCCGAGATTCGGTCTCAGGGGCCCCCGAGTGTCAGTCTCAGGGGCCCCGAAAGTCGGCCTCAGAGGACCCCGAGAGTCGGTCTACGGGGAGCCCCGAGATTCGGTCTCAGAGGCCTCCCAAGAGTTTGTCTTAGGGGCCCCGACAGTCGGTATCTGGAAGCCCTGAGTATCAGTCTCAGGAGGCCCTCGAGCTAGTTCCAGGGGCCCTCAGAGAGAGGGTCTCAAGGCCCGGCGAAAGTCCATTACAGGAGGCCCCTGAAGGACCGTATCAGAGAACAAGAGTCGGCCAAGGGGACCCCCGAGATTCGGTCCCAGGCGGCCCCCAAGTGTCGGTCTCAGGGGCCCCCATAGTCTCACGGTCGTCTTTCTCAAGAGTCAATATTTACTTTCAGGTGGCCCCGAGAGTTAATCTGGGGGTCCGAGAGTTAGTCTCATTTCATCCGCAGAGTGCTAGTCCCAGGGGGCCCTCGAGAGGTAATTATGGGAGCCCTCGGGATTTAGCCTCAGGCTTTGCCTCCCCCTCCGAATTTTGGTATAAGGACCCCGAGAGTCAAACTCAGGGAGCGCCCAAAAGTTAGTCTCACAGGGCTCCCGGGAGTCAGTCTCAGAGACACCCGAGAGCTAATCTGAGGGCTCTGAAGGTAATTCTCAGATCCGAGAGTCAATCTCAGGAGAGTCAAAGACTCAGTCCCAGGTGTTTCCACCTCCCTCTTTCTCCCAGTGTTAATCTCAGGGGTGCCCTAGAGTTAGTCTCAGAGGGCTGTCGGAAGTCATTCTCAGACCCCCCACCTCAGAAACGGTCTCAGGGGCCCCCATAGTCTCACGGTCGTCTTTCTCAAGAGTCAATATTTACTTTCAGGTGGCCCCGAGAGTTAATCTGGGGGTCCGAGAGTTAGTCTCATTTCATCCGCAGAGTGCTAGTCTCAGGGGGCCCCCGAGAGGTAATTATGGGAGCCCTCGGGATTTAGCCTCAGGCTTTGCCCCCTCCGAATTTTGGTATAAGAACCCCGAGAGTCAAACTCAGGGAGCGCCCAAAAGTTAGTCTCACAGGGCTCCCGGGAGTCAGTCTCAGAGACACCCGAGAGCTAATCTGAGGGCTCTGAAGGTAATTCCCAGATCCGAGAGTCAATCTCAGGAGAATCAAAGACTCAGTCCCAGGTGTTTCCACCTCCCTCTTTCTCCCAGTGTTAATCTCAGGGGGCGCCCTAGAGTTAGTCTCAGAGGGCTGTCGGAAGTCATTCTCAGACCCCCCCCCACCTCAGAAACAGCGTCAGGGGACCTCCGAAAGCTAATCTGGATGGCCCCGTGAGTCAGTCTCAGCCCCCCCGGAGCAAATCTGGTGGGCCCGATAGCTAGTCTCAGAGGTGTTGCCGATAACTTATCTCAGGAGTCCCGAGAGATTCTCAGAGGCCCCCAGGTTTGGTCAAGAGGCGTCGTGAATCGGTCTCAGAGACCCCCGAGATCTAATCGGGAGGGGCCGAAAATTAGCCTTGTGAGTGCCGCCAAGTGTTGGTCGCAGGTTCCACAAGGACTGATCTCGGGAGTCCGAGTTATTTTGAGGGGACCTTTCAGTTCTAGTGTAAGGAGGGCCAGAGAGCTAATCTCGAAAATTAGACAAATAGAGACCCGACAATTAGTCTGACGAGTATTGGTCTAGGAGGTTCCAGAAGTTAGTCTCAAGGGTCCCCTGGGACTGCCCTCAGATATCCCCGAGAACTAGTCTCAGAGAGCATTCCTCCCCTCCCCTATCCCCGCTTAGAGTTAGCCTAAGGGCCTCACGAGAGTAAGTTAAAGAGGGCCCCAGTTGAGAGTATCAGGGTAAAATATTGTCATAATATTGCAACTATGTTGTAGCAATATTTTCCAAGCAATAATGCCCACACAATATGGTTACAATATTTCTGCAACATTGCTATAACATGGAGGCATTATGGCATAAAATAATGTGTCTGAAAAAGGAGACATACGCGTATTTGGAGACTCGTGCGTAGCGATAACACTATTAAAACACGACTTTGTGAGAATATTGTGTTAATTACAGGAATTGTACCGAATTTCATTTTTCGTAATGTTGTCCAGACAATATAGTCACAATATTGTGGCGTGTCCACAAAACAATTTTGTAGCAACGTTGTGCGACAATGTTGTCACAATATATCCGTAACATTGCCCCAACATCGTGACAATGTTGCTGTGTTACTAGGGCATTGGCTTACTTATAGTTTTCGTCTAATGGAAGAGTTAAGTAAAATCTGAAACTGCTTTCTTATAGGTGCTGTCACGCAGACATGGAAAACGAAAACTGAAATGAATTCTTGATGTTTTAATTTTCTGTCATTCTCGGTTTACTGCATTGACAAATATCTATGTTTCTCCTTAACGGATCTTGTATGTACGGTTCAATACGTTAGCTACCTGCCGTCATGCTTCAAAATGTTTTACTCCGTTTAAAGCAGTACTGGTACCGACAAAAAAATCTTACTGTATTGCTTATTGTGGCCGACCCTAGAAACTGTTGCTTTCTTGGGAGACCGGGAAACTGAGGGCGTGAGCTGTGGCAGGAAGCCTAACCGGAGGTGAGAAAAGTGAGAAAAGTTATCCACGATAACGAAAGGTGACATAGGTTGAGGAGGTAACTTTATTTGACACTTTACATTAACACCAACTGTTCATATGGCCATCTCCTTTGATTACTTTTAGCCAGTGGCTTCGCCATTAGAAGGGGTGGGGGCCGTACACTACTGTTTTGGGAAATGAACTGCCTTTCCCCTTTTATATATAACCACACGGGGCCGGTAAATTAAATAAGCAAAACCGAGGTGTTTTAAATTGTTCGGCTCGATAACGAAACTCGAGAGACGGAAAATTTAAAGTCCGAGGTTATGCTAAGTTGGATTTCCCGGGACAAGTGTGGTTATAGTGTTACCTTTTTGAGCACCACGAGTTTATCTTATTGCAGATAATGACGGGCGAACCAGGTGAAGACAAACTGGCAATCAGGTGCGATTTCAGCTTTTATTGGCATCATCACGCTTCCAGCGCGGACCGAGGGCTGCAGAGGCGGGGTGTGGTGCATGGCGTCACCGCCGGCATCTGCGGCGACCCGCACTCCTTGTCGCTATTCTGGGAGTCGCCGTATATGCGGGGAGACGGACTAGAGCGCAGTTCATGCGCTTCAGCTGCCGCCTTGGAGTACAGAGGATCATGGAGACGAAAGTCAGGCTGCGGCTGTGCAGAAGGCTGCTGCAGGTAGGCGGCGTACTCTGAATGTCGGCCACAGGAGCCCCGAATCATATTTCCGTCATTGTTCCCGTTGTCGAAACCGTGTTGTTGCCCCTTCACCGGCTTGAGGTACCTATCCAACTCTGGATCCGCCATCGGGTCTCGATTAGGGCTTGTTTTTTTCCGGAAGCTGCTCCGTCGAGTGCTCAGTTTCTGTTCCCGGGGACCTGCCTGCCATTTCCTTAAATATTAAACGGTATTTTGCTAGTCGGCTCGCCGGGGTGTCGGGTTTTTCTTGCAGTGGCCACATGGTTTCTTGTTGGCTCTCCTGGAACTGCTGTGAAACGACCAATGTTTTGTTTTTGTTTTTCGGGATGGCCAAGGAACGCCTGAGCAGGTTGGCATCTGCGTGTTCGGTACACCCTTCGTTTGGTTCTCCTGAACCTGCACTGGCCTGATGTGCTCTGGTTTTCCTGGCAATGCAGCGGAATACAGTGCGAGGATACTTGGGACGGCGTTCCCGCAAACAATGGCAAAAGAAAACCGTTGGAGCAGCCATTCAGTTTCGCGGCGGTCACCAGAGACAACTGCGACGCGAGAACCTAGCTCACGGATGAAGGCCTTGGTGGTTAGACCGCAGGCTCCACCTGTTTCAAATGTAACTGGATGAAACTGGAATCGTTGCATTAGATCCGCATATTTTTTCCTTTTCCTCTCTTCCGCTTCTACTGCCACGGCTCCTGCTGATGTTGCTGCTTGCCCGACATTTGTTGCGGCGTACGTGTTAACACAAGTTGCATCCCACACCAGGCTCTTCCCTCGCGAAGCCTCGGGAGAATGGGAACA
The DNA here is from genome assembly GCA_034440635.1 of Lepas anatifera. Taxonomy (NCBI): domain Eukaryota; kingdom Metazoa; phylum Arthropoda; class Thecostraca; family Lepadidae; genus Lepas; species Lepas anatifera. The sequence continues at coordinate 1,178,355 of JAOTON010001030.1, read as the reverse complement.
CGGTCATACCGTCTGGCCTTTTACCATCCCCACGAGCCAGACCAGGAGGTTCCAGGATGGATGGAAGACCTGCAGTCTGTAGGGATCGTCTTACGATGTCATTGAGGGCTGCATGACGGGGAAGGCGGCCTGCGCTGAGGCTACATGTGAGGGCTACATGACGGGGAAGCCGGCCTGCGCTGAGGCGACATGTGAGGGCGCAGTAGCCCCTGCTGTCAGCTGTAGAGCCGCAACGACATTGGTGAGGGATGCACAGATCTGCGCCAACGCGTAGTGCTACCGCTATTCTCAGTGTGGCATCGTCCAGGAGCGTGCCGAGGCTGGATGAGGGATAGCGCGCAGTCAGGCCCCGCTTTCAGAGGTGCGGGCGCTCAAGAGGCGGGCTCGGGTGAACTGGCGTGCCGAGGAGAAGTTTTAGGAATGTTTGTTCGGAAAGGATTCCATCCCAGTGTTTTTGACCACTCCTCGCGTTCTCCTCTGGAACATCTGCCCCGTTCGCATTTTGCTCCCATGCTTCTAGGGCTGTCCCGTACTCCTCCACCGATATCTGTGCTAAGCGTTCAGGGAGCAAAGGCGATATCAATTGGCGGCAGCGATGTATGGATGCAATAAAGCTGGGGAGGGCGACCTCTTCTGTGCGGCGAACACCAAGCCCACTGTAGCGTGTTGAGAGGACGGCTTGAGTCCAGTTAGCTTCTTGAAACTTGGTATTGGTGATATCAGTGACTGCAGATGTAAGACTACTGTCGAGAGCCTGCAGTAGTTCGGGTAGTTGGTAAGCAGGCGAGACCCGTATGATGTAGTGCAATTTCGGCAGCCACAGATAGTTCCTCAGCATAAAAAGTGAAGTGTGGGCGTCAATATATTTTAGACGTTGGATCATGAGTTCCAGCTCTCCACTTTTCTTCCTGATTGTTTTATCGGTAGCTGTTGCAGTCATAGGCGCTCCCAGACCAGTTTTCTCTTCTTCCTTTAGTATGGAGGATCCGGGGATAATATCAAGGATGGGTGCCGGTGTGAAACACTCTGCCTTCTCAGATGGGGCATTAGGAAGGATTGTATAACAGGGTGAGATATTATTAAACAACAAGCAGGTAGATGAACGCGTTTCGAAAAATTGTCTCTAGCATCTAGAGGAGGATAAGGAACCCGTCATCAAGACATCAGCAGTTTCATCGTTGGATTTTGTGCAAAATTATCGTGCCATAGAAATACAAAGACACCGTTTTGAGGATATTCCAATAATGCTTCGAATTATTCTAAAATGTATATAAGCAAGCTCGATAGAGACAATCTAGCCTCATCACGTTTTAAATAATGTTCTATGTTTTATCATCATTATTGTTTTGTTATTATTATATAAAACTTTTTCTCTCTTGCAACAACTCTAATACAGCCCAGATTTGCCCATTTCAGAAGCCGGCCTAAGATTAAAAGTATCATTTTAGCTATATGTCGCTTCGTAGCTTCCTATTATCTTTTTTACAAACTGCTATAATTTAGCTCTCCAGTTGGTAGATGATTTGTCTTCAGGAATGTTGACAAATGCACTGAATTGAGTTGTTGAAGGTCTCTTCTATGTTCTTTTAATCTTGTTTTAGACCCCGTCCTGTTTCACCATGTACATTCGTACCGACCCACGGCACCTGGTACCTACACTTTTGGATCTAAGTCATCGATCTTCTTTTGCAAGATGCTACTAAGTTTTTACCGGAACAAAATGCTACTTCAACGTTCTTCAAGTTGTTGCAATAATTTCAGCTGGTTTGGAGGACGGGGTCAAAAACAGATTAAAGAACATAGAAGAGACCTTCAAACAACTCAGAATTCAGTGCATTGTCATACATTCCATGAAGACAAATCATCTACCAAACGGATAGAGCTAAAATTATAGCAGTTGTAAAAACAAGATAATAGAAAGCTAAGAAGCAGCACATATACTAAATGATACTTAATCTAGGCCAGGCTTATGAAATGGCAAAATCGCGGCTGTATAGGAGTTGGTTAACAAAGAGAGAAAAAGTTTATATAATAATAACAAAACAATAATATGATAAAACATAGAACATTATTTAAAACAGTGATGAGGCTAGATTTCTATATCGAAGCTTGCTATATACATTTAGAATAATTCAAGAAGCATTATTGGAATATCTCAAAACGGTGTCTTTATATTTCTATGGCACGATAATTTGCACAAACAAACGATGAAACCAATGTTTGATGACGGGTTCTATCCCTCCTACCATAGATGCGAAGAAGACAATTTTGTCGAAACGCGTTCATCACCCGTGTGGTTAAGTATTAGGAAGGATTATTTGACACTTCTCAGCGTTTTACCATTTGCCGTCTGAAATAATCAAGGCCCTCAACGTATAATTTCATTTGATGAAGTGCTTACAAGACAATAACATGAACAACACGTCAGGCTCTCCTTTTTTCCCTCCGCCCTTAGGACTAGACGAAGATGGCATGGAAGAAGAACTAGACAATTTTTTAAATCAAGCCGGAGCAGTGAAATGACAAGAAAGCCAACATTTTGAATAGATCATATCCAAAATGAAAGCAACAAGCTCAATAGTGACGTGTCGCTCTCATTGCTAGATAAACGCAAAATAAACTCTGCTATATGCGCATACATAACCAACGCAAAGAAAGAAGACAGCAGATATTATGAAACGAGTAGAAACACAATGTTCTCTATTGTGAATCGGTTCCTGACGGACAACAATCTGGGAAATATAGAGACCGACAGCGAGTATCAAGAAGCGAGAGATGTCAAACGTGTGAAGATTAAACTCCTGAAGACCGAAGGAAAGGGTATCAAGCCTTTTCGTTCTACGCCGATCACCAAAGAGGAGGAAGATGTATTATACGCAAAAGGTCAGCTGGGTAGGGATAACCCTCGTGCTCTCCAGCAAACTGTGTGGTGACAGACCTCCCTTCTGTTTGGCTACAGGGGAAGAAACGAAAGCCGACAGATGAAGTGGAGTGACGTGGAGCTGAGACGGACCAGGATGGCCGCGAGTACCTGGAGCTTTCCGAAAGGTCAACGAAGGCTCGTAACGGAGAAGAAGCAGGAGGCAGCAGGGCATTTGCTCCCAAAGCTTTTGAAAATTCCTACGACCCGAGAAAGAAGACTAGCCCGTTGAAGGTATCACACCAGTGTTTGTTGCGTATGGATCCCTAATCCCTATGTACAGTCTGTTGCGAAAGTATCGTTCCGCTGCCGACCCACTAGTTTGGAAGTCACTGTACGCTGTAACGCTGAGCCGGGCGAGTGGGCGGGAATTGGGCGGGGACAGCTAAGGAGGGGTGGAACGCCCACCTCACACATGTTGTTTGGTCAACTTGGGGTTATACATGGGTGCTACAACTGCAGATTCGAGCTAAACTGGACGAAATGTCCACATCACATGCCACCTGACGGGGTTTCTTTATGCCTCTCTTGAGATCTATAGAATTGGGATATTGCCAGGCGTGCACCCAGGATTTTCGTTTGGAGCCTCCCGTCTGACGAAGGGGGGCTGATGGGAGGTGGCACGTTTGACAGGGCATGACAGGCTACAACAGGGGAAAAATTGGCCAGAGAGGGTACTTACCAGGTAAAAAGCAATACATATTTGTCGTATGGTGTAAAACACAAGTGAAGGGGGCATAAGCGTCGCCACCGCGCAAAAAAGTGGGGGGGGCAGCCAGACTCCAACCTGATGCTGACGAAAAACTTTCCACGTCAGGACAAAAAACTGTCTGAATTTGGGTTCCTCGTTGCCTTCCACAGCGGCTGGTTATAGGCATGTACTGTTTTCTCCCATTTTGACTGAGATCAGGAAATTTTTGGCCAAAAAGTGGGGACCAGGCCCCCCTTTTCCAACGCTTATGGAAGGGGGTACAACTATTATCAACCTGGCCTGAGGTTGAATCACATATGTATTGGGTAAATAATTTACCGCACGGGCGACACACTGTGAGCAGGGGCGAAAAGGTGAAATGATAACTGGAACTAAAAGCCAGATCAAGCCTCATTTCTGCTCTCGATGGGTGCCTGCAGCGGTCAGTTATTACCAGAACCCACGTCGAGTGCCACGCCAGACATGGCCGAGGGCCGGCACTTTGGAGTCAAAGCGTTTGGGGTAAGGGAGGCTCGGGCCCGCTGGCCCTCTCCTTGGGTGCGCTACTGGGTATTGCAGAGCGTGGCGGATTGAGGGTTAATCAAGGGTGACATTGACCGAACCCATTTCCACGGTTCTATCTTATTTTCTTTGCAGACTTTTTTATGATTCTTAGGTCTGTTGTCCCCCAGACCACCAGTTCAAACTCGCAGGTAATTGTAAATTTCTTTGGATCAAAATCTCCCAACATTCTTGATTTTTTTCCAGTTCGGGGATTAACCTAGAAACAGATATTTAGGGAAAATTGATGCTATCTTGGCATATTAAAAAGCCTCTATACGAATTCAGGCCTAAATATGGATATGTGTAATTACCGAAAGAAAGGCATCATCATCAAAAGCATCATTTAAGATGCCTAGTTTAAGTGGATAATAATTTTGGGGCTTATCGACGCACCAACTGAGGGCATATGGCGTCGCCAACTCTTCCCTGTTGGAAGGGTTCCGGGAGCCAGCTTGCTCCTGTTCAGGGAAGCCGCCGGGCCTTGAACCCGGGTCGGCTGCGGCAGACAGCTAGCGACCACTCCACTACCGCGCCCCCTAGTTTAAGTGGACATCACTGTCAAAGTTTGTCCATGGCGTATGGGGGACATTTTCCATGACAGATCGACAAGTCGATAACACCTTCATATCTCAGATTTCGGTGTATGTTTTTGTGAGGGGGCTATTGATGAAGCTGACGACCATTTTTCTATTCACTTTGATCCCTGACTTACGGTTTCAAAATTTTAGCCTCAAGCATTTTGATCAAATTCACTTACAAGTCTTTTTTAAAGACGAAATTTTACCTGTATGCTTCTAAAAATACCATGAAGACTTGATCTAGGTCACTTAAGGACGAATACAAATTTTGGCTCATGAGAAGTATAATTCAAAAAATAAAATTTTGAATATATTATACATTCTTGATTTTTTTTAAATCTATAAGAAAATGTTTCCCTATGCCTTATTTTAAACTTTTTGAGGCTCATATTACTCTTTATACTTTTCTCTATAAGATTCAGCAATAAAAAGGATGGAGTCTTTAAAGGAAGATACGCGAAAAAAATTTATTGGCTATATCAAAAGGTTACAAAAAGTTGTTTCAGAAGTCCTATTCTCATTTTTGCGAATTTGGCCTGCAAATGCCTTAAAATTGCTCTCAAAGTCAACATTTCTAGACGACTTTACCGGTACACCTCATATCGATGTATATGACGTACACACGGCTAAGGCTATCAATTTCTCTAAGAATTAGGTCATATCTATCCTAAACAGTGATGTAGAACTTTGGACTACAGAAAAAATTACTTTAGAAAAACAACATTCCAAAACTCTTTTGAAACAGAAATATAGGGTTTAAAAGAAATCACAATTAACCAATCAGAAGTCTAGGAATTCTCAAACCGGGGTCAAAAGTGTTTGTGACGCAAAAGTTTTGTCAACCTGGGGCCGAAGCAGAAAATGACTCAAGACCCGAGGTACGAAACCGCTGAAGACTTATTATGTTATGTTATGCAATTATGTTTTTTCCGTTTCTAGGGCAAACTAATTCATTTTGTAGTTTTTAAAAGCTTTTTAAAATTAATTCAAATACAAATACAGGAGAACAGAGATTTGTATTATAAAAAACATTACATTTCAACTTTAAATAGTTTTCGAAAAGTAAGTAAATGGGTATGGGCATGGGTAAGTGATGGGCGTTTTATCGAAACTGTTAACCTATTTCGATAATAAGTATGTGGCCTCCCAAAATTTTGCCGAAGATCCAAAACTAATTGATAGTTTAGTTATCAGGATTTTTAAAATATTAGGAAGCCACAAAAATAATTTTTTCGCGTATCTCCCTTTAACCAATCGCCAATTCTGAGTTCCCACATGTCCCGATCCCCACTTTTGTGAGGTTCGTGCGCCAGCGCGGCCCGCCGTCGCTGCGACTATCAAACGTTTCTGGTCACGAAAAAGACCTTTTCCACGAATCCCACCATTGCCACTTGTGTCAATGGTGGGATTCGTGGGGCATGAGGGTAAGGATGTATTTAAAACAATAAATTGTGATCAATGTCCCATTCCTTAACACCCGCACTGGAGAGGGGTCTGACACTTACGCGCACTGGTGGGCCCCCTGAGCTCTCGGAAATTAAGAGACGTACACAAACTCCGATTGGAGGCTGGGTGGGAGCTATTGAAATCTATATTATGACCGATTTCAATTGACCTAGGTAAGTACCGTCAAGTTCAAACGAGGTCATAAAGGTCATGTATGAGCCGTGCTGGGGATTTTTCTAGAAATAATGTGATTAAGCACAAAAAAAGTTAATAATGCACTGAAAACGGACCAAGGTCATAATGAGAACGTCCCAAAAATGTAAACTTAATTTTTGGGTCAAGTCATTCAGTTCATTGACCCATTACGTCACAATATGACATATTCCCTATAATTACACCATGACTAGCACCATAGCAACCGTTGGACGGGAAATGAGAATTGACCTTTACCCATGACATTTTACGTTGACCTGTGCCTTGACCTTTATGTTGAGTCATCTTAACTTTGACATCGTAGCACGATATACCTACGCCATACTGGGTAACGCCATGCGATCGGAAGCACCGGACCAATGACTTTAAGAATGCTGGTATGGCGTTGAACTGTGGGCTTGATCTTCATGTTGGGTGAACTTGACATATAATCTCATTTTATATACCGCTATAACGTTGCCAGTCGGTCTTTGATGCACGCGAACAGGTACAACCACGCGATTGCAGCGATCTCAGAATAAAGGGTTTATCTTTGAAAGTCTATAATTACAAAATTGGGGCCGATTTTCAAGATTATTTGACCAATCGATGTCCCATTGGATATTCTCAAAAGTAGCTATATAGCGTTTTTGGCCACGAAGGGTTCTCCGGCCACCTAGAAAAAAGTAGGTGAGGGCTTCCGAGGCTCCCCTCCAGTGTGCTTGTTATCACGCGCTGGTATGAGGTCCCGGGCCACCTTAGGGGGTACCCATCCCCCTACGATCTCAGCAGCCATGCTTGGAAGGAAAAAGGAAAGCAGTGTTCCATTGTTTGTCTCGATCTCTACCAAAAATGCTTATACAACTTTTCGGTCAGGTCACTTTTGTGGTCTCGAGAGGCCAATGTATGCTTCCATAAGAATACAACGGAAGCTTAAATCTTGTATTGTAATGGCTAACAAACTATAACAAGAGGGAAGTTATTGCCATCGTTGAGATGTATTTGCAGAAACAAAAAGTACTCAAATTAGCTCCAAAGCTCAGAAAATGCTTCGATAAGGCTTTCACGAGAAAAGGAACATTGAAGATTCACAAGTTCGTGATGGTTAATTCGAAGATCATTATTGTGCATGGGCTCTCGAACGACGAGGGACAGAAGGTTCAAGTTTCACATTTAATATGTGAACTTCAATTGCGCCACGGGATGGAGTCGTTCTTCCGATCCGTTGGTCAGATCTTAACCCTCGCCCGGTGGGGGTGCTTGAACACTCCCTCGGGTTTTTCCGGCGGCAAGAAAAACGGCGGTGCGAAGCGTCGCCGTACTTGGCACAGCTTATCCTTGATCAATTCCGCAACTTTCCGCAACATTTTAAGGTTAAGTCATCTCAGGTCAGGTCACCAGTGCAGGTCAAGTGACCTCATCTCAAAAATGTTTAAGGAGGCATAAGTAAGAAATAGGGGAATCTATCGAATTGAAACTTATACCACATAATGGGCCCACCAAGCGCTAAAACATATATTCCGGGATTTTCATATCGAAGACCTAAGGCCAAGTACAGACCATGACCTCTCCATTCGAAATGCATGGAATAAAAGATATTGAGTTGTATTTGTGTAGATATATTCATATTCTCATTTAAAATCGTAGTATATCGTTCGTTCAAAATCTTCATATTCTCAAAATCGTACTATCCTGTGCCCCTTTCCAGGTTCATTTTGCAATATTTGACCTGTGACCTCTGAGAGGTCATGTGGGGGTATTTAAGCAGTTTTCAGACTTAGGTCAATGACTTTGCATGACATGATGAAACAGCTTTTATTTTGATGTCATAGCGTTCAGATTGCTATTGCGAGTCGATTGATATGCAAATCGACTCTGCTAGGTTAAAAAGTGACCTTGACCTGACCTGGGGTCAGGTCATTTGTGTTTGACCTAGTATGGTCATATTCTACATCATTCGATTCACCGTGACAAGAGAAGGCGAATGGTGCCCAAAAAATGGTTCTAACTCAGCTCTCAGACGCTAGAGCCCAAAAACTTTACCCAAAATGCCACTTTCTTTGACCTGTCATAACCTCAATATTCAACTGAGCCAAAAGGTGACTAATATAGTTTGTTCATGAATTTGTATGAGCCATCAACCAGCATTTACGTTTTTTCGCTATCCCGCATAGGGGCCGAGTTCGAAGGGGTTGTTCAAACACCCCACCTACCGGGGCGAGGGTTGATAACAGAATATGACATTTTTATGTCAAAAGGTACTCCTTGTGTTTCATTGTTAGTAACGTGTGCTAAAAAAAGCACGGTTATCATCACAACTGTATGCAGCTAATGAAATCATTATTGCCTTTCCAGTGGTTTCAAAGACCAGTCAGAAGAACACGTTCTAACGTGTAATTCTGAACGAAAACAAAGTAAAGGACTTCGCTCCGCAGCCGCAGCTAACGCCGTTCGGGCCCTGGAGGATCACATATGATATGGTACTAGCAGACTAATGGTACCAAGCGGAATGGGTCTGTAATTTTTTCAGCCAGAGAGAGAACCCTTTTTTTAATTGGCTGGATCGTGGCTTGTTTCCACAATTATGGACATTTCTCCTCATTTATGGATTTGTCGAAAAGAGCGGAAGTGGTTTGTATATCAGTATAGCCGTTAGCTTCAAAATGCGAGGGGGAATTTCATCGGGATCTAGGGATTTATTGAAATTGAGTGAGTTTAATTGGTTCAACATTTCTCGCTCGGTGATAACGATGATGTTTAAGGAGGGCTGATTTCTCTGTGTCCATGTGAGGCTCGGATTGATCATCGATGTGTGGCCTGAATAACGAAGCAAAATATTTGTTTAGCAAGCTTGCTTTCTCTGTGTCCTCGGAGACTAAATCGCCGGAGTCATAGGCCAAAGGGGTTGTGATGGAAAGTTTCTGCCGTCCTATAATGGCTTTCAATGTATTGTGATATTGATAGGTTTTGGAGTGCTGCGGCGAGGAGCATGATCGTAAGTAGATATGGTGTTGGCTAACCTGTCTCCTCGAATCCTAATCCTCGAATAATCTAAGTGTGTTTTTTTTGCATCCGGATTCGACGAGACAGGCCAGCCGACACCTATCTATTGTGATATTGAGATGGATTTTGCTTAAACTGGACATGCGTTGCTAGATTTTTTTGCACCCTCCATATTTCCCAGCCTTCCCCCTATCACGCTTCTTAGCCAGTTTGGGTTGCGATTACATTTGCGAATGCTTCTTAAAACCTCCGATGTCATCCATGGGTTTCTCCCGCTGTTAATTTTTAATTGCTTTTTCATCTATCACCACTGATAACCACGCTTATCGATCTCTATCCGTCTCTATTAATCCAGACCTCTTCTGTATGGACACAATAAACCCAGTAGCATGCCCCTGTCCGAGTTAGTCAAGGGCACGCTCAGTGCGGCTCCTCGCGCAGGCAAACCACAGTACAAAGGGGCAGCAGTTTGAAAAACAATAGAGCACGCCCCGTGTTGAGGAATTAACGTGCCTTACATTCGCGCGTCCCCAGATATACAATGCTACAGTTACTGTGCAATTGGCTCTCCTACCACACCTAAACGGCGTGCTTCCTAGCACCTGCTACCTCTTCGCCGGGTCACAATGTCACATTCTCCACAATCCGATGCCGGCTCAGTTCGTGCCGGCACCACCCGCTCAGGTCACGCGACAGCGAGGGTCGTCTCCGCAGACCACCCAGCTCCGTGCTCAGGTCACGTGACAGCGAGGGTCGTCTCCGCAGACCACTCAACTCCGTGCTCAGGTCACGTGACAGCGAGGGTCGTCTCCGCAGACCACTCAGCTCCGTGCTCAGGTCACCTGACAGCGAGGGTCGTCTCCGCAGACCACTCAGCTCCGTGGCAGCAGGGGCGGCAGCATACAGAGACAACGGTAGGAAAACATGCAATATAAAAGTATGAAAGACAGGTCCCCCAGTTAGATATAACGCGGCAAATACGCTAATGATGACGATGGCGGAAAGGCCAGGCCTTCCGCTGATCTTAGCCTGGACGCGGCGCTGCATATGGCGCCGGGGTGACTTAATGCTCGCCCGAAATACGGCCCTTAAATGTGCAATATGGAGCTCGGATAATTTTGAACAAAGGTTTCACAAACGCGCTAAATTTGGCATCAAATCTTTTTAAAGTCACGCATCCCTAAACGTTTACAAAGACGCTATCACAATGCAATAGGGTCTCAACTATCGCCCCTGAACGATGCGCTGCGTGACATCTGCTACCCTTCGTTGGGTCACAAGATTACATACATTGCCCGCATTCCGATGTCGGCCCAGCTCCACCCCCTCAGGTCACGTAGCGGCGAGGGTCGTCTCCGACATGACAATGTGTGGAAAGCTAAACATGTTTGCTCCTAGAAGCATCATTTGATAGGTTGGCATCAGTATTCAATTTTGGAAAACCGGGTTCGAACCATCATGACAGACAGACAGACAGACAGACAGACATATATTTTCATAATGAAACATACAAAAGTTTTCAGTAATTTTTCGCGATTGGTGCAAAAGCACGAGTGCTTATAACACGCACCGCTCGCACAGTCAGCCCCAGACGCCGGCCACCACCACGAGAGGACCACCCGGTGCCGCTGCCTAAATAGACCACGTGCCGCTCCGCAGCGCCACCTCCACTCCAACCCGGGCGCTGAGAGTCTGAACCTGAGTATATTCCTGGCTTCAACTGTCTTTCTGTTCAAAACGCTTGCTTTGAAATATAAATTTGAAAACAGATGCTGCTACTCTTTCCGCGTTCTTGTCGTCTAGAAGAGAGCCATGAAGTAGTATATTGAGTTTAGTTGAATGGTCTAGGCTACTTAACGTGATTTGTGTTGCTTCGAATATATCTCTAAAGAGTTTTGTTCTAGCGTAATGGAATAACGGACAATTAAGGAAGTAATGTGATGTGTCCTCTTTTCTGTGGCCGCAGGAGCAGTGTGGAGTTTCGTTGGCTTGAATTTGGAATTGGGGGGCGTTTAATTTGCTCATTCCCACTCTCAACCGAGCTAACAGGTAGTTTTCTTTTTATTGCCAAGGGAGTAGTATAGTGGAGGTGGAGGAGTGCCAAAAATACATTTTACTTCCCTCTTAAATTTCTTTGTTGATGTGATTTCGCGTATGTTTTGAGGCAAGAGGTTCCACTGCTTGATGGCTGAGGGGAGGAATGACCTCTTGAAAGTTTGAGTTTTATGGCGTGGCACCGTTATAAGTTCGGAATATCTTAAGGTTCTAATCACGTGATTTGCTCTTGGTTCTGGGATTATACTGCGAATGAATTGGGGTACAAATGAGTTGTGTAGAAGGTTATGAAAGAACGTGATTTTATTTATTTTTCGACGACATTCTAGGGACTCCCAGCCAAGCTCTCTGGTCAGTTTGTCAGTAGGTGTCCGTAGTAGAGTCCCTGTCACTAGTCTGGCGGCCCTGTTTTGCAGTCTTTCAAGTCGGAGTTTGTCGTGGGCTGTGATGTGACCGTCGTAAATAATGTCACAGTAGTCGAAATGGGGTCGGACATAGGTAGAAAAGATGTTATTCAAAATAGGTCTAGGAAGATACTGAGCAAGAGGGTAAATTGGACTTAAGGTTACATTTACTTTTTTGATTATTTGGTTAATGTGTTCCTTTAAATTTCAAATCGTTGGAGAGGGTAACGCCAAGGTGCTTGTGCTTCTTCGCCACTGGTACGGGCTCTCCACCGAATGTGAGTTTCGGGACGGATGGGTTATTTTTTAGAGAGAACGTTTGCTGGACTGTCTTTAGTGCATTGAAAGTAATAAACCATTTTTTGCCGTACCTGTGTATTTTGTCTAGGTCTTCCTGAAGTGTCCGTTGAACAATTGGGAATGTGTCAGTCGTATGGGCCGCGTATAAAGATGTGTCGTCAGCAAAACAAAGAATGTCGTTCGTCGTTTGCTTTGCAAGAGAGTTAAGATAGAGAAGTGCAAGGAGGGGGCCGAGAACAGATCCTTGTGGACAACCAGCATGAAGAGAAAGCGTTGATGAGGTTGATTCTTCTAAGGAAACATGTTGTCTTCTGTCTGTCAAGTAAGAAGTGAGCCAGTCCGAAACGGCTGTCAGTCCGAATTCTCGTCTACATTTTTCTAACAGTCCTCTATGCCAAATTTTGTCGAAATAGCGCGAAATGTCTAAATACACTGCAGTGAAGTCTTGTCCCTTATCTAGCGACTCGTTCAATTTGTGCGTCAGGTAAAAAAGTTGCATATGAGTGCCATGACCCGGCCTATAGCCACTCTGCCTGTCAGTTAGAAGATTGTTGTCGGCCAAATGTTTGTAGATTTTCCGAAACACTATCTTTTCAAAAACTTTCGATAAACAGGAAAGAAGACTAATGGGCCTATAACAGGAAATATCAGAAGGGGATCCCTTATTTTTGAAGATCGGTTTTACTCTGGCATGTTTCCATGATGTGGGAAAAATTCCGTGTTGTAGGGACTTATTGAACAATTTTGCCACGGGTTCAGCGATGAGAATTGCAGTTAGTTTCAGAAGTCTGGTTGATATTTCGTCGGGCCCTGTAGATTTGTGGGGGTGTAATTTATTTAATTCCTGAAGCACTTCTTGCTCTGTGACTGAAACGGGGGCGATTTCTGGGACTGGAGAGTCTGTTGGCTCTGTTGGAATTATCTCCGGTTCCTGTATGTCCAATGTTGATTGTTTTGCAAAAAAAATTTAGGAGATTAGCCTTTCGTTCGTTGTCTGATATTAAATTTCCGTCCTCATCCAACAATGGGGGAATTCTACTGTCTGTCTTTCGTCCAGTAAGGTTACGCAATATTGAGTGGTACTTGTGTGGATTACTTTTGTACTGGAGGAGTTGGTTAGTTTTTGAAAGTATGTATTGTTTTTTTAGCTGGCGTAAGTCGTTTGTAACCTTATTCCTCTGCCTTCGCCATTTTTGCCAAGCGTATCTCACTTCTGGGTTGTCTCGATCTATATTTATTTGTTTTCTTTTAGCCTGCCTGAATAAAGTGTCACGTTTTTTCATAGCCAGTTTCAGGGATTTTGTTATCCACGGTTTGTCATTAGAACCTATAGTAATAGTTTTTAATGGGATCGTTTCCAAAGCTGCATTTCTTAGGGTTTCCGTGAACAAGTTCACTGCAGTGCTTATGTCATTGTCTATTATGTTCTGCCAGTCAGTCGTCCTCAGAATGTTCGTCAGTCTCTCAGCGTCGAGCTTACTATAGTCCCAAATGGCTTTTAACATCGGCTTTGGGATAGGCATATTCTTTTTGACGGAAACATAAATTGGAAAATGGTCGAGTGCCGAAAAAGAGGACAGTACACCACTACCTGATATTAACTGTTTGTTGTAAACAAAGCAAAGATCGCGCAAATTGTGTGTCTCCCCTTGTATTCTAGTGGGCTCGTTAATAACCTGATATAGCTCTAATGAATCGGCGGTTGCCTCTAGCTTCGTCTCGAAATGGGTCAAAGGGGAATGTTTTAATTTTATATCCCGTAAATACATATTTCCACAGTTCAAGTCTCCCATTACTATTATACCAGACGGGTTTAATGTTTTGGCTTGTTCGACACTTTCTGTTAAATACTCAAGGAATAGTTCTTTGGTTCCCGTATCTGTGTTGGGAGGAATGTATGTGCAGCATACAATTAATACCAAGTCTTCTAATTTTATTTTCGCCCAAATCCATTCAATATTTCCTAGTTCTAAATTGTGGAGCCTCGTGATAGCTAATGATGAATGGCAGTAAAGCAGGATTCCTCCTCCTTTCCGGTTCCTGTGCCGGGCCAGTGGAGAATGAAAATTATCGAACTTGTACCTACTAATGTTTACAGAATCGTCTAATTTCGTTTCTACAAGACCAAATATTTGTATGTTGTTTTGGCTTACAAATTCCTCTAGCTCATCCCTTCTGTTTTCTGCTGTTATACTGTTGATGTTAATACTAGCAATTTTTATATCGTTTTCTGTGTCGATAACATCAGACTTCGAAGCACCCGGGCCAGGCAGAAGCGGCGGCGCGCGGCAGCGGCAGCGGTCGGTGGGTCAGAGAGATCGCGCATCGGGATACTCTCCGGCAGGGGCGAGCGGCCGAACATTTGGCGAGCAGGCCTTGCGATGGCACTGGCACTAGCACTGGCAGACAGACAGACAGACAGATTATTACAATTGAGTCAAAAACACAGACACTGGTGAAAACCAACGTTCAGGAACAATATTCAAAGTGTCGATCTCGTAATGCTTGAGGAACTGAGTTAAAGTGTAGTCCGTGATTGTATATCGTGTTAGCTAGCTTCCAAGTAATAGCCATTAGCAGGAGCACCAGTGCACCCAAACGAACCAGCCAACGCGTCATTCATAGCACAACAAAATGTTTGCTGCGGGTTACAAATTCGAGAGAAGAAATTAGATGCGAGAACAATTACTAACGTAAATGTAGTAGATGTGTTGAAAACGATTGAAGATACACTATCTTGTATGGGTTCTTTCGTAGGCAGCCGAATTGGATTGACATGATGCTCTGGATAATTGACAGAAACAATTCGGCTGGCAGAAAAGAGGATAGTTTTGTAGGTGAAAAGCCTTGAATTAACGACAAGGTGACAATAACAAGTAATAACAAGTAAATATGCTGGAAAAAGTTGGAAGTCAAATTTCATATCCGGTGATTCTTCCATTTCAAGTACAAAACACTGTTCCATCCACTGTTGCACCGGAAGATATTACAATTACTTATATTTCCTCTAATCAATAAACTTTAACTAGATACAAAAACTACCAGATCAAGATTCTGAATCAGAGTCTACATTCAAGCACTGATGGAGCCAGGTAAGGTCAGTACTTCCCTTGGTGACGTCGCCTCCCCTTGCCTCCACTGGCACCAGAGCTGCCACGCCCGGCGCCGGACGCCGTGGACTGCCAAGGCGCAGCTCTCGTTGGGGGCGTGGTGTGACCTCCACCGGTCTCAGAGGCGCCGCCAGCACGGGAGCGCGTGGCGGCTGGGGATCCAGCGCTGGATCCTCGTCCGCTCGTTCCGCCCCCAGTCCCTGCCACCGTCCTGCTGCGTCCCGCGCCCTGGTGTCCTCGTTTTCCTCGCACAGGGGTGGTGCCAGGTGCCTCCGGCGAAGTCTGCGCTGCTTGCAGTTCGGATACAGCTTGCATCTCATGAATCCCGTAGTCGGTTAGGCTCAGAGACGATTGCTCACCCACAAGCTTGTAGAGATCGTCGATGCCTCTGATTTTCTTCGTGGGCCCGTCGCTGCTTAAACGAACTTTCATGGTTCCTGCGTCTGTCCACGCTCGTGCCAAGACGCCGTCTCTTTTCAGCTGGTGGGCCACAAACATGATGGCGCTATTATGCCGAGTTAGGCAATCAGACATGAAGATATTGGCCATCATGTCGGAACTAAAACACGACTCGTTGTCAACTCTGGATTCTCGTACCGATTTTCGCTCCTGATAGAACTCTGCTCTCTTTAGGTGCCGTACAAATTTTACTATCATTGGGCGAGCTTTGCCCTCATTCCTCTGTTTTCCAATTCTGTGTACGTTGTCTATGTCAGTGTCTCGCAAAGTCACGCCAATAAGCCTGCCGATCTCCAGAACTAGGCCAATGGCGCTTTCGTCGGGTGATTCTGGGATACCGGTGATGATGACACAGTTTTTCATGCTGTATTGCTCCAACTCGTTCAGTTTCAAGTCCTGCTCCGTCATTACCTTTTTCGGTTCCATGGCCGCTGACCTCCTGCCGTAGGATGCTTAGCACTGCACTGTCAGGGCTTCAGCGGTGTCTCGGTCGCACAAACACTACAAGTCGCAACACAAGCACCGTATGTTGGGCCGAGCGAGCACTCGGAGGACCCTCCGTCTGTGGCAGCAGCAGGTCATCATGCTCTGTAAGAGAGCGGAACATCCTACCTACTACACCATGGCTCTGCACGCTGCCGCCACCCCACTAGTCCGGATAGGCGACCCGTTTGGAGGTCACGCGGCGACTCTGCCGCCAGAACCTCCGACTGATCGAGGACACTCGCGGTGACGGAATCTGGCGTTGAACGCTGGAGTGGGCCAGAAAGTAATTTCAAGAGAAGCGCTGGCATCCCAAAATGTTATTGAAATCGATGTTTCGGAACAGTTAAGGTACAACAATCCGCTGTAACCACTGTGACGTCCCTATCATAGGTAATCATAGGTATCATTGGAAGCCCCACGAGCCCCGTGACCGTGCCCCTGACAATCGTCTCGGGGCGCACTGTTGCCCAAGCTGGGTCTATGTTCTCAGCAGTTGTAGGTCCCGGCTATTCCCCCGGTCCCCCTGAGGATATTCTAGGCAATAATGCTGTCGCAGATAACAGACAGATTTTATTATACCTGAGAAAGTCACAGTTTGACCAATGACGATATTAGAGCTTTGACTCAGACACAGAATGGCTTGGCGTCGTTTCGGCCTTGTACTGTTTGCCGGGAATGTGCTGTTTTGTCTTCATACAGACAGCACGGGTATGAATTTAAATCTCCTATACAAATTGGCTCCAATACAACGCAGACGAGTAAACCGAAAAGTGTATGGCCCAAGGTGCTGCAGTAGACCGCGAGATAGAGGAAATCAGTAATGTACTCAAAGAGGAAAAAAACGGCACGAGCGAAGGGTACAAGCGGACAACGTGTTCCAATCGACATCTAACCGTGACCGTTATAGTGGCGTTTGGATTTCCCAAATCAAGTTCCGAAACACCAATCACACATCACTGTTCCCCTCCTGCGGAGATCCTTTGACACCATTAAGCCCCACGGTGAGCATTCACCCTCACCGCTTTCAATCCGCCCCTAACTAATGACTTACACTGTCACCGCAAAAGTTTCTACCACTTCACTCTACGGCGCCACGCCCCGCAGCCACGCTAGATCTCTTCCCTACATAACTGGCCAGGGGGCCGACATGAGCACCGCCACGCAAATACTGTCGGGGCATGCGCGCTACCGAGACGCCCGTGAGGCGCCCACCGCCTCCATGACAGCCCAGTTCTCAGCCAGTCGTACCAGCATCTCGTCCTCTGGCGCCGACGCCTCACGCCGCACCCGGCCTGCCACCTGCCGGCGGAAACAGCAAAAACAAGTTACACCCCCCGCCGCACCCGGCCTGTCACCTGCCGACGGAAACAGCAAACACAAGTTACACCTCCCGCCGCACCCGGCCCGCCACCTACCGGAAAAACAGAAAACACAAGTTACACTTCCCGCGACACCAGGCCCGCCACCTACCGGTACATTAACCAAGCACAGGCTACCGCAAAACAGGCCCACGTACTGGGGAAGTGCAGTCGGTGCAGCCAATGGAGCCAAGGGGGTCCTTGGGGTCCGCGGACCCCCCTTGGCCTGACCTTATGAACTGGAAAACACAGGCATTGGTCTCGGGGGCACCCCGAGCTCGGTCGGAGGGGCTCCCGAGCTTAGCCTCGGGGGCCCCCGAGCTTAGCCTGGGGCCCCCGAGCTTGGTCTCAGGGGGCCCAAGCTTGGTCTCATGGGCCTTTCGGTCTTGGTCTCAGGGGCCCCCGAGCTTTGTCTCAGGGTCCCCCAAGCTTGGTCTCAGAGGGCCCCCGACCTTGGTTTCAGGGGCTTAGGCCCCCTCGGGGTGCCCCGGACTATTTACATCGAGGGACTCATGAGCGAGGCACGAGCATTGGCCTCATGGGACCTGGAGTTTGGTCTCAGGGGCCCCAAGGCTTGGGCTTAGGGCTCCTGAGCAACGGCATCGAGGGGCTCCAGAGTACCGAGCATTAGTCTCGGGGTGGGGGAGGGGCTCCGAATACTGATCTTGGGGGCCCCCGAACATCGGTGTCGAGTAACTCCTGAGAAAAGCGCGAGCATGGGCCTAAGGGTGTCCCTGAGCCCGATCTATGCTTGGTCTTAGGAGCCCCCGAGGATCAGTATCAGGGGGTTCCGGAGTATTGGTCTCGGAAGGGGGGTAGGCCAAGCAATTATTTCAGGGGCCTCCAGATGCTGATCTCGGAGGGCCTCCGAAAGTGTGGATGCAGTGGTGTAGCCAAGGGGATCCTAGGAGTCCATGGAGCCCTTTGGGCCAATCTGAACCACAGCAAAGGATTCTCTGACCACGGGGCTCCCAGAGTCAGTTTCAGAGGTCCCTGAAGATTCGTTCTCAGGGTATCCCGAGTAGGCCTCAGGGCCCCCCACCCTGATAATCTGTCTCAAGCCCCCCCCGAAAGTAGATTTCAGATGCCCCAGAGAGTTGCTCTCAGGGGGCCCTGAAAGTCGGTCTCAGGGGCCCCGAGAGTCGGTATCAAGGGGAGGGGGAAAGCTAGTCCCGAGGCCCCAAGAGAGTGGTTCTCAGGGCCCGCGAGTCTATTTCAGGGGCCTCCTGAGAGTCAGTCTCAGAGAACCCCAAGAGTCGGTCAAGGGGACCCGAGAGTCGGTCTCGGGGACCTTCAGTCTCAGGGGCACCCAGGAGTTGGTCTCAGGGGGCACGGAAAATTGGTCTCAGGGGGCCCCGCGAGTAGTCTCAGGGGCCCCAAGCTAGTCCCAGGGCCCCCAGAGTGTGGGTCTTAGGGCCCGGCGGAAGTCTATTTCAGGGGCCCCCTGAGAGTCAGTCTCAGAGAACCCCAAGAGTCTGTCTCACGGGGCGCCTGAGTGTTGGTCTCAGGGGGCCCTCATAATCTTACGGGCGTCTCTCTCAGGAGTCAATATTTACTTTCAGGTGACCCCGAGAGTTAATCTGGAGGTCCAAGAGTTAGTCTCATTTGATTCGCAGAGTGCTAGTCTCAGGGGGCCCCTGAGGGGTAATCTTGGAAGGCCTCGAGATTTAGCCTCAGGCTGTGCCCCCGGGTTTTGGTATGAGCGGCCCCGAGAATCAATCTCAGGGAGCACCCAAAAGTTAGTCCCAGAATGCTCCCGGGAGTCAGACTCAGGTACATCCGAGAGCTCATCTTGGGGCTCTGAGAGTAATTCCCAACGGTGCTCCCGAGTTTTGGTCTCACGGGCCCCGAGTTAGCCTTAGGCCTCTCAGAGCTAATCTGGGGCCTCCAAGAGGCGTCTCAGGAGAGCCAAAGACTCAGTCTTAAGGGTGTTTCCACAATCCCCCCTCGAGTGTTAGTCTCAGGGGCGCCCCAGAGTTAGTCTCAGAGTGTTGTCAGAAGTCATTCCCAGCCCCCCATCCCAGAGACAGCCTCAGAGGACCCCCAAGAGCCAATACGAATGGCCCCGAGTCATTTTCAGTCCCACCACCCCCCAGAGCAAATCTGGGGGGCCCGATAATTAGCCTCAGAGGTGCTGCCGATAACTTATCTCAGGAGTCCCGAAAGATTCTCAGAGGCCCCAAGGTTTGGTCAAGAGGCGCCGTAAATCTGTGGAGTGTTCCCAGGTTTCCCTGCTTTTGAAGTGTTTTTAGAGGAATTTGGATCAAACTCTCGTTGCCAGTTATGTGCACGCTCTGACGTTTTGTTTACCAATTTCGATGTGAAATGTGTACCACGCCGAGACCACGCTGG
Organism: Lepas anatifera; assembly: GCA_034440635.1. Taxonomy (NCBI): domain Eukaryota; kingdom Metazoa; phylum Arthropoda; class Thecostraca; family Lepadidae; genus Lepas; species Lepas anatifera. The sequence goes on along the minus strand of JAOTON010001030.1, from coordinate 1,158,437 downwards.
GACTTAAAGGGAGATACGCGAAAAAATTATTATTGTGGTTTCCTGCTATTTGAAAAATCCTGATAACGAAACTATCAATTATTTTTGTATCTTCGGCAAAATTTTGGGAGGCCACTCACTTATTATCGAAATAGGTTAACAGTTTCAATAAAATGCCCATCACTTACCCATGCCCATACCCATCACTTACTTTTCGAAAACTATTTAAAGTTGAAAAGTAATGTTTTTTATAATACAAATGGGTCACTTCACAGCTTGGTGTCGCAGTCAGAGTGGTGATGGTAGTCGTGCCAAAACCAGTGGTGACAGCAGTCGTGACAGTCACCAATGGCATCCATCTGGTGGAGAGCGACACAAGCCGCAGAAAAAAGCCTACTGCAAGGAGGTCAGCGAAGAACTCCAGGTGCTGACGTGCAGTCAGACCAGCAGCCACGAGAAGATGTCGTGTGATGTTAACATCAAGGGGTACAATTTGCTACTAGCAGTGCGCAACTGTTTGGTTTTGGTAAGAACCCCCTCAATGTGCGAGGAACCCTGAAAGCCGTTGTCCCTTTCCAGAGCAAGGAAGCTCCTGTAAACTTCCAGCTGGTGGAGACAAACTCTGAAGAAGCCATCATGGGCTTGGATCTACTCCAGGCTTTGGACATCACCGTTCATCCGGCTCATAACTCAGTGTTACAAGTCGAGGCTGAGGATGAGCTCTCAGTCATCGAAGGCTACCAGCACAAGATCCAGCTCAAGGAAGATGCCACCTTGACTGCCTATTGTCTTAGACGCCTACCTTTCTCAGTGCGACAAGAGGTCTGGGCAGAGTTGTCAAGACTGGAGCGGGCAGACATCATCAAGCGCATCGATGCTTCAGAGTGGGTCAGCCCAATCACCGTTGCTCGGAGGAAGGATGGCAAGATTCGCCTTTGCGTGGATCCGAGAGGTCCCAACTCGCAGATAGTTACAGAGACCCATCCCCTTCCCACCATCCAGGAGTTAGAAACGAAGTTGTTTGGATCCATCTACAGCCGCATAGATCTCAAGTCAGCATATCATCAACTGCGGCTTCATGTGTCTTCAAGAGACATCACCGCCTTTCTCACCCACGATGGACTATGGCGCTTCACTAGAGTCCCCTCCGGCCTCGTATCCAGTGGAAACGCCTTCCAGAAGCCGCTGAGCAGTCTCCTTCAAGACATCGAAGGATGCAGTCACTACCTCGAGGACATCCAGGTGTCTGGTAGAGATCGTCAAGAGCACGATGAACTTCTTAGTCAGGTCAAGGACCGACTGCGGAAGGCCAACGTGACCATCAACGAAGAGAAGTCTTCGTATGGGCTGAGCGAAGTAGAGTTTTGCGGACACGAGCTGTCAAGGGATGGAGTGGTCCCACTCATCTCTTCAGTGGAGGTGGTTCTCGACGCCCCATCACCTACCAACGTCAAGGAACTACGAAGCTTCCTGGGGACTATGGGCTGGTTCAGCCGTTTCGTTCCTTCTTACGACACGGTGGTCCGACCGATGGCTGATCTCTTGAAGAAGGATACCCAGTTCGAGTGGACGTCAAAGATGGAGACTGCGTTCCGGGAAGTCAAGCGCCTCATCTCTACAAGTCCCGTGTTGAGACCGTTCAACGCTGATCTCAAGACCATCGTCACCACGGATGCAAGCGACCGCGGTGCAGGAGCCGTGCTCACCCAGATCCAGGAGGATGATGAAGAGAGAAGGTGGCGACCAGTCGCGCTCATTCACCGGTCCCGAGTCTCATTACTCCGCATCTGAGAAGGAGGTCCTCAGCGCAGTCGGAGCAGTAGAGCACTGGAGGATATACTTGTGGGGTCCTTCTTTTGTCTTGAGGACGGACCACAGTGCACTCACAACTCTCCTATCACCGAAGTCCTCTGCTTCCTTACTCGTACTCAGCCGAGTACAAACCAGGCCATTCGATCCCGATGGCCGATGCCCTGTCGCGGTTGCCCCTACCGGACACGGGTCCACCGAAGAGCGACAGTGACGAGATCATCGCCCTGATCTCCGAAGATGCCGATGGGATCATCTCTGAGGAGGATCTGCGTGCGTCGTCATCTCACGACTCTGTGCTCGCCGAACTTCGAGAGGCCATCGGCAACGGTTGGCTCTCACGCAACTCTCCGCGCAAGTGCTCGGACACCCTGCGCGACTTTTTTACGACCAGAAATGAGCTTCAGCTTCGTGATGACGGCATCAATCTTCGTGGAATGGACCGAGTTGTTGTTTCATCTGCTCTCAGGGAGAAGTATCTACAAGTGGCCCACAAGACGCATGAAGGGATCGTGCGTACCAAGCAGCTGCTGAGGAGCTTGGCGTGGTGGCCCGGAATGGACTGCGCTGTCACCGAGCTAGTCCAGGTTTGTGTGGAATGCCAGGGGAAGAGTGAAGTTCTGTCCTACAGCGCCCGCCCAACACCTCTGCAGCCAGTGCCGCTGCCGGACCGCGTCTGGTCCAAGGTAGAGGTTGACACCGTCGGCCCTATCGTAGGCGCCCCTCCGAGTTGCCGTTTCGACATTACCATCACTGCTTACCACAGCAAGTGGCCTGAGGTAGCGTTGACACCATCCATCGAGTCCGACGACGTCATCCGAGCCTTGAGCATCGTATCCGCCAGCGAGGGATTCCCAGACGAGCTCATCACGGACAACGGCCGTCAGTTTATCAGCGCCAAGTTCGAAGATTACCTCAAGGCCTGAAAAATCCAGCATGGACGGTCATCACTATACTGGCCTCGTGGAAACGCCGTGGTTTAACGCTTCAATCGGGTGCTAAAGACGTGGCTGGCGGAAGCGTGCAGGAAGCCTTTTGTCTCCTTTCTGGTACACGTGCGTTTCCGTCTGGCGCACTACCGAGCGACGCCGCACCATTCAACTGGGATGTCTCCATCGGCGGTTTTGCACGGGCGTCGTATGCACCTTAGTCTGCCGGTGATGACGTCAGGACAGCAGGCACCGATATCCGCGAACGAGTTGTGACACAGCAGCAGCGCAACGCCAAAAACTACAACCGAAGAAGAGGAGTGCGATCATTTTCACTGCGTCCGGGGATACAGTACGGGTGCGTCGTCAAGGTCACGTCCCCAAGAAGGAACACCCGTTCGGTAAGATGCTGACGGTTGTCCGTCGCATCGGAGAAGCGACGTATCTGCTCTCCGCGGGTCCAGGCGGAAGGTGACCTGATCCCAGGCTTATCTGACCCAGGTTTGGCACACTCGCGCCGATCATCCAGACTGCAGACAGTCGCTAACCACCAAGGCCATCGGTACGCCGACCTCTGCATCGCCGCCGGCGTCGCCGGACCCTGCGTCGGCCTCAGGAACATCGTCTGAGCAGCCGACGCCATCTTCTGGCAACCAGCCGACTGCCGACGAACCGGAACCACCGGAGCCGACCTCGGGCGGTTCGACAATTGGCCTGCGGGAGTTACCGCCATCCTCGTCTGGACGACGTCGCTTCCGGCCGGCTCGTCTCGAACTGTGATTTATTTGTGTCACGATGTACGGTTTGTTAATCCTGTTTTGCTTTTCAATTGCCGACCTTGAGGATTGTGTGGGAGTATGTAGTGTTGATGACGTCATTATCCATTACCCTGACGTTGGTACTTGTTTCCCTTAAGTAAGCAAGTACTTGTTTCTCTTCATTGTAATTGGCCAACTGTTGTCATACCTGGATTTTGGTGCCAATACAGTTCTTAGTGGAACACCATGGTGGGCTGTTGATCGGCGGTCGCGATCGTCATCATCATCATAATGGGTGATTTAGGGCGCGCCGACAACAAACGTCATGTGGCGCCCAAGGTCGCGCTCGTGAGTCAGGTTGAATTCAAGGACAGAACAGTACACAGACAAATAAGGGTAATGACAGAAATTGATGAGGATTATCCTAAAAAGAAAAAAAGTACGAAAGGTTGAAAATAACAATGACGGAGCGAGCCAAGCCGATAGATACCTTGGGCGCCTATTGTCTTGGTAATTTGCTCATTTACAACATAGCAAAGGTAAGAAAGTAACTGAGATGAATTCAGCAGGATCTGTCCGCGTAACAGACGTTATATAACGTCCGGGACAAATTCCCATATCTCTTGTATTTTGATTCATTTTTCCGTTTCTTTGGAAATTTCCTGATTAAAAAGTTCTTGAAACCCAGAAAGAATTGGTAATCATTTTTTTCGTTCATTTTTTATTGTTTCTGTTTCTTGAAGAAGGAATTTGCAAGACAGATATGAAGACAATAGTGAAGCGCAGACAAGAGAATGACAAGAAAAACAGAGTACAGAAAGAAAGTGCGCAACCGCACCCCCCCACCCACGAGCATCGAGAAAATCAGCCATCATGCGGGAAAAAAACAAGACAAGCAGGCAGGTCAATACCTTCAATTTTGATACAGTTGCCTACATCGTGCTCCAGCCATCGCCGCCACGCGCATTATTCCGTTTCTTGAAGAAGGCATTTGCAAGACAGATTTGACGACCATTTCCCGTAAATAGCATTTCTTCGTACTCAAAACGACTGACCTTCAATAACTTCATGCCTGATTACCAGAGTGAATTGAGGTAGAGTCAGATTTGACATCATGGACGAAGAAACATTATGTTTCCCGAAAAGTGCCACAAAGCTGTTATTATAGCCATGCTGACATATAGGTATGGGCCAGCCTCAATATCTGGTGACATAAACTTACCAACACTTATTCGGATCGAGAAAAATAAAACTGTGGACAAAATAAGAATAAACACTTAAAAAGGCACAAAAATTTCCTTCTTGTAAATATTATAACTTGATATACTAAAAAAATAGGAGATGGGCCCCGGTTACTAAGGAGCCCCCCGCCTGGGGGCCCCCGACGGTAGCTGGACTCCCTTTGGCCGAATCCTGGCTACGCCACTGGGTGCAGGCATGGCGGGACCGTCATCAAATAGGTTCTCAGCATCAAATCTGTAGGTTCCCAGCATCAAATCTGTAGGTTCCCAGCATCAAATCTGTAGGTTCCCAGCATCAAATCTGTAGGTTCCCAGCATCAAATCTGTAGGTTCCCAGCATCAAATCTGTAGGTTCCCAGCATCATGACTGACTGGTCCATGACCAGACTGGTCTCCCCGGCAGTGATAAACCAGGGGCGGCAGTGATCAGCCGTGAGACGGTCCATCATCATATTTTAGGTTTTAGAGCACGCCGACATCTAGGGTCACACGGCGCTCATAACACTAATAAAATACGCAAATAGGACATTTCCGCACGAATATTAGCAAGTCAGGTGGTAAAACAGGCCAGGTTGTGAAAGTTGTATCAGAAGGTTATATAAAACACATAAAAGATGAAATTAAATGCAAATACTGAAAAATTACACAGCCAATTTCACACGGTATACTGAAGCCAGAGACTATAGGTAACATGAAAATCGACGTTATGTAAAACCTGAAAGACTATTAGGATGAATATATGACATTAAAACTAACGCTCCACAGATATAATAGGATGTTAGTGATATCCACAGAAGGATGCTCCCCCAGAACGCTCACCGCCCAGATATCCCAGGATGCTCACTGCCCCGGGAGACAGCAGTGATGAACCAGGGGCGGCAGTTATCAGCCAGGGGCGGCAGTTTGTATTTGTATTTGTATTTGCGTAAACACCAACAGGATGTATCCCAAGTAGTTATCAGCCAGGGGGCTGCAGTGATCAGCCAGGGGCGGCAGTTATCAACCAAGGGGCAGCAGTTACCAGTCCGGGGCGACAGTTATCAACAAGGGGCGGCAGTGATCATTCAGGGGCCGCAGTTATCAACCAAGGTGCGGCAGTGACCAGCCTGGGGCACCAGTTAGCAGCCAAGGGGCGGAATTTATCTGTAAAGCGGCGGCAGCTATCAGCCAGGGGCAACAGTTATCATCCAAGGGGTGACACTTATCAATCCGCCGGGGGCGGCAGTAATTAGCCAGGGGCGGCAGTTATCAGCCAAGGGCCGGCATTTTTCAGTCAGGGGGCGTCAATGATCAGCCAGGGTGCGGCAGTGATCAGCCAGGGGCGGCAGTAATCAGCCAAGGACGGAAGTTATCAGGAAGGGGGGCGGTAGTGATCTGCCAGAGGGCGGCAGTTAGCAGCCAAGAGCCGACAGTTTTCAGTCAGGGGGCGACAATGATCAGCAAGGGGCGGTAGCAATCAGCCAGGGGCGGCAGTTAGCATCCAAGGGGCGGCACTTGTCAGTCAAGGGGCGGCAGTGATCTGCCAGAGGCGGAAGTTATCAGCCAAGAGCCGGCAGTTTTCAGTCAGAGAGCGGCAATGATCGGCCCAAGGGGCGGCAGTTATCCGCCAGGGGCGGCAATGGTTTAGTCAGGGGGCGGTAGTAATCAGTCACGGGGCGACAATGATCAGCCAAGGGGCAGCAGTGATCAGCCAGGGGGCGGTAGTGATCAGTCAGGGGGCGGCAGTTATCAGTCAGTGGGCGGCAGTGGTCTGCCAGGGGGCGGCATTGATCTGCCAGGGGGCGGAAGTTACCCGCCAGGGGCGGCAGTTAGCAGTCAAGGGGCGGCAGTTATCAGTCAGGGGGTGGCAATGATCAACCAGGGGGTGGCAGTGATTAGCCAGGGGCGGCAGTGGTAAACGAGGGGCGGCAGTGATCAGCCGGTGGCGGCAAAGTTGATTCGGTGGGCGACAGCGACTTAACAGGAGGGGAAAGTATATGGGTGTTAAAATAAACTGGGGTGTTTAGCCAGGGGCGGCAGTGATAAACCAGGGGTGTCAGTGATCAGCCAGCTGATCAATGATGAACAAAAGGCGGCAGTAACCACCCGGAGGGGGACAGAAGTGATGAATTTCTGGTGAAAGTGATCGGGCAGGGGCGGCAGTGATGTGGCGTCATAAATCAGGGGAAATGATAAGTCAGGTGGCATTGATCAGCTAGAGCTGGAACCAATCATAGTGGAAGTAATGAATCCGTACGGGAAAAACTTGTGAGGGGCGGCACGAATCAGGATGGCAGTGATGAGATAGGGTGACACTCTTCAGGGTAGCGGTGATAAGCCAGGGGCGGCACATGTATTGGGGGTGTTCAGCACATGATTTGGGGTGCTCGAATTAGGATTGGGGGTGCTCGGGCACCCCCAAAGAGAAAAAAAATTACACCCCTGGATTTTGCTGTACATTTTTATTGAATACTAATGTGATTAAAAATAAATTGAATGACAAAAACATGCACACCTTCTCTCCATACATGCCGAAATTATGACGTTTCCTTTTTATTTAGCTATTTCTAACACCACGTAACATCCGACATCTGAAAACTCTGTGTCAGAATTCCCCGGAAACATCCCTTTCCTATGGATGCCATACTCATTCATCCACAGAGCCAGGTAGAGCGCATGATGTCAGTACGGTTGGGTTTAGCGAACCGAGGAGAGATGTTTCCGTCAGTATCCAAGGCGAAACTATACATGAAAAATCTAACTATGTCAAATCAATTCCCCGAAAATCAATACGTTCACAACGTGTATAAGCACAATGTAAAGGGGACTGTGACAGTTGTCTACTAGGATATAACCGACAGGTGGCTCTAATGGTTTGTGCAGATGGCATATCAATCATCAAAAAGTGTCTTTTCGCTTTTGAAGGGGTCCCATATCTTCGTTTCGCCGCTGGGGCGTCATCCCACAGCGAATGCACGTGCTCGCTGGCACGGCCGCCACACTCAGCGCGCAGGCACCGACGCCAGGTGCCGGGGCCGTCTGTCTGAGGCTGTACCCGAGACACGGGGGAGCGGCCGTGCGCCGCAAGTGGCGGCCGCTGTGGTCGGGATGATACTGCAAGGTTTGGTTAAAAGGACTAACTTAGGCATACTTGATAGGAATTTAGGTATAAAACATATACGAACAAAGTGAAAAATGATTGAAGTTTCTTTTGAGACCCATAGACCCATATGACTATAGACCCATAGACCCATATGGGTCAAATGAACCCATAGACCCATAGACCCATTTGACCCATATGATTTTGAGACCCATTTGAGACCCAAGGCCCATACGACCGCCTAATAATTGTTGGGGTTTGCCAGGGTCATACGGCTGCCAACTGCCAGGGTCATACGGCGTCGCCCATACGACCGCCTACAATTTAAGTTCTCTATGAGTAAACCAGAGGAGGTTTTTTTCAGCCATGCCGGCAGGGCGCGTAACTCTCGGGGTGCCGGCAGAGCGAGGGTTAACTTGGAAACTGGGGCATTCCACGACATTTCAGCACAGACCTTACACCCTCATATCTCCGATTTTCCTCGAACTTTGTCCACGGGGTTTTCGGCAGCCCACAACACAACTGCCCACGGCAGCCTGTGACATTTTTAGCTCGCTAGGTACAATGGTACAGGACTTACAGCCTCCGGCTATTTTAACCTTTGTCGGCGCAGCAGTTTCTTCTACAGCTATTTTATCCAATTAGAATAATGGTAAAAGGGTAAAATTATTTCTCAAAATGTTTGGGATAAGCCAATGAACACAACGGTGGTAATTTCAAAACATGTTATTTTAATTGAAAAAGTTGTAATTATTAAAAATATCTAAGTAGCTTTAAAAGTATATTCTTCAGCGTATATTTCAAAACTGAACATAGCACCTAAAAGAGCACATCCCAAAGTGTTAGGAACAAGAATAAAAAACCGTGTGTATATGCTTCTAAGCATGGAAAACTACCACAATATACCATGGGTACTACCGTCAGCGCACTCCGCGCGGTGCGTATGGCACGTTTGCTTCCCCTTATACCTTAGATGCCATGGCAGTGGCGGATCTAGCCGGTTGGTTTGGGAGGGGCAAACCAAAGTCGAAAAGCAAAAAAAAAAAAACGTCGCGCAGTGAAAAATTGCGCTGCAATATGCCTTTTCGGTAGGATTTTGGGAACTGGAGACGAAAAGCAAAAAAAAAAACACAAAATAAAAAAACGTCACGGGGTGAAAAATATGGGCTCAAGATACATTTTTTCCTATCCAAGCCCCAATATTTACACTGAACTTCTCTAATTCTGTTTGAAGTTGAGAGTTGAAGCACCAAAATTTTGCTTACAAGCCAAAAAGGAGTCGGGGGAAAAAGGAGATCGATCGCTTTGGGGGGAGGGGGCAAAAAAATGGTTTTGCCCCGAGCTTTTCCGTTGGGGGGCAATTGCCTTTCCCCCCCTGGATCCGCCACTGTGCCATGGCATTGACTTGAGGCTAATTGCCGATGAAGCAAGTGTTTGTGCGTTGACAGAAGACCTTTGTTTCCAATCATTTCTGTCGTTTTTTACTTTTTGTTTCAGCTGTTGGAATTACTGTCTTAAAGCTCTAGGGATAGAAAAGAGTTCAACCAGTAAGCGGGTAACAAATGTGTTCTTCAGCGTGTATCTGAAAACTGACACAGGTACTTGAACAAAGATGTCCAAAATAATGAGATCAAAGCCTAAAACCGTGGAAATGTGTTGGCAGGCGCATTATAACTCACATTCGATTGCCGTCCATAACGTATGTTTACACTCTCTCTCGCCAGTTACATACAGTTACAGTTACACATGCTACAGTTACATACATATACAGTTACACAAAGGGGTGGAGATCTCTTTTCAAACCAAGGGGGGGTCCCGGTCCGGTCGGGGCCGCAGGAGTGGATGTTTTTTTCTTAAGAAAATGAAGACACTAAAATTCAGGCAATGCCTATAAATACCGTATGAAACCCTATGATGGTAGGATTTTTACACGAGCCGGATCATGACGTCCTCGTGAGGTAAAATCGACATGTATATAATACATTTCAACACACTTCGAGTATTGAGCCAGCTTTTTTCCGGAAACTCAAAATGAGATACGGGTCCACACCAATGCCGTTGACTCGGTCTTTGAAAGGGTAGTGATTATAACGTACCGTGCGCTTTTTAATCTGGTCCTCAATGAAAACGTGTTAGCAGCAGACGACATCAGCTTGTGAAATAAAATAATTTTGAATGCTTAAATATAGCGTATTCCCTTGTGAGATGTCTTATGACCCCAGCACTTGGTGCATCATTATAGCCCAAAAGGATTATTACAACATATATATTTTGATGATATACTAAACCACCAAAAAATACTGAGCCATGCTACAATATGGCGATAGCTAGGTCCAATATGCTGTTTTCGCAAAAATGACACATTTTCTACGCTCTTTCTCCCCCTCTCTCACTCACTTTATGGTCTTCCCCTACAATTCCAGGAAACAGACTCCACCGTACATCAAAGGAAATTTGTAAAATAAAAAGATGCCACAAAATTCGTGCCTTGAATGTGTGAAAAATTCAATGGTTTTTATTAACACGCGCATTGACGGGGGCCGGGTACCCGCCCCCTCGTGTTTTTTGGAGATAGCATAAAAACGGCGGCGCGTAGCGCTGCCGTACTTGGCATACCTTTACTCTTATCATTCTTACAAATTTTGCCAAAATTCTAAGGGTAGGTCATCTTAGGTCAGGTCACCCACCAGTGCAGGTCAAGTGACCTGAGCTCAAAAAAAGGTTTAAGACAGCATAAGTCGGAACACGGAGAAGTGACCCCATTGTAACTCATCACATAATAGGCCTGAGTTCTCCAAAATCCTCCAAAACTTCTCCAAAACCCATAGGAAATACATGGGAAAAGTGGGAAAATGGGAAATCCAAATAACTTGATAATGGATGGTAGTAAAGTGTTTATTTTAGCTTCATCAGATTGGCACTGTCTTTGCGGATCTAATGATATGCATTTCGACCTAACTTGACCTTGACCTAACCTCCGATCAGGCAAAATACAAATTTGACCTGATTTGACCTAGTAAGGTCATATCATACATAATTCGATTCGGCTTGATGCGAGTATTTAAGTGTTCTAAATTGTTTTGCTCTAGCTTTACTTGTTCAGATGCAATGACCAAAAACGTTCATTTACATGCCATCCTTTTGACGGCATGTTTTGACTTCTAGTGACCTTAAATGTGACCTGATAAAAATAGTTCAATTCTTTCGTTGGAGAAGTGGATGGGCTACCCAACACCGCTTATCGTTTTTTCGCTATCTAGCGTGGTTCTCGAGATCTTAGGGGGGGGGGCGGGTACCCACCCCACCCCGTCAAAGCGAAGGTGCCTCAGACCCCCGTCAATGCGCATGTTAAATCACTTTCGGGATACTTTTTCATGTGTAAAATCATGGGTCCCGTCGCTGGGGGACGGGGATACGCGTCCCCCACTTTTGAGAGTGGGAGAGGACGGATTATACTTTGTCCCCTCCCCCTCCCCGCCACTTTTCACGCAGGGTCCCATTACGTTGTCCCGAGTACTGAAATTATTATAGCTAATAACAAAGACATAACAATAAAAATAACGGGCCTCCTGCAAACACACCAATGACAACCACAATTTCTTTCCAATACCTGACTGTGGGTACAGACGCCCATTTTGGTCTCTAAGGGGGCCCTTTACTGGCTCAGGAATCCCGCAATGAAGTCAGAAACCCTCTGCAAGTTATATTTTCAGTGGATCCTAGGCCAGCTAAATAGACCCATCACCAAACCAGGGTGCCAGACGAGCTAAGGGCCCCAAAAAGCTCAAAGGTCCCCAGATCAGCACGATGCGCCCAGAAAAAAACTAATTGGATCCATAACAGTTAAACGGGCCCAATGTCACTTCAATGGACACCAATCCATCTAGGGGCCCTGGGACCAACTCAGGAACCTCTTACATAATTTCCTCTCAGGGGCCCTTTTTAGCTCAGGGGGTCCAATATCAGCTTGAGCCCCAATATCACTCCAGGAAGTCCTGTGCAATACCCTCCCAAGGACCCAGAGCAGACCAGAGGCCTTTTGCGAAACTCCCTCCTCAGAAGACCTAATGTCAATTCAGGAGGCCCAGGCCAACGCAGGGTCCCCAAGATCAGCGCAGGGGCTTAATAATTGTTGGGGTTTAACGACGCACCAACTGCCAGGGTCATACGTCGTCGCCAACTCTCACCCTGTTGGAAGGGATTTTGGGGATCAGATCGACTTATTATTATTATTATTTTTGGGGCTTATCGACGCACCAACTGCCAGGGTCATATGGCGTCGCCAACTCTTTCCCTGTTGGAAGGGTTTCTCGGGAGCCAGCTTGCTCCTTGTTCAGGGAAGCTGCCGGGCCTTGAACCCGGGTCGGCTGAATGGAAGCCAGCTACGCTGACCACTCCACTACCGCGCCCCCCAGATCGACTTATTCAGAGGCTCCGCCGGGACCAGTGGCTTAGAAGACAAGGGTGCTATCCACTAAGCCACCTCATCCCCAGCGCAGGGGCTTAACCGTCTAAACAAGTCCTAAATAAGCTCAGGGGCCAACACTTGCTCAGGGAGCCAAGCTTCAACTCAGAGGGCACAGATACGTTGAAGGGGCCCAAAAGCAGCTCAGGGGTCGCATATACGTTGAAGGGGCCCAAAAGCAGCTCAGGAGGCCAAAAAACTAAGAGGGCTAAGCCAGCGGGGTGCGTAGACGAGCTCACGGAGCCCAAGATATGCACAGAGGGACGTAAACAAGCCAAAGGGGCCCATGCATCAAACAGACCGATACCAACCCAGGAGGCACTTGTAAGCTCAATGGACGCTGATCCAGTTAGGGGTCATAGGACCGAGTCAAAAACCTCTTATTTAGCTCCTCTCAGGGGCCCTTACCGGCTAAGGTGACCTCAAACCAGCATGCGCCCCAAGACAAAGTCAGTAAGCTCCTGTGTAATACCCTCTCACAGTCCCAGATCAGCCCAGGGACCTCTTGTAAAATTATCTCTCAGGAGGGCCAAACCCAACTCAGCAGGCCCACGATCAGCTGAGAGGGCCCCTGACGGCTCAAAAAGCGCCAGTGCCAGCACCGGGGTTTCAAGATCAGCCAAGGGACCCGGACCATCTAAAAGGGCCTCAGATCAGCTCAGGGGCCAAGGCCCGCTGTGAGAGCTCTAAATTGGCTCAGCAGGCCCAGAAAAAACTCAAGAGGTCAGGCCAGTTGGGTCCCCGACGATTTCAAGGGACTTAGACCAGCAAAATATGGCCCAGACAAGCTAAGCGGCTTATACCCGGGTAACGGGCCCAATACCAGCTCAGGGGCCCTAACCAGCTCAAGGGATACCAATCCAGCTAGGGGCCTTACGACGAAGCCAGGGACCTCCTAAATAAATCCTCTCGGGGGCCCTAGACCAGTTAATGATCAAGGGACCTTAGACCAGCTCGGGTGCTTGTACTCTTCCTGACACAGAATCGTGACGGAAAGCGGTGGCGCTGCCTCCGGTCTCTAGCACCCCTCTACAAAGAAGATGCAAAGGGGCATATAGGTCAAATTATGACCCAGCCGATTCCACAAATACCGCGAATTGAACCATTATTACTTATGGGTTAGAAAATATTTTGTGAGAGCAGAAGGTGAAGGACCCGGGCTGACCCCCCGGTTCTCTCGATTTCCAAATCAGGGGGTGCTGACCCCCAACCCCCAGGACTCCACCCAGGGTTATACATGCGTCGTGAAGCACTTTTAACGCGTTACGGAAATCAGTGTTTATAATGATTCAATTAGTTATATTTCAGTTATGTTTTCCTATAGCTGACGAAGGCTGGGTTTGTAACTTCCTTCCCCATGCCCTCGTGGGAAGGAGACATTTGTGCGAATCCCCAAATCTAAAACATTTGCCACTGTACCTCGCCGTCCCCATGATGGCGGACTGCGACGTCAAATTTCAACTCTAAAACGATGGTACAATTGTTACAACCTCCAAAGTTTAGGTCTAATTTGACTTTGGGTTCATTCCGAACACGCCTCAGGGCACAAAGTTAGGTTTCGCTGACCTTGGAATTGTGCATTTTGGCGTTGAGGTGGAAGGGAATAACGTGAGATATCTATTCGGCGTGATATTTGAGACGATGAAGTGCTAAACATTTCAGTCCGCACTTTTCCTCGGCATCTCCAAAACAAGCTGTAGACTCCCACCAGGTCTTGGAGAAATGCAATATACATGGGAAGATCCAACAGCCCAACATAAAAGTTCATATCTGATATTCATCATCATTATTGGTGTTTAGGGACGCGATGACCTTTGCAGTCGGCGCGCCCCTAAACACCAAAAATGATGATGAATATCAGATATGAACTTTTATGTTAGGCTGTTGCATCCTCCCATGTGTATTGCACTTCTCCAAGACCTGGTGGCAGTATACAGTTTTGTTGTAGAGATGCTGAGATGCTGAGGAAAAACTGAACTGTTTGGCTCTTCATCGTTCCAAATATCACGCCAAATAGGTATCTTACTTTATTCCCCTTCCATCTCTACGCCCAAATATCTGATATCTGATATTTGGAAATGATCTGATATAATTGAATGATTTGGAAAAGAAAAATTGATCAATATCTGATACTGTTCCAATTTGTGAAGAAGGGTTGTTTGATTTTGATTTTCATTTGATTTTGATATTACATATAATGAACATAATTTTGCCCTTTTACCTGGCAAAGCTTTGTAACACAATAGTTTGCGACCTTTGAAAATAATCGCTGCCAGTGTGAATCTGGCCTGTCCGCGGCCTCGGGAAATTAGCTCAACGGAGAAGCTTTGCCATTGTAGGCAGTGCAAACCGGACTTTAACCCACATGATTAATTACTCCTAAAGAATGCGTTTTTAAACCATAATTGCAAACTCAAGGAGCTATTCCGAGAGGTGCAACGGTGCAGATTAACACAAAATTAAATATGTGGGCATTTTCCATAGTACTTTATTTATATTTCTGAATATTTCAGGATGGGGGAAAAGGCTCTTGTCCGTGAAATTTCGAGGGGTGATTAGAGATTGTGGTGGCCATGTGCCCGAATATTTTCTGAAATAAATCATGGCAGGAATAGGCATATGTAATGATTTCACAAAACATTGGACCAGTTGTATTAAACAACAAAGAGTTTCAACGTGCACAAGTACTCTCTCGATAAGTTGATAACTTTTATTGCTACTGTTCATGGCTTTTGTTATTAATAAGATAAGTAAAACATTTATTACTGCACAAAGCCTAGCCTGAGTACAAAAACCCGGCCGGTTTCGGGAGCATCCCGCCCCCGTTTTCAAGGGAGATGAAGATAACACTATGACATGAACCTAGCTAAGCGAAAAACACGAAGACAGTACACTTTGAAATAACAATCTTAGCTGTGAACATGACGAATCATTTTGGAATTATTATCTCTAAACACGTGTTATTTTTCAATTCAATCTCTTGTTTGGCTGGCGTCCAAAAATCCAGAGAAGATGGTAACTTTGCCGATATTTCTATTCATTTTTGGTTCCGTGGTGGTTTGGATGTAAATTGCCTCTTTTATTTTCCTCTGTTTTTGTCTTGAGTTGAAAGTTAAAGTCGTTGTGGCGTTCCATTTGATATCATGATCCTTCTTGAATGAATGTTCCACTGCGGCCTCCGCTGCTCTCTCGTCAATCGACCCACGGATTAGTTTTTGTAGAGATTTTCGGTGTTCGTCTAATGAAAAGCAAATACCCGAGGCTTTTATTTTTGATCTCAACACTCGGAGATGTTTTCTTTCAAACCCTCCCATCAGTTTCCAAATAAACGCTGAAGAATACGTGTTTTAATTAACCTACTGGTTGAAAACCTGATACCTCAACCGGCAGGTCTCCAGCTTTCGGATAGCAATTCCAATCGCTGAAACAAAGGAGAAAAAACGACAAACATGATTGGAAACACAGGTCCTCTGTCAACGCACAACCCCTTGCTCCATCAGAAATTATCTTCAGGTCAATATCACGGCGTCTAAGGTATAAGGGGAAGCAAACGTGCCATACGCACCGCGCGGGGTGCGCTGACGGCACGTACCCATGGTATAGTTTGGTAGTTTTTAGTGTTTAGAAGCAAATACCCACATTTTATTATTGTTCTTAACACTTTGAGACGTGCTGTTTTACGCACTATGGTCAATTTTGAAATCGACACCGAAGAAAATATTTTTAAAACTGTTTAATTTTTTAAAATAATTACAACTTTTTCAATTGAAGCAAAATATTTTGAAATTGCCAACGTTCTTTCCATTGGCTTATTCTAAACATTTTGAGGTATAATTTTACCCTTTTATCATGATTCCACTTTTATAAAATAGCTGTGAAGAAACTGCTGCGTCGGCAAAGGGTACAATTGCCGGAGGCTATAAGTCCTGAACTGTTGTAACTAGCGCGACAAAAATGTCACAGGCGTGTTCTGGGCTGCCGCTAAACCCATGGACAAAGTTTGAAGAAAATTGAAAATATGAGGGTATAAAATCGACCATCGCGTGTGCTGAAATGCCGTGGAATGTTCCTCCTGTTTAAAATTAGTGTTCTGATATTTTTACACTGAACAATTATTTAGTTAAGACCACATTGCCTCGTTAGAAGAGGCCAAATTTTACCGCTTATAATTTTCAGTTATACTGTCCCGGTCCACCTCAGGCCATGGGAGGGGTTACTGATTCTAAGTTCAAAACATTATATAATGGGAAAGCTAACAGAGTGGGTTTGCTGTGAGACTGTGGTCTGTGAAAAATATCACAAACTCGAAGGTTCTTTCCGAAAGCACAGACCGAGCGCCGCTTTTTTTGTTATCTTCGCCGATTTAAGGGGGGCACCTCAATGATGGTGCCACCCCCTGTTTTGTCCAAGGGGGCACGGTGCCCCGGAACCCCCCTTCCACCGCCTATGGCACATAATGCAAGCTCGTGGCAAAACCGAGATAGTCATGAACTAGGAGGTGACATGGATGTGCTGATCAGTGCTTACCTCAGCCGGCTTGTTTTGCAGCCGAGCCTGCGCTTCAGGCTGCAGCCCCTGCTGACTGCCTGCCGTGCTCTGGTCCCGGCTCAGTGCCAGCGGCTGCTGCTGCACACCTCCCACCGCTGCTGGCCAGCCAACAAGTCGTGGCTGGTTTCCCAGCACTGGTTGTGGCTGGTTTCCCAGGGCTGGTTGTGGCTGGTTTACCAGGGCTGGTTGTGGCTGGTTTCCCAGGGCTGGTTGTGGCTGGTTTCCCAGGACTGGTTGTGGCTGGTTTCCCAGGGCTGGTTGTGGCTGGTTTCCCAGGGCTGGTTGTGGTTGGTTGACAACTGCTGGTTGTGGGTGGTTTCCCAGGGGTTGCTGTGCCAGGAAAGTTGGTTGCTTTTGAGCCTGATTCGACAGGGGAGGCGGCAGAGAGGCGGCCGGCAGAGGGACGTTCACAGTCTGCTGATTGTTCACAGTCTGCTGATTGTTCACAGTCTGCTGATTGTTCGCAGTCTGCTGATTGTCCATAGCCTGCTGATTGTTTACAGCCTGCTGATTGTTTACAGCCTGCTGATTGTTCATAGCCTGCTGATTGTTTACAGCCTGCTGATTGTTTACAGCCTGCTGATTGTTCATAGCCTGCTGATTGTTTACAGCTTGCTGATTTTTCATAGCCTGCTGATTGTTAACAGCTTGCTGATTGTTCATAGCCTGCTGATTGGGCAGAGGCTGCTGATTGTTCATAGCCTGCTGATTGGGCAGAGGCTGCTGATTGTTCATAGCCTGCTGATTATTCATAGCCTGCTGATTATTCCTAGCCTGCTGATTGGGCAGAGGCTGCAGGTAGTTACCAGCCTGCTGTGGTGCCGCAGGCCACTGGACAAAGGTTTGCTGGTTTGCCGTTAGTTGAGCAGGAGGCTGTTGAGCGGCAAGCTGTTGATTCACCCCCTGCTGTTGTATGACCTGCTGGGCAGCTGCCATCGCCGCTGGGTTGGGAGCTGGTGATGGGAGGTCAGCCACTTGCAGACTACCCTGTGCCAGGCCAGCCACCTGCTGACTACCCTGTGCCAGGCCAGCCGCCTGCTGACTACCCTGTGCCAGGCCAGCCGCCTGCTGACTACCCTGTGCCAGGCCAGCCGCCTGCTGACTACCCTGTGCCAGGCCAGCCGCCTGCTGACTACCCTGTGCCAGGCCAGCCGCCTGCTGACTACCCTGTGCCAGGCCAGCCGCCTGCTGACTACCCTGTGCCAGGCCAGCCGCCTGCTGACTACCCTGTGCCAGGCCAGCCGCCTGCTGACTACCCTGTGCCAGGCCAGCCGCCTGCTGACTACCCTGTGCCAGGCCAGCCGCCTGCTGACTACCCTGTGCCAGGCCAGCCGCCTGCTGACTACCCTGTGCCAGGTCAGCCGCCTGCTGACTACCCTGTGCCAGGCCAGCCGCCTGCTGACTACCCTGTGCCAGGTCAGCCGCCTGCTGACTACCCTGTGCCAGGCCAGCCGCCTGCTGACTACCCTGTGCCAGGCCAGCCGCCTGCTGACTACCCTGTGCCAGGCCAGCCGCCTGCTGACTACCCTGTGCCAGGCCAGCCACATGCTGACTACCCTGTGCCTGCGCGCTGTTTGCCGTTCGACTCGCCAAAGGCTGGCGATTCCCCAAGGGCCCCTGCTTGGCAGCAGCAGCAAGCGGCTGCTGCTGCTGCTGCTTTTGCTGTTTCATTTCCTCCAGCAGCTGTTTTTGCTCCTTGAGAAGCTCCTTCTGCTCCTTATGCGTCTCCTCCAGTTTCTGCAGCACTGCCTCCTGCTTGGTCTCCAAGTCCTTAGGCTGCAGTGCGACATCGCGGCTGGTCTCCACCGCCTCCTTCAGCAGTGCGCCGGCGTCCAGCCCATCGCCCGGCACCAGCTCGCCTGTCTTCACCTGCTGCGCCTTCGGGCCTTCACCGGGCTCTGCCTCGGCGTCCGCTTTGACGGAGCCGCCGTCTGGATGCTTCTGTTTCGACGGCCTCGATCGTCGGTGCCCTTTGGCCTTGGACTGGTGCTCTGCCGCTGGGTTGTCCCCGGCAGCCGCCCGGCTGTCCTCTCCTTCATCCACCGCTGCCTGATCACCGCCATCATTTCCCCCGACTCGCCATCCTTGCTGCGTTTCCGCTCCTGATCGATAGCCTCTGCCGGGGGCTGTGGAATAGCTGGCTCTTGCCGCACCTCTTGCTCAGCTGTCTTGGCTGCAGCCTTCTCGGCAGGTTGCACGGCTGCCGACAAGCCCGCGCCAGCCAGCGTAGGTGCTGCCCTCTCCGCAGCCGCCGCCACCGCGCCTGCACGCACACACAAACTGTGTCAGAGCATGGACCCACACCTAAACACAGCCCAACTGTGTCAGAGCGTGGACCCACACCTAAACACAGCCCAACTGTGTCAGAGCGTGAACACATACCTAAACACAGCCCAACTGTGTCAGAGCATGGACCACATCCCCTAAACACAGCCCAACTGTGTCAGAGCATGGACCCACACCTAAACACAGCCCCAACTGTGTCAGAGCATGGACCCACACCTAAACACAGCCCAACTGTGTCAGAGCGTGGACCCACACCTAAACACAGCCCAACTGTGTCAGAGCGTGGACCCACACCTAAACACGCCCCAACTGTGTCAGAGCGTGGACCCACACCTAAACACGCCCCAACTGTGTCAGAGCGTGGACCCACACCTAAACACGCCCCAACTGTGTCAGAGCATGGACCCACACCTAAACACAGCCCAACTGTGTCAGAGCATGGACCCACCCCTAAACACAGCCCAACTGTGTCAGAGCGTGGACCCACACCTAAACACAGCCCAACTGTGTCAGAGCGTGGACCCACACCTAAACACGCCCCAACTGTGTCAGAGCGTGGACCCACACCTAAACACGCCCCAACTGTGTCAGAGCATGGACCCACACCTAAACACAGCCCAACTGTGTCAGAGCGTGGACCCACACCTAAACACAGCCCAACTGTGTCAGAGCGTGGACCCACACCTAAACACAGCCCAACTGTGTCAGAGCGTGGACCCACACCTAAACACAGCCCAACTGTGTCAGAGCATGGACCCACACCTAAACACGCCCCAACTGTGTCAGAGCGTAGACCCACGCCTAAACACAGCCCAACTGTGTCAGAGCATGGACCCACCCCTAAACACAGCCCAACTGTGTCAGAGCATGGACCCACACCTAAACACACCCCAACTGTGTCAGAGCATGGACCCACCCCTAAACACAGCCCAACTGTGTCAGAGCATGGACCCACACCTAAACACACCCCAACTGTGTCAGAGCATGGACCCACACCTAAACACAGCCCAACTGTGTCAGAGCATGGACCCACCCCTAAACACAGCCCAACTGTGTCAGAGCATGGACCCACACCTAAACACAGCCCAACTGTGTCAGAGCATGGACCCACACCTAAACACGCCCCAACTGTGTCAGAGCATGGACCCACACCTAAACACGCCCCAACTGTGTCAGAGCGTGGACCCACCCCTAAACACAGCCCAACTGTGTCAGAGCGTGAACACATACCTAAACACGCCCCAACTGTGTCAGAGCATGGACCCACACCTAAACACAGCCCAACTGTGTCAGAGCGTGAACACATACCTAAACACGCCCCAACTGTGTCAGAGCGTGAACCCATACCTAAACACGCCCCAACTGTGTCAGAGCGTGAACCCACACCTAAACACAGCCCAACTGTGTCAGAGCATGGACCCACACCTAAACACGCCCCAACTGTGTCAGAGCGTGGACCCACACCTAAACACACCCCAACTGTGTCAGAGCATGGACCCACACCTAAACACAGCCCAACTGTGTCAGAGCGTGAACCCATACCTAAACACGCCCCAACTGTGTCAGAGCATGGACCCACACCTAAACACAGCCCAACTGTGTCAGAGCGTGGACCCACACCTAAACACGCCCCAACTGTGTCAGAGCGTGAACACATACCTAAACACGCCCCAACTGTGTCAGAGCGTGGACCCACACCTAAACACAGCCCAACAGTGTCAGAGCGTGAACACATACCTAAACACGCCCCAACTGTGTCAGAGCATGGACCCACACCTAAACACAGCCCAACTGTGTCAGAGCGTGGACCCACACCTAAACACAGCCCAACTGTGTCAGAGCATGGACCCACACCTAAACACAGCCCAACTGTGTCAGAGCGTGAACACATACCTAAACACGCCCCAACTGTGTCAGAGCGTGGACCCACACCTAAACACAGCCCAACTGTGTCAGAGCATGGACCCACACCTAAACACAGCCCAACTGTGTCAGAGCGTGGACCCACACCTAAACACGCCCCAACTGTGTCAGAGCATGGACCCACACCTAAACACAGCCCAACTGTGTCAGAGCGTGGACCCACACCTAAACACAGCCCAACTGTGTCAGAGCATGGACCCACACCTAAACACAGCCCAACTGTGTCAGAGCGTGAACACATACCTAAACACGCCCCAACTGTGTCAGAGCGTGGACCCACACCTAAACACACCCCAACTGTGTCAGAGCATGGACCCACACCTAAACACAGCCCAACTGTGTCAGAGCGTGGACCCACACCTAAACACGCCCCAACTGTGTCAGAGCATGGACCCACACCTAAACACGCCCCAACTGTGTCAGAGCATGGACCCACACCTAAACACAGCCCAACTGTGTCAGAGCATGGACCCACACCTAAACACGCCCCAACTGTGTCAGAGCATGGACCCACACCTAAACACGCCCCAACTGTGTCAGAGCATGGACCCACACCTAAACACAGCCCAACTGTGTCAGAGCATGGACCCACAACTAAACACAGCCCAACTGTGTCAGAGCATGGACCCACACCTAAACACAGCACAACTGTGTCAGAGCATGGACACACACCTAAACACAGCACAACTGTGTCAGAGCGTGGACCCACACTTAAACACAGCCGAACTGTGTCATGAACACACCCCAACTGTATCAGAGCATGGAACCACACCTAAACACAGCCCAACTGTGTCAGAGCGTGGACCCACATCTAAACACACCCCAACTGTGTCAGAGCATGGACCCACACCTAAACACAGCCCAACTGTGTCAGAGCTTGAACCCATACCTAAACACACCCAACCGTGTCAGAGCATGGACTCACACCTAAACACACCCAACCTGTGGCAGAGCATGGACCCACACCTAAACACAGCCCAACTGTGTCAGAGCATGGACCCACACCTAAACACACCCCAACTGTGTCAGAGCATGGACCCACACCTAAACACAGCCCAACTGTGTCAGAGCGTGAACCCACACCTAAACACGCCCCAACTGTGTCAGAGCATGGACCCACACCTAAACACGCCCCAACTGTGTCAGAGCATGGACCCACACCTAAACACAGCCCAACTGTGTCAGAGCGTGAACCCACACCTAAACACGCCCCAACTGTGTCAGAGCATGGACCCACACCTAAACACGCCCCAACTGTGTCAGAGCGTGGACCCACACCTAAACACGCCCCAACTGTGTCAGAGCATGGACCCACACCTAAACACGCCCCAACTGTGTCAGAGCATGGACCCACACCTAAACACAGCCCAACTGTGTCAGAGCGTGAACCCACACCTAAACACGCCCCAACTGTGTCAGAGCATGGACCCACACCTAAACACGCCCCAACTGTGTCAGAGCGTGGACCCACACCTAAACACAGCCCAACTGTGTCAGAGCATGGACCCACACCTAAACACAGCACAACTGTGTCAGAGCATGGACTCACACCTAAACACACCACAACCTGTGGCAGAGCGTGGACCCACACCTAAACACGCCCCAACTGTGTCAGAGCGTGGACCCACACCTAAACACGCCCCAACTGTGTCAGAGCATGGACCCACACCTAAACACGCCCCAACTGTGTCAGAGCATGGACCCACACCTAAACACAGCCCAACTGTGTCAGAGCGTGAACCCACACCTAAACACGCCCCAACTGTGTCAGAGCATGGACCCACACCTAAACACAGCCCAACTGTGTCAGAGCGTGAACCCACACCTAAACACGCCCCAACTGTGTCAGAGCATGGACCCACACCTAAACACGCCCCAACTGTGTCAGAGCGTGGACCCACACCTAAACACAGCCCAACTGTGTCAGAGCATGGACCCACACCTAAACACAGCACAACTGTGTCAGAGCATGGACTCACACCTAAACACACCCAACCTGTGGCAGAGCGTGGACCCACACCTGTGCACTGGGCTGACCGGTTTTGCAAAACGTCTCTAGAACTTGTCCGGTGAAGCAGATGCATTTGCATGTGCCGATAGCGAGTATCGGCTGGCAAATCAGTATATCATAATATCAGCGCAGAAATCCCAAACCTTGTGCCCACGCCCGACCGTTGAAAGTTTCCACTTTAGTTTAATTTTGTACCTTATCGGACTTGATACTCCAGCGAGTGTTCCACGGCCAACTGAATGGTGCTGCTATCAACTAACTGATAGTTCTGCCTCAAATGACGGTAACAACAGCTCTCTATCGGCTTTCAGTGGGTCGCAATATTGCCTTTAAGTTCACAAAACGAGGATAGTTCCATCAATCAATCATAGATTGCGTCCCTCGCCTGTCGCGCCAAGCTTACACAGGAGATGGGTATAAGGCTGCTCAGTATCACTCAACAGCCACAGGGTTTGGTAAGATGTGTGCTTATACACTTCTTTGGCTTTTAATCAATTGATTTACTTATTTATTCAAGCAAAGCGCCAACAGAACATGTTCCAATAACACGCAAAGTCGATGTAAGTAAAAGGAAAACTATATACACAGATGAGAGGCACACACGTAAAAAGCGGTAAAAACATCAAAATGTGAATGATGAGTAAGATGCAG
Source organism: Lepas anatifera (assembly GCA_034440635.1). Taxonomy (NCBI): domain Eukaryota; kingdom Metazoa; phylum Arthropoda; class Thecostraca; family Lepadidae; genus Lepas; species Lepas anatifera. The sequence goes on along the minus strand of JAOTON010001030.1, from coordinate 1,134,758 downwards.
CTGATGATAAAACCGATGGTAGAAGTGACGTTAATAAAAGCTAAACAGTGCGAATATATGCAAGAACATGTTTCCTAAAAGCGATTAAAGAGTCGTTGAAAAAATCTGCGTTTCCCCGGCGCAAAAATGCATTTATCTCCCTCGATATACGCTGAGGGAAGCAGTTAGTGACGGCGCTGACACGACCGCGACACTCCGCGAAAAGAAGCAGCGTGCGAGTTGATCGGGATGGCACATGCAATAGGGAATTTTTCGAGTAACTCTGATGACCCAATTTTGTTCGAAAATAGACCTTTACGAAAGAGCAAGTAGTGTTGCAATCTACGAGAAGAAAGTGAAAGGACGCCAAAGTGGTTAAGAAGAGATTCGTAAGAAAGGGAAAAACAATGTCTGGTAACATGATGATTTAGCCAGATGCTAAATTTGTGCTGTACCCGATCAACCCGCACAGTGTGGGAATTGGCAGCACCTGACCAGATAACGCTGTTGTATTCTAACAAAGGCCTAATGTTGGCGTAGTATGCCGTCAGAAGAGATTCTTGGTTGAATTTAGTCCTTGAATTTGTCTGAAATGTCCGAATCAAAAGGCCTAGTGCACGGTTTGCCCGACTAACGATGCTAGTGATATTAGCCGAGAAAGAGTGTTTGGTGTCTAAAATGGTGCCTAGATCACGAATTTGGTTCACAGCTTCAAGAACAGCGTTATCGATATGGTATTGTATCTGAAAAGGTGCGCGTTTGAGGGTGATCGTGAACGATTTGCACTTTATGGGATTTAGAATGAGACCCCACCTAACGGACCACCTCTGCAAACGATCTAGGTCGTGTTGCAGCAGCAGCCCGTCTGCTGGGGCCGTGATTTTACAGTAAATTTTGACATCATCGGCGTACATCAAACAGGACGAATCAATTTCCAACGGAAGGTCGTTTATGAACAGACAGAAAATCAAAGGAGCGACCAAAGAACCCTCCGGAACACCTGAAGTAACTGGAATCAGTCCGATGCTTTTCCGTTAACGATGACCCGCTGACGCCTATCGGAGAGATATGAGACGAACCAGTGAAGAGCAGAAGCCTGCAAATGATAGGAATTTTTCCATTTGTGAATGATTAGTTTATGGTTCACACTTTGAAAGGCGGCCGAATAATCCGTGTATATGGCGTCCGTCTGATGGCCCTCCGATATTACCCTCCATGCCGAGCTGACGTATGTGGCAAGGTTGCTAGAGCACGACCGACCCGGAATGAACCCATGCTGTTGCTGGCACAGCACCGGAGCAACGTGGTGGTACAGCTGGCTGTACACAATTCATTCCAGGATTTTTTAGAAGAGGGGCAAAAGAGATACGGATCGGTAGTTAGCCGGGTACTTTTTGTGTGTTTTTTTAAAGGAACAATGTTGGCCAGTTTCCACCGTGTAGGGAAGATGCCACTCTGCAGAGAGAGTTTACAAATTTTGGTGAGGGGCACAGCTAGCTCGTCGGCGCACTCCAAAATAATTATCACACTGATGTTATCGGTGCCACATGCCTTATTTGGACTCAGGGATTTTGCAGCTATTCAGACTGCTTCCTCGGTTACGGTAAATCTAAATAATGGTTCTGTGACGGGGGCGCTGGGGTCGCGGGGCGAGTCGCTCGGTGCGAGTCGGGCTGTGTCGTCGCCGCTGATGTTGTTGTTGTTCGGGCCGACCTCTCGGTGGTCCGCTACGGCGGCTGCTCGTGGCCGTGACCCGCTCGCTCGCGATGGTGGCGACGTCGCACCCGCTCCCAGCATCACACTAAATTTTATTAGAGAGAGGTCGTGCTCGTCGCGTGCGCGGTCGGATGGCGGGCCGAGTTGACGGTGGGAAGTGGACAATGTCGGCTATCTTGGCCGAGTCCTCCAGACGGGCGAACCTGTGTCCCGAAACTCCCACTCAACACCCTTGGGTTCCAGGAAGGGAATACAGCTAGTGCCGAGCTTTGTAGCCCTCCCTGGTAGCAGGGTTCCCACCAGCCTCTCATGATTTTGGCAGAGGTCAAGAATCTCGCCAACTCGCCCACGCTCGTGGGTAGCCAAATGAGGTTCAAGGACCAGAACTTAGGTAGCCAATCACGGAGATTTGACAGAGATCAAGAATTGCACTTACCAGCACAAAACAAGTATTTCCACGATCTTACCGCCACGTAAAAAGAACTATCCATAATATGCAATGCTACCTTGACTGATTTTAGTTAACATTATAACTTTACTGACAGACGATACAAATTAGTGACAAATAATTTATCCTTACTCACTCGCGTTATTTCACAGCTAAGTTAGAGATGGGTAGGTAACCACATCGGCAACGAAATTGACCCATATAAAGCCATGAGAAAAAGGTACTCTAAATTGCGACGACATGAAAACGGTAATATGCATTATTTTATATGAATTTGACCACTTATTTTGAATAAAAAGAGAAAAATTTAAAATCTATATCAGGATTTATAGTGAAATTACTCTGCATAGGATAGTAAATCCACTGCTTACGTTGTACTTGAGGACTCGTTTTGCGGAATTAGAGATGGTCTGGTAGCCAGGCCGCCAACGAAAATTACGATTAGGGACCACCAGGTAGCCACTTGGGTAACCACAAAGTTTTGCGTTTCTGGCGCGGGAGTAGCGAGAAGAAAGCAGTCAGATATACGTGTTGTTGAAGCTGCTGTTTGGGTATCTTACTATGAGGCTGTAGATTTTGACCTAAATCAAAATAGGAGGTTTTGTTGCCAGTGGTAAACCCACTACCAATTCTTATATATTATGCCGCAGCCAGAGAAACGCAGGGCAAAGTGAACTCTGCCAGATCCCAAAAGCCCAGGAGAGTAGTGTGATTTGAGGGTGTCAATAAGAGCACATATTTTAATCATGTGCATGGGAGATATCAAAACTGTAGACCTGTGGAGATGAGAGTTGCAAGTTTTGGCTTTGCACCTAGAAAATTAGAAGCTGTTTGGTGCCCATGAAGTCAGGTAAACTGCAGGTAGGTTTCTTTGGTGCCTACCTGCAGTTTTGGTGTCAATTTTATCAAATCAAACTTAACAAAATTGTAATGATTCCACAAAAGTTTCCATTCAGCAGGTGAATGTGGTGCTGCTTATTGATCTGCTTCAATATTTCTAGAATTTGCTGAATGATGGTTGTGGTATTAGGAGGTACTTGTCCTCTGGCTGAGTACCTATATTTGGTTGCATGCATTGGAGATATTTAAATTATATGTATTCTTTTAACAGAGTGTTAATTGAATGTATCCTTCAAGTAGCTTAAGTCTCAGCATGGTGACTGCTACAGTCAAATGGTGGTTGTCTGCTATCTTAGCAATGATGATCTAAGCAATGATTGATCATAGCAAGCAGTTGCAGTAAGGGTACTAGACTCTGACGGCACATATTATTTTTCATGTATTTTTGAATTAGGTACTTGATAGCATTTTTGACTCATTAATATGCTCAGCTAATGGACGCATGCTTGTATTACAGCACACACAACTTGTAATCACTGCACATATACTTAACCTTTTGCTGTTTGGTACTAAGAATGTGCTATATGTAATTCATTATCTCCAAATCACTGTAAATTTAATTACTTTCATAATTCCACTTTTTGAGAATACTTTTTCACTCACTAAGACAGCTATTCTGGGAGCCATTTAAAGCCTCAGTTCATGCAAAAGTTAATTTCGCTTCAGGTAGCCATGTTGGTCGCATCAAGGGATGTGGGTAGCCAACCTGACATGTTCTTGACCTCTGGATTTTGGGGGCCCATTTAACCACCCGTACGCCAAGTATTACCCGCATAGAAGCGGCACCGAAACCGTCAATCCTCCCCCGCCCCTTTAAGTGCCCGCTAACTCTCTTATTTCCCTCGGACCTATCATCATAAGTTTACGCCTCCCCTTTTTAACCGATTCTTCCATAGCTACCTTAACTACTTGCCCTTTCGTACCCTCCTATCGTGGTTCTCTGAGCTGCACTGACTTCTCGCCTCAAACATCGTCTATCTCGGTGGGCTATTTCCACGTACCAGGGGTCCAGTCTCTCTGGGGGCGGATTTGTTTTGCCTACGCCAGCACTTTTCAGCTTCGTTAACCCCTAAATCAGTCCCCTACCTTAATACCCTCCTCCCCTTTTTCTGTCACGTCACCCGTTCCGGCGTGTGCTCTCACTGTCAGATCCGGAACGAATGCCCTCAGTAAACATTCTCACCACCGGGGCCTTACGCTAAGCATGCACTCATAAATCACCCTGACCTAGGGCCATTCTTTCTCGCGCCTCTCACTTGTTCTAAAAATTCTGAGTCCCTCCCCAATTTCATATCCCTCCCGGTGTTTCCGAGATCTGACGGCTCGAGCCCCGTCGGCCAACGCGAGCAGTATTTAGAAGGTTACATTCCTCCTATCCGTGATCGTGGTAGGGTCTTATTTATTCGTGAAAGGGCGTGCATAGAGGATGGCCGATTCGGCCCCATCTAAGCCCCATCAACCAATTAGGCCGGGCTGCACATCCCCCCGGCAGAAAGAAGTGGGCGAATTCACCTGGGGCTATGTTTACGCTTTGCTACCGTTTGCGGGCGCAGCCGATGGAGGGGCGCGAGTGGTGGGATCCCCGGTCGGTCAGACCGGTACGACCCGCTACCTGCAGTCCGCTCTAAGGCACCAAACGTTCCTCGTTCTATGGCCTGTCACTCACCCACCAAAGGTGGATGGTTTTGCTGTTTAGGCAAGGTTCTGTGTCACTGCCTTTTTACCTCCAGGATTGTGATTCTTATTTGCGAGGCAGATTATAACTTTCTGGTCTCAAATAACAGTTGCGTTTGAACATTGACTTCAGCGCCTCTACACAATACCGGAGTATTTTTATTGGAAGACCTATCAGGGAACGTTCCTGGATCATCAGGCCCGGCTAGTGCTTTGGTTCTGGAAGACATGCCAGCTCTGTTTTCCTTGAGAAGATAATCACGAATTGCGCTAGCTGGTTTACGTGTGGCTGTCAGGAGAGGTTGTCTCCAACAAATGTCTGTTTAGAAGACCCGGAGCCCACCAGCGAGACATATTCATGGAATATAGGACATATATGGAATGAAGTGCGTGCTACTACTGAGTCAGATTCCGTTCATCACTCCAGAAAATACTTATAGACTGAATATTATAATATTTGGAGTTTAACAACGCATCAACTGCTCAGGTCATATGGCATCAGAGGCGGGAGGGAAAGAATTAGCTTGGGCTAGAGCAGGTGGGCTCGAACCCCCGACACCCAGCACATACAGAATGCCATTGCTCAAGTCAATTTACCATCAGCTGTGGTATCTGTGCACAGAAAGTGATATTCTGTCCCGCTGGTGAGAACCACCATCTTGGAGGTAAGTAGCCAGTCGCACAAGAATTGGCCAAAACAGCGAACAATTCACATTTGACTAGGACAGGCTCAAGTTTCCTATAGAGGCTATCAAAAGCTCGGTAAATGCTCGGTACCAAGCCTCAGCCAGCTTGTCACTCCTGACAGCTGGCTGGTATTCCAGCGCCTGAATCTGAAATATTCTGACTAGAAATGGCTCCGTTAAGAAGCTGGTGACTCGTTTAGCTTCTCTTGTTTCAAGGTATTCCAGAACTTAATGTGGTGAACGATCCCACAGCGTGGTGTGAAGCTTGTGGAAGATTTCGTGAGCCATCCAAAGGGTAAAATATGCAGCAGGGTCTTCTTCTAGCAGTATCAGAGCTCTTAAATAGTTCGCAGGAGAATAGGGAGAAGCACCTGCCCCAACGACGTTCTCCAAAAAATGTTAGCAGAGAAAGGTTCGCCTCCGGAAGGCATTCCTGTTTTGTCGGGATTCAGAGTACTAGGGTGCTGAACCATTTAATTTCAGGTCTTTTGTGGAATAACATGTATTTGTATTGCGCTGCAAATACATCTGACAAGTAAATGCCTGCATGTTAAATCCCATCTACCGCTGTTATACGCACGCACATGCCACGCTGCCTTTACTGGTAGGTTATGCACCCCTTTCATCCCAATTTAATAAAGGGAGACTGCAACGCCACGCGGCCAATCGCGCCTGAAACATGAAATCTTTAACCGTTTTGAGGCGATCTTTCCCCTTGTCGTAGATGCTTAGAATGTGGCTCATTGAAATCAGAATGGAATACATAATGGAAAAAAGTGGGTTCGAGTCTAAAAAGTAAGATAATGTTATTTTGAACGACCCTGAGGGGTCACGTCCCAATTACCCGCAATCTGCGGAGTAACTCCGCCGTATTGATGACTGTTCTCTCACGTCCCACACAATGTGTGAGAGACGTGTGCCGCACAATGTGTGAGAGACGTGTGCCGCACAATGTGTGAGAGACGTGTGCCGCACAATGTGTGAGAGACGTGTGCCGCACAATGTGGCTGGCAGTCATGGCTGGGACAGGGCTACGGGTAAGCGCGGAAGCCCACCCCGCGCCCAGCGGGCCCCGGGATTTAAAAAACGAAGACCCTTAGCTCAGGAGACGGACGCGTCGCCCCTGAGCTACACTGGCCGTAGACCACCCTTCGACCGCACCCTCAGCTGGGACTCTCATACAGGGTGACCAAAAAAATAGTCATCGCCAAAAGTCAAATAACGCCCGAAGTTTTATTTCGATCAAAAGCAGACTTCATCCACGTTATGAAAAGGCTATGTGCTCAATATCCACCACCTTTCAAGCCTCTGGCTTAAAAACTCTGATTTTTACTGGCGCTTCAAGATGTGCTCCAAGTGAGCCCCCCACTGCTGCAGGCACACTTGGATCCGGCTAGTCCGTGACAGTCAACACCGAGCGGTATGTCCAGGTGCTGGCGAGTTCTGGACAGCACTTGGTCGACGGAGAGGGGTCGTCAGGGCCCCCCAGTGGTTCCAACAGGATGGCGCCACCCCCCACACCTCAAACGAATCACTGGCATAGCTACGGCAGCGTTTCCCTAACCAACTGATCAGCCGCAGGTGTGACCCCGAGTGGTCACCACATTCACCGGGCTTGAAAGCCCAGATTTTTATGCGTGGGGGTACCTGAGGGACAGGGTGTATGAAGACAACCCACAGACCATTCCTGCCCTGAAGGCAGCCATCACAGCAGCCATTAGAGCGATCCCGAAGGAGGAATGCGGGCGGGTCATCGAGAACTTCGTGCGCCAGAAGTGTGCCTGTAGCAGCTGGGGCTCATTTGGAGCACACCTTGAAGCGCCAGTTAAAAGCCGAGTTTTTAAGCCACAGACTTGAAATTTGGTGGATGTTGAGCACATAGCCTTGTCATAATGTGGATCAAGTTTGGTCATGATAGAAGTACAATTTTGGACATTATTTGACTTTTGGTGATGAATGTTTTGTTTTTTGGTCACCCTGTATTTCTCCTCTTATTTGACAATGCTTCGGCATTTTTTGTGTTTTGTCATATCTGAGAGACTGCGTGCCTCCCGGAGTCATCCCGCCGATAGTCAGCTCGCTGGTCATTTCCCAGGTTCGATACTGTATTACTGTGTTCGGCAATGACAATCAACCAACAACATCCGGCTCCAAAAATCATTAACTATGCTGCAAAAGTAACTTTCGGTAGCAGAAAGTATGATCATGTTTCGGATTTCGTACATGCCCTTGGCTGCTGTCGGCGGGTGAGCTGGCGAGGTAACACACACTTGCACTTGTCTACGAGGCAGTGCGTTTCGGGGAGCCAGAGGATCTGGCCCGGGGCTTTGTCCATGTCCGCTCTGTTCGGGAACACAGCACCCAAACGCACGGACATATATGCGTCCCATGCTCACAAACAAACATGGGCCGGCGAGCGCAGATTCTGCTGGTGGGGTTACTCACTGCGATGCCGGCGGAGATAATGAGGTTACCCATTCCAATATTTTGTCGTGCTCTCAACAGTTACATAATATCAGTGCAGAATTCAGGTGTGCTCAGTGAGGGCTGCTGTGGTTTGAGGAGGTTATTGAGGTTTGCTATAGTTGTGTTTTGAGGTATGGTTGCATTTTAACCCTCGCTCGTACAGGGGGTTGATGCAACCCCCCCTAAGGTTTTCCAAGAATCGAAAACGAGCTTTTTAAGGCAGAGCCTTGAAACTTTGTATAGCCTATGGGGCATTCATTGCGCATGTTTTGCAAAAAAATGTGTTCCTACCTTTCAAGGTCACGGAGCTATGACGTCAAGAGTGAAGGCATGTTCATTTGGCAAGGTCATTTGGGTGCCTGCGCCCGTTTTCGTGTGAATGCTCCAGACTCTCTTCGTTCTCTTGCAACATTTGTTCATGAATTTGCCCAGAATGTTTGCTTCCAGCCTCCGAGGATCACTTTTATCAGGTTAGACCTTTCATGACCTTTTTGACCTTCAATGACCTTTTTTGACCTTCAATGACCTGTTTTGACCTTCAATGACCTTTTTGACCTTCAATGACCTTTATTTGACCTAGCGTGACCTCAGTGATAACTCTGCGTCGAATAACGACTACAGATGCATGTTTCGATTCGGTGTTTCTAAATGAGATGAAGACCGAATTAATTGACTTGCGTCCGATACGGACTTGACCTTTTTCGACTTGTGACCTTATTTGAGTTTAAAAGGGGTGTAAGCAATAACAGATGAAGAAGCAAGGACTTACTGGGCGCAAATGATACAGAATGGCTTATGAACAGTCAAAATTTGGACAATATGGACACTACTCGTAAACTTGTTGGTTGGCATATTATATGAACTTGACCTTCAATTTTAACATTCTTTGACCTTGAAGGGGTTGTTAGCAGTGACAGATCACTATACACACACTAAATTGGTGCAAATGATGCAGAATGGCTTATGAATAGTCCATTTGAATGATGTGAACACTGAACTAGTTGACTTGCTTCCAATATGGATTTGACCTTTTTACCTAGTCATTGAGGTCAACCAGGTCGTTGACCTGACCTGGAAGTTGACCTGATGACCTGAGCTTTTGATGAGAGAAGCCTTAAACGTTCTTTAAAGTGCTAAATTGGAATTCAGCGTCCAAAATTACCCCTCTCAAACTAAAAATTATACATATTGGGCAATTTCGAATTTTACCGGTCAGTGACCTATGACCCCACCTACTGCATTACCAAGATGGATCACATAGGCTTATAGCATTTGAATCGAGACGTTAATGTCATTTTCTCAATTTAATGACCATAAAAATGTGATTTGTTACCAAAGTTCCGGTCAATAGGAGCCAAAACGGTAAAATGAGCCGCAACAGAGCAAAAATCAGGTCATTGACCTGACCTGGAAGGTGACCTTATGACCTAGGGTAAAAAAATATGGGTACCAATCGCGAGTACTCGTGACGACCAACACGCTGGTTTTTACCGCGAAGCTCTACGTCAATTAGGGGCCAATCGCGAGGGGGGTCACAACAACCCCCCTTAACGGGCGAGGGTGGCGAAAACCCGAGTAGATTCAAAGGTTAACGTGACTTATATTGCGTTGACAGCGTGTGCAAGTTCCTTCCATCTCCGTCTAATAATAGTGGAGTCGCAAAATCTTCGGCTGTCTGCAAGTGCAAGATCTGAATAAAGTATTTGTCTCAGTACTGATTGGCACAATTGCCGGATGAGGAGGGGGGGTGGAAACGGTGGCGGCAATTGTCTGAGGGCTAACTGATACTACTACCAGGGTCGCAACAGTTTCCTAAGAGCAGACTGGTGTTACTGGCGGGGGCGGCAGCTGCCTGAGGGCTGACTGGTACTATTACTGGGGGGTGGCAACAGTTTCCTGAGAGCTGACTGGCTTTACTGGCGGGAACGGCAGCTGCCTGAGAGCTGACTGGTACTCTCGGGGGGGGGGCAGTAACAGTTTCCTAAGACTGCTGGCGGGAGCGGCAGTTACCTGAGGGCTGACAGGAACTATTAACGGCGGCGACACTTACCTGAGAGCTGACTGGTGTTACTGGCGGGGGCGGCAGTTACCTGAGGGCTGACTGGAACTATTAAAGGCGGCAGCACTTACCTGAGAGCTGACTGGCCTTACTGGCGGGGGCGACAGTTACCTGAGGGCTGACTGGTACTCACAAGGGGGCGGCAACAGTTTCCCAAGAGCTGACTGGCTTTGCTGGCGGGAACGGCAGTTGCCTGAGGGCTGACTGGTACTATCAAGGGGGCGGGAACAGTTTCCTAAGACCTGACTGGCTTTACTGGCGGGGGCGGCAGTTACCTGAGGGCTGACTGGTACTATTAACAGGGGCGGTAACAGTTTCCGAAGAGCTGACTGGCCTTACTGGCGGGGGCGGCAGTTACCTGAGAGCTGACTGGCGTTGCTGACGGGGGCGGCAGTTACCTGGGGGATGACTGGCGTTACTGGCGGGGGCAGCATTTACCTGAGTGCTGACTGGTAATATAATCGGGGCGGCAGTTATCTGAGAGCTGCCTGGCGTTACTGACGAGGGCGGCAGTTACCTGAGAGCTGACTGGCATTACTGACGGGGGCGGCAGTTACCTGAGAGCTGACTGGCGTTACTGACGGGGGCGGCAGTTACCTGAGAGCTGACTGGCGTTACTGACGGGGGCGGCAGTTACCTAAGAGCTGACTGGCGTTACTGACGGGGGCGGCAGTTACCTGAGAGCTGACTGGCGTTACTGACGGGGCGGCAGTTACCTGAGAGCTAACTGGCGTTACTGACGGTGGCGGCAGTTACCTGAGACTAACTGGCGTTACTGACGGTGGCGGCAGTTACCTAAGAGCTGACTGGCATTACTGGCGGGGGCGGCAGTTACCTGAGAGCTGACTGGGGTTACTGACGGGGGCGGCAGTTACCTGAGGGCTGACTGGCGTTACTGGCGGGGGCGGCAGTTACCTGAGAGCTGACTGGCGTTACTGACGGGGGCGGCAGTTACCTGAGAGCTGACTGGCGTTACTGGCGGGGGCGGCAGTTACCTGAGAGCTGACTGGCGTTACTGGCGGGGGCGGCAGTTACCTGAGGGCTGACTGGCGTTACTGGCGGGGGCGGCAGTTACCTGAGAGCTGACTGGCGTTACTGGCGGGGGCGGCAGTTACCTGAGGGCTGCCTGGCGTTACTGACGAGGGCGGCAGTTACCTGAGAGCTGACTGGCGTTACTGGCGGGGGCGGCAGTTACCTGAGAGCTGACTGGCGTTACTGGCGGGGGCGGCAGTTACCTGAGAGCTGACTGGCGTTACTGGCGGGGGCGGCAGTTACCTGAGAGCTGACTGGCGTTACTGGCGGGGGCGGCAGTTACCTGAGAGCTGCCTGGCGTTACTGACGAGGGCGGCAGTTACCTGAGAGCTGACTGGCGTTACTGGCGGGGGCGGCAGTTACCTGAGAGCTGACTGGCGTTACTGGCGGGGGCGGCAGTTACCTGAGGGCTGCCTGGCGTTACTGACGAGGGTGGCAGTTACCTGAGAGCTGACTGGCGTTACTGGCGGGGCGGCAGTTACCTGAGGGCTGACTGGCGTTACTGGCGGGGCGGCAGTTACCTGAGAGCTGACTGGCGTTACTGGCGGGGGCGGCAGTTACCTGAGGGCTGACTGGCGTTACTGGCGGGGGCGGCAGTTACCTGAGAGCTGACTGGCGTTACTGGCGGGGGCGGCAGTTACCTGAGAGCTGACTGGCGTTACTGGCGGGGGCGGCAGTTACCTGAGGGCTGACTGGCGTTACTGGCGGGGGCGGCAGTTACCTGAGAGCTGACTGGCGTTACTGGCGGGGGCGGCAGTTACCTGAGGGCTGACTGGCGTTACTGGCGGGGGCGGCAGTTACCTGAGAGCTGACTGGCGTTACTGGCGGGGGCGGCAGTTACCTGAGAGCTGACTGGCGTTACTGGCGGGGGCGGCAGTTACCTGAGAGCTGACTGGCGTTACTGACGAGGGCGGCAGTTACCTGAGAGCTGACTGGCGTTACTGGCGGGGGCGGCAGTTACCTGAGGGCTGACTGGCGTTACTGGCGGGGGCGGCAGTTACCTGAGAGCTGACTGGCGTTACTGGCGGGGGCGGCAGTTACCTGAGAGCTGACTGGCGTTACTGGCGGGGGCGGCAGCAGCAGCAGGAGTGGTGGCCGGCAGAAGCAGTGCAGACCGCGCCGCCGCCGGCTCAGCTACCAGCTGGTCAGCTGTGTACAAGTTGACGTAGGTGCCACAGATGAGCAGCACAATGCCAAGCACAAAGGCCACCTGCGCACGGCACAAGTCAGGTTGAACGGCGCCGGGTAGTGACTAGGGACGAGGCCATGTGTTGTACTTCATCGAGAAGGGTGTGATTCTGGGCATGAGAGGGAATAGCTTACCGAGAAGACATTTTTAAACGCGGGTTTCCATACCTTCTTTCCTTGCAACATGGAGGCATCAGCAGGGACCAACAAACAATAAATAGATCCGAGTGAAAAAAACAGCGGGGAGTGAGTGGTAGAGCCAGCTAACAGCTGAGCTAACTACACATTCGTACTGTGCAGAAATGATTTGAAATGGCTGTGCGGGTTCGGAAGGGCACTCCTGCCTACCCATTCAATGACTAGGTAGTGGGTTAACATGTGTTATATTTTGTAGCAACAAGAGAATCTTTCTTTTGAAACAAAATGAGCCTATGGAGACATTCAGATTTTAGTTTTACTGGAGCATCGAACAGAAAGGAAAAACAGGGCAAAACACTATCGCTTTGGGGAGGGGGAAGTAGTTACCTGCGCGGCCATCTTCTCCAGGCTGCTGCGCGACGTGTTTTTGATGAACATCACAGACGGAAACAAAATGGCGATCGCCGTTCCCATGGTGGAGCCCAACAAGCCGAGAACCACCTCTGCAAGAGACGAGGATCAGCTGACCGAGCTGCACTCAGCACTCAGAGCCACTCAGCATCCGCAGCCACCACCGCCACACATACCTACACCTGGCTCACAGATTACGCTCAAGTAGCATTCTGTAATAATTTTGAAAGCAAAACATATACAGATCTATAAAAACATCATCTGGCATTACACTACTGCACTGCTACATTACACCACCGACAAAAACAGCAGGGTCTGGGTGGCGCAGTCGGTGAGCGCGCCGCCTCGGCTCGGTCTGTGCCACTCTGCAGGTGCAGGGTGTGGAGGCAAGATTGGGCGCCCTGCCCTAGTTCAAGTCGCCCAGAGGCAGGATTGGGCGCCCTGCCCTAGTTCAAGTCGCCCAGAGGCAGGATTGGGCGCCCTGCCCTAGTTCAAGTCGCCCAGAGGCAGGATTGGACGCCCTGCCCTAGTTCACGTCTAGCTTATTCCCCTTCCCCTCCGATGCCATATGACCTCAGCAGTTGGTGCGTAGTTAAACCCCAAAATAATCAGTAAAAACAGCCAGGGGCGTAGGAACGGTTTGCAAAGTGGGGGGCCAACCTTAGAGGGGGCCCACCTCAAGGGGCCCAGTCCACGGGGCCCATAATTATAAAAAAAACAATTTTAGTTAGCTCGTTTGGTGTCAATAAGGCACGCATGCACACAAGGATGTCAATATATGGAGAATTGAGAAATTAAATCTTGCCCTATGATTTCGAGTTGTACGTATTATGATCTAATAAATCATAGTAAAACGCCAAAAAAAATTTGTTTTGTTTACCTAGACCCTTTTCAAATACGAAATACATTTTAAGCTTTTTTGGAGAATTTCAATCATTTTTTACCACGAGCGCGTTTTTTATATTTACAGATATTTAGGCCCTTTTCATCACATTTACAAAATTAAGAACTGTTCAGAAAACTACAGACAATGCTTTGATACCAAATAGCCTCATTTCGCTATGCCTAATCAACTTGTATTTGCTTATTTAATGACGAAAATGGGAACATTTATTTAGGTTATTACGGATCCCTTCTTTCCATCATTAGAGATTGATTTAGGTAAAGGCTGATCACAATAAATACACCTAGCTATATTTCGATGCCTAAAATGCAGAGTTCCAGCATGGCTGCAAGTGCAATGTAGGTACTTGATGGCCAGCTTTGTGATGCCGAGGAGGTGTGGGCATGGTGTTATAGTGGTTGGCAAACTTGCTTTCCACGCGACCAACTCGGGTTTAACCCTCGCCCCACCGGGGGGGCCATCGATGGCCCCCCTAAGGTTTTTCCGGGATAGCAGAAAAACGACGAGGCGCAGCACCGCGGTTGAGGGCTCTACCTCTCACTGCATCATTTTCCCATCATCCCTGAAACTTTTTACCCCGGGTCACCCAAGGTCAGGTCACCAGACGAGGTCAACCAAGGTCACCTCACTTCACTTTAGAGCTCTGTAAGAGCTACATTTCAAAGTCGATCAATTTGAAACTTCCTACACTTCATGACCCCTCCAGGGTCTACAAGGTGTATATCCGGGATTTTTTGATTTCGTGCCCTGAGGTCAGGTCACGAGGCGACCTCTCCCATTGGAAAAGCATGGGGAATAGCTATTTCATGATATAAAAGCCACAAAAATGATTGCAAATACTCAGACTGCTCAGAACAACGTTTTTGGACACCCTTTAACGGATCCCAGGGGTCATATTTGCCCTTTGACTTTTCCAAGGTCATCCAAGGTCACCAGAGGTCAAAAACAGTATTTTGACAATAACTTTTGACCTAATTGAGCTAGAGCGGTGAAACAAACACCATCGTGTTTGTCTTGTCACTGGCTTTCATTTGATATACGGCAAGGTCACTTTTTGACCTTTCGTGACCTCAGGTCATATTAGGTCACGAGGTGACCTCTGGCGGTCAAACCACTGGCGGGAGGTCTTTACGTTCCACATAGCGGAAAAAGTGCTGGCAATTTGCTATCAAATGTACTTTACCAGGTCTCAATAGCTCTAATGGCATAAGAGTTATGCCCAGTTTGCTTAATCATTGCATATTTGAGTGAAAATAGCCGATCTTGACCTAATTTGACCTCTGGAGGTCAAACCATTGACCTGAGCACTAAAACATGCGAAGTAATTTCTTACTGAATTCACGCGAGCTTTCTATTGCACTTTGCAGATTTGCGCTAACGCCCATATTTTCGGAGTTAGAGGGGGGGCCATCGATGGCCCCCCGGTGGGGCGAAGGTGGCGCCGGACCCCCGGTGGGGCGCGGGTTAAGGCACGGCAGATTTCTTGTGCAAGGAGTAATTTGACTCCCAAGAAACCCCTCCAACAGGGAAAGAGTTGGTGACGCCATATAACCCTGGCATCGAAAGACGTCACGCCTTTTGATGGCTCAGGGACGACTGTTGCCCGGCATTTGGTGAGGGTCCGTGTCCGATTCATATTTTGTGTTGGAATTGATATGGGATGGAGTTTGATTGGGCCCAGTTCTCGGGACTCATTTGGAAACACTCGGGTAGTAGGTGCCTTGGCTTTTTTACGAAGCGCTCCTCGCTCCTCCTCCAGGGGCTTGCAGGCAGCGTACTACCGAACTTGAACGTTCCCAGACAAGCTATCGGGCCCGTTTGGGTTTCTTGTTCTATATTACAGTTGCTGATATTTGTATATTCGTTGCGGGGGCCCACCTCAAAAAGGGGGAAGTATCCCCCTGACCCCCGGTTCCTATGCCTATGCCGACCAGGGGCCGCCAAATTATCTCGGATGGCCCCAAGGTCCAGACCATGGCTCAGGAACCCAGATCAGTCAGCTCAAGGGCCCAGACCAGTGCATTAGCCTCGGGACCAGCTTATCAAGGGACCCTACATAAGCACAGGACCCCTAGAAGCTCATCACAGGGGAGCTCCAGATTCGCACAGGGTGCCAGATTAGCTTAGGGGCCCGGTTCGGCTCGGAGGTCCCCAGGTTGACTTATGTAGGGTTTCAAAACAGCTCAAGGCACTTGTTCAAGCTCACGGATCCCAGCTTAGCTCAATGATGCTAGAACAGTTCAGGGGCCCCAGACCAGCTCAGGGCTCTTGTTCAGCACAGGCCAGCTCAGCTCAGGGGCCCAGATCGGCTGATCTAGGATCCCCTCTCATACCAGCTCAGAGGGCTCCATTCAAGCTCACGGCCCCAGCTTAGCCCAGGGACCCTAGAAGAGTTCAGGGCCCCCATACCAGATCAGAGGCCCCAGTTAAGCACAGCGGTACCCAGATTAGCTCAGGCCCCAGCTAGGCTTAGGGATCCAGGGTGGCTGATATAGAGTCTCAGAACACAGTGCGTAGCCAGGATTCGGCCAAGGAGGGGTCCGACTACCGTCGGGGGGCCCCAGACCGGGGGTCCCCTGAGTAACCGGGCCCATTTCCTATATCTTTTGTATATTATTTTAACATTATAACATTCACACGAAGGAAATTGTGTTGTGCCTTTTTAAGCATTCATTCTTATTTTGTTTATAGCTTGGTTTTTCGATCCGACCAAGTGTTGGTAAACTAAGGTCACCAAATATTAAGGATGGCCCAAACCTTATATGGTAGCGTGGCTATAATAACAGTTTTGAGCCATATTTCGGGAAGTTCAATGTTGATGCGCGCATGATGTTAAACCTGAGTCTATCTCTTCACTCGGGTAATCAGACATGAAGTTAATGGAGGTCAGTCGTTTTGAGTACGAAGAAATGATCTTCTACGGGAAATGATTAGCAATTATTTCCCGGTGTCGAATCCATGAACTCTTTAATCAGGAAATTTCCAAAGAAACAAAAAACGAATGAAGATACAAGGGATATGGTATCGTGTCCCGAACGTTACATAACCTGTATTCCGTTGACAGATCCTGTTGAGATCCAGTTACTTTCTTACCCTTGCTATCTTGTAAACGAGCGAATTACCAAGACAAAAGGCGCCCAAGATATCTATCGCCTTGGCTCACTCTGTTATTGTTATTTTCAACGTTTTATACCTATTTTTCTTTTTGGGATTATGCTCATCAATTTCTGTCATTACCCTTGTTTGTCTGGTTTCCTACGAAAATATTGGAAAGTTGCTTATTTCAGAATATTTAGGAATGTAGTTATTGGTGTTAAGCTAATAGATCAAAAATTGACTTAAGTGCCAAATTTCCTGTTCGATTTGCTCTTATGGTAAAATTAGATTAATTTTTGCCTTTCCTTCGATAATGGTGCCTGATCGACATGTTTCAATTTGTCCTTCTTTAGTACGCAATAGGGGTAGGTACATTTTTTCCGAGGTATATGATTTTAAACATTTTTATTTGAGCTCTGGGGCTACCTAAGACCAACACTTGGCGGCACTCGCAAAGCTAATTTTCGGCCGCTCTCCCGATTAGATCTCAGGGGGTCTCTGAGACCGATTCACGTCGCCTCTTGATCAAAACTGTGGGCCCCTGAGAATCTCTCGGGGCTCCTGAGATTAGTTATCGGCAGCAACTCTGAGACTATTGTTGGGCCCCCCAGATTTGCTCTGGAGGGGGCTGAGACTGACTATCGTGGCCATCCAGATGAGCTATTGGGGTCCCCTGAGGCTGTCTTTGGGGTGGGGGAGGGGGCTGGGAATGGCTTCCGAGAGCCCTCTGAGACTTACTCTAGGGCGCCCCTGAGACAAACACCGGGGGGAGGTGGTGGAATCACCTCTGAGATTGAGTCTTTGGCGTTTCTGAAACTGACTCTTGAAGGCTCCAGATTAGCTCTCGCGGGCCTAAGGCTAACTCCGGGCCCGTGAGACCAAAACTCGGGAGCACCTCTGGAAATTGTTCTCAGAACCCCGAGATTAACTCTCGGATGTCTCTGAGACTAACAACCGGGAGCCCTCTTAGACTAACTTTTGGGTGCTCCCTGAGATTGACTCTCGGGGCCGCTTATACCAAAACTCGGGGGGAGCACAACCTGAGGCTAAATCTCGAGGGCTCCTAAAATTACCCCTCTGGGGCCCCCTGAAACTAGCACTCTGCGGATCAAATTAGACTAACTCTCGGACCTCCAGATTAACTCTCGAGGCCACCTGAAACTAAATACTGACTCCTGAGAGAGAAGCCCGTGAGACTATGAGGGCCCCCTGAGACCGACTCTTGGGGTGCTCTGAGACTGACTCTTGAGATTCTCTGAGACAGACTCTCAGGGGGACCCCGAGACCGAATCTCGGGGTCCCCTAAGACAGACTCTTGGGGTCCCCTTGACCGACTCTTGGGGTTCTCTGAGACTGAGTCTCAGGGCCCCCTGAAATAGACTGTTGCAGGGCCCTGAAAACCACTCACTGGGGGGCCCTGAGACTAGCTCGGCCCCCTCCCTGATACAGACTCCCGAGGCCCCTGATACCGACTTTTGGGGCCCCTGAGACCAACCCTCTGGGGCCCCCGAAATCTACTTTCGGGCGGCCTTGAGACCGACTCTCAGGGGGGGCCGTGAGGCCGACTCGGAACGCCCTGAGAACGAATCTTCAGGGGCCCCTGAGACTGACTCTGGGGGCCCCGTGATCAGAGAATCATTTGCAGTGGTTCAGATTGGCCCAAGGGGTGGGGTCTGCGGACGCCTAGGGCCCCCTTGGCTACACCACTGCATCCACACTTTCGGGGGGCCCTCCGAAATCACCATTTGGAGGCCCCTAAAATAATTGTTCCCCTAGACCAATACTCCGGAGACCCTTGATACTGATGCCCGGGGGGTCCTAAGACCAAGCTCGGGGTCTCACTTAGATCAGGCTCAGGGGCACCCTTAGACCCATGCTCGCGCTTTTCTTAGGAGTAACTCAACACCGATGTTCCGGGGCCCTCAAGATCAATATTTCGAGCCCCCCCTACCGAGACTAATGCTCGGTACTCTAGAGCCCCTCGTTGCCGATGCTAGGGGGTCCTGAACCCAGGCCTGGGGGCCCCTGGGACCAAACTCTGGGTCTCATGAGGCCAATGCTCGTGCCTCACGCATGAGTCCCTCGATATCAATAGTCAGGGGCACCCCGAGAGGGGCCCTGAACCCCTGAGACCAAGCTCGGGGGTCCCCTGAGACCAAGCTCGGGCGTTCCCTGAGACCAAGCTCGGAGGGCCCCTGACACCGAGCTCGGGGCCCCTAAGACAAAGCTCGGTGGCCCCCTGAGACCAAGATCAGGGGCCCCCGAGACCAATGCTCTTGTTTTCCAGTGCTTACGGTCATCCTAATGCATCAGATGCCCTCGGATGCCCCCTGAGACCAAGCTCGAGGGCCCCCTGACACTAAGCTCGGGGAGGGGGAGGGCCTGAGACCAAGCTTGGGGGCATCCCTGAGACCAAGCTCGGGGGTCCCCTGAGACCAAGCTCAGGGCCCTGAGACCAAGCTCGGGGGTTATCTGAAACCAAGCTCGGAGGGCTCCCTGACACCAAGCTCGGGGGCCCCTGAGACCAAGCTCGGGGGCCCTGAGACCAAACTCGAAGAGCCCCCTGAGACCAAGCTCGGGAGCTCCCTGAGACCAAGCTCAGGGGGCCTTGAGACCAAGTTCGGGGTTATCTGAGACCAAGCTCGGAGGGCTCCCTGACACCAAGCTCGGGGGCCCCTGAGACCAAGCTCGGGGGCCCTGAGACCAAACTCGAAGGGCCCCTGAGACCAAGCTCGGGAGCTCCCTGAGACCAAGCTCGGAGAGCCCCCAGACACCAAGCTTGGGGCCCCTGAGACCAAGCTCGGGGGCCCTGAAACCAAAATCGAAAGGCCCGTGAGACCAAGACCGAAAGGCCCGTGAGACCGAGTTCAGGGAAGGGCCCTGATATCAAGCTCGTGGGCCCCTGAAACCAAAATCGAAAGGCCCGTGAGACCAAGACCGAAAGGCCCGTGAGACCGAGCTCGGGGGAGGGGCCCTGAGACCAAGCTCGGGGGCCCTGAGGCCAAGCTCGGGACCCCCCTGAGACTGAGCACAGGGGTCCCCCAAAATCAATATTCGGTACTCTGGAGCCCTCGATACCGATTATCGGGGGCCTCCTGAGACCAAGCTCGGGAGCCCCCCGAGCCAAGCTCAGGGGCCCCGAGATCAATTTTTGTGTTTTTAGTGCATAAGGTCAGCCTAAGAGGGTCCGCGGATCCCAGGGACCCACTCCCCTGGCTACACCACTGTCAGAACATCTCAAGGGGCCCATTCAAGCTCACGGCCGCCAGGTCAGTGGCTATAAAGCCTTATAGGGGTCCCAGACCATCTCAGGGGCCCTCAGTTCAACACAGAGGCCCATATTAGCTCTGATGACCAGATAAGCTTAAGGGCCCGGATCATCCAGGGGCCCCTTGTCGGCATATTTGGGGTTTCAGAACAGTTCAGGATTTCAATTAAAGCTTATAACCCAATTTCAGAGCAGGGGCCCTATTCCTGTGCAGGGGCCTTAGATAAGTTTAGGGTCTTCTGTACATCACAGGGGATCCAGATTAGCTCAAGGGACAATATCAACTTTACGGTCCCAGCTCAGCTCAGGGGCCCCCCAGGTCGGTGGATACAGGTTCTGGCCAACTCACGGGGCCCTGTTCAAGGTCACGGCTCCTAGCTCAGTTTAGGCGTCCTAGAACAGTTCATGCTACCCAAACCATCTCAGGGGCGCTCAGTTCAGCTCAAAGGGCTCAGATTAGCTCGTATAGCATCAGAGGCTAGTTCAGGGGCCCTGAGAAGCTCAGGGGACCTTAAAATCAACTCATAGGACCTCAACTTAGTTTAGGGGCACAGGTAAGTTTAATGGGGTTCCGGGGCAAGCTATCGGGCCAGTTTGAGTTTCTTGCTTGATATTACAATTGTTGATATTCTTATCTCCGTTGCGGGGGCCCATCACAGAAAAGGGGGGCCAGTGGCCCCCTGGCCCCCCGGTTCCTACGCCTATGAAAACAGCACTGATATAGTGAACGAAGCACTGGGGGTCATAACGTATACTGATTATCCAACTGACTTCTGGGTCATTCCAGGACAGATCGTCCAGGTAGGCACAAACAAGTTTACCACGACCCCTTAGATTTCCACCAGATTTTCAGCCCAAGGTACAAAATACAAAAAAAGATATTGGGCCCATTTTTAGGTCCCAAGGTCAAAGAGGTCATCAGGTAAAGGTCATCAGTTTCGAGGTCAACGCAAACATTGACGCACAAATAGTTTTGTATGCTAAAGGTGACTAATCGAAATCAATCAAAACGGATACGACTGGATAGAAGAAAAAACGGGCCATATAAGACAGATATAGACTTTTACCTCAGGGCAGGTCTTGAACTCATGACCTTTTCTAATGAATAATTTTTGAAAAGTCCTACTTTCACGTTGTTTATTTTCCACTGGGTGGTCCTCAGGGTATAAGCTAACCAGTGGTGGGTGGTTTTTGTAACTCAGATTTAGTAACAGGTCACAGAGGTCATCGCCTAGGGCAATACGCTCGTTGGAATGTGTGGATGTGGCACTAGGCAAAACCTTTCGTGTGGATGTGCTACCAGGGACGGATTCAGGATTTCGCTAGGGGAGGCAAAGCCTGGGGGGACAATCTACCATCTGGGGGGGGAGGGCGGCTCTTGGTATCATAAAAGGCGCTTTTGTGACACTAATTTTGCCTGTTGCCGTCGATGCCCTTACAGTGCTGACAAAAAAACCGGAAACATTTCTCAAATCGTCTCTGTTCAAGCAAATACCAATGAAAAAGGACGTCTCTATTTGGACTACTTTTGGAAGACAAATTCGCGTGCGGATGGCGTTTGGAAAATTTGAGGACCAGCAAACAGGGCAAATTGGGGATAATTCTGGCCCCAAAAATTCCCGCTGTCTGCGATGAGAGCATAGTGCTAGTTCCATAATATTCGACATGAAGGCGATTGTTTTTACTTTGTGCATTGAAAGGGACGCAAGCCAAATTTTGCGGGTAATTCTTGCCGACCTTTCAATCTTAAAGGGAATGTGGCACCTTCATAATGTGATTTTAACTCAAATAGCCAATTTGTAAAGCAAGTCGGAAAACTCGGTACTCAATACATCATTTGTCTTGGAACTCAAGATTTCCGAAGAAAAAGCTAAGACTATCTGAAATTTACCCCTCATGTATCCTTAGCAGCAGGCCACAGTTGTCATGGCTGTTGGTGTGACGACATATACTGACGTCATGGTGAGTATCAGCCAATCGAAGCCCTTTCAGCGTATTGAATATGGTAGTGGTTGCCAGATCATGACATTATCCATAGGCAGACATTTCTTTCTTTTCTAGAGGAGAATTTTAAAAATCAAAATATTAAGCTTTTTGTACATTTTTCAGAGAAATCATGGACGCTTCCATGATTTTCGACTAAATGTAGGGGAGAGTGGGGAGAAATGGGGCATTAAGCAGGCAGCAAGTTTAAAAAATTATATAAATTTAATTATGCGTTCCTGGTAGATTGAATAAGCATTACATGGTGGGAGAAACATTTGGTTATGGATGTATGCGTCTTTTTTATGGCGTACACAGAGTAGAATTGTGCAAAATTAAGTTTTCTTTGGAAGTCTATGGTTAGTGAGAACTGGGACAGCTGCAGGAGAACTGGGATAATGGGTGTTCAGAAGTGGGACACATAGGGGAGAGGTGGGACTACTGAAGAATTATGTCTAAATCCTATAAAGCGTAGCATCTATGTGACACCTTGTGAAAATCAGCTGTAGAAGCTATGATTGATTGTCTGCGTGATGTATTTGGACAACGTATTTTTTATTATACACACATTTGAAAAGTATTTTTCTTGTTCTGGTGATGTATCCACGGGACGTTGTTATATGAATTTGTTAATTCTCCAGATTTGCATGTATGAGTGTTTGCTAGGGGCAGATTCAGGAATTTCCCAAGGGAAGGCAGACCCTTACAGAGGGCCCGGCCTCCTTGAAGGAGGCCCGGAATAGCTGTGGGGGCCTGATCGGGCAAATTATAATTGTTTAATAAAAAACTTACACATAAAAATGTATCCGCGAGCAAGAAAAACATTAAACTCCGTTTTAGGGGTAAACAATTCCAAGAACTGTAGTAGCCTCAAAATTATGAACTGGCCCTAAAATCGCTGAGGTCCACTCATCATTGGATTGGATCTCCACAAATCCAGGGACTGGGTAAATTTCGACTAGGATCACTAATCAAGGCCATCTTAGATCGCATACAACATGCTATGGCCTGCGTGAATTAAGAGTTTAAGCTATTATACCTACTACTCCCAACCCGGGCCCAACGTTACAGCTACAGAGGCCCGAGACCAAAGTGGTCCCACAAGCAAGTCAGGGGCCGACTGTAGCCACAGAAGGCTAAGGTAAACCACGGGAGGGGGGGCATGAATGCTGGAAATAGGAGACTGGCTTCGGTCACAGTATGTCTGAGTTTATCGTGAGGGGCCCGGTCGCGGTCACATAGGTCCCCAGTGAACCACAGGCGCCCCGGAAGCATTTCAGGGGCCCAGATAGCTGCAGGAGGTCTGGGTGAAACGCAGGGAGCCAGGCTGTGGTCACAAAGGGCCCGGGTGGATTACAGGGAATTCTCTGCAACGGCTGTGAATAGGGGCCCGGCTTCGGTAGCAGTGCGCCCGGGATAAGTCTGAGGGGCCCGGTCGCAGACTCAGAGGTTCCAAGTGGACAACAAGGGGCCTGGAAGCATTTCAGGGGGCCAGATAGCCACAGGAGGTCTAGGTAAACCGCAGGGAGCCCGGCTGTGGTCACAAAGGACGCGGGTGAAATACAGCGGAATGCTCTGTAACTGCTGAGAATAGGGGCTCAGCTTCGGCAGTGGGCCCGGGATAATTCCGAGGGGCCTGGTCGCAGACTCAGATTCTCTCAGTGGATTACAAGGGGCCCGGCTACGCTACATTTTGGTGGCATCTGGAATGCAATTTGCGGGTTGCAGGGCCGCGGTACAGCTGCAGCCGCCACGCCCCCCTGCGAGGGGGGGCGGTGGCTGCAGTGGGGGCGTTTTTCCAGTGCTTAAGGTCGGCCCAAGGGGGGGGGTGATCGTCCCATCGCCCCTCCCCTCCATTTGGATTCGTCCCTGGTGTTGGCACTTGGTGAAATGTCGCATTTTTATAGATTAGTCCGCCATATAGAACTTACGGTCTTTATTCTGACCTCGATTTATAAGCCACGATAGGAAAAGCAAGCTGATAACCAGGATCACTCTAAAAAAACAAGACTCAACCATATTTCCATCAAAGTACACATATATAGGTACAATCAATCAAAGTACATACATTACAAGGAGAAGTGGGGCAGCAAGGGAAGAAGTGGGACAACTTGTCCCAGTTCTCCTGACCCCGCCATTTTTTCAGAATTGCGATGTCAACAAAATTAAAACCCCTTTCGTTATTCGAAGCTGGTACAGATCGATGGAGAATACGACACCAATTTTATTGACCCAAAATAGCTAACTTCTCGGTTGCAAGTTTAGCAGAAAATCCACTCAAGAAAACGTTAAAAATTAACTTTTTAATGAACACTCACCTCGCGCTTCCAGCACCCACCGGAAAAGGAAGCTGACGCCCTAGCGATGGGCAGCGACACGTATACGGCGGAAATCAGCCAAAAAATATTTTTGGCTTACTCGTGGATTCAATAATGGGTGTGTTCCACTTCTCCCGCGTCCCATGTCTCCCCACTCTCGCCTACCCCTAATTACACTAAATTCCAGGATTCGACCAAGGTGCCACATTCCCTTTAAAGACGCTGATGAGAATGTATTTTTCATTTTAGTCTGGACAGTAGATTTGGAATATCTATTCCAAAAAATATAAAGGATATTTTGTCAACCTGCTCAAACTCTGCTTCATAGGAAACGCGATTTTACTAGCCCGCTAAATTGCGTCGTGGCATGTTCTCGTTGCAATAGACACCACAACCATATATCAGGCGGGCACACAACCATATATCGGACGGGCGTGAGTGCGCCCTGGGGGATCCTGAGTAGTATCTGAGCAAAATTTGGCACCGATCGATTTACAAAGCATACACTAAATGAGCGCGGGACAACTTTTACCACTGAAAGCCGAGGGCGGTCCACGCTGCAATGGGGTGATCTGGATTGTGGTCCACGGCAGCGAGGGGAATTTTCACCAAATGACTTTAGGAAGATCAAGCAGTAAAAGTAGACTAAAAGGAATAAAAGAATCAACAATAAGAGACTCACACTGTGGCACACACAAACATAACACGTAAAAGCATAACACGGCGACTATATATCTAAGTTACATCCGGCGCCAAGAGAGTTTAAGTTGGCCTTAAAATTAGATGTGCCAGGTACCAGCTGGAGGCTGTTGAGTGCGCTAACACCGCGGTAACAGAGTCGGCGCCGGCCTGCCTCTGTGCGGATCCGAGGGAGTGTGCGCTGCCCGGCGTTGCAAGTGGCGTGGTGTGTGCACGATGGGCCGGCTCTC
This sequence comes from Lepas anatifera, assembly GCA_034440635.1. Classification (NCBI taxonomy): domain Eukaryota; kingdom Metazoa; phylum Arthropoda; class Thecostraca; family Lepadidae; genus Lepas; species Lepas anatifera. The sequence goes on along the minus strand of JAOTON010001030.1, from coordinate 1,109,563 downwards.
CTATCGTTGCTGCAACGCAAGCGGGTCGCCCCGAACAAACAATCCTCTCAACCGCGGTAACCGTGTGATATGTGATCCGCTGTCGGGCAGGTCATTGCAGGAGCTCCATAACGTCTGATATGGTCATACCGACACCACGCCCGCTCAGAAATTTAGATTTTTTATACGGTGCACCTGATTTGCACCACAGTAACCATACACGGAGATGAAGTAACGGACGATTTGCACCACAGGAACCATACACAAAGATGAAGTAACGGACATTTGCACCACAGGAACCATACACAGATATGCAGTAACGGACTATTGGACCATACAGTGCAGTAACGGACATTTGCACCACAGGAACCATACACAGAGATGCAGTAACGGACGATTTGCACCACGGAACCATACACAAAGATGCAGTAACGAACGATTTGCACCTCAGGAACCATACACAGAGATGCAGTAACGGACGGTTTGCACCACAGTAACCATACACAGAGATGCAGTATCGGACGATTTGCACCACAGTAACCATACACAGAAATGAAGTAACGGACGATTTGCACCACAGGAAACATACACAGAGACGCAGTAACGGACGATTTGCACCTCAGGAACCATACACAGAGATGCAGTAACGGACAATTTCACCACAGGAACCATACACAGATATGCAGCAACGGACGATTTGCACCTCAGGAACCATACACAGAATGCAGTAACGGACGATTTGCACCACAGTAACCATACACGGAGATGAAGTAACGGACAGTTTGCACCACAGGAACCATACACGGAGATGAAGTAACGGACGATTTGCACCACAGGAACCATACACAAAGATGAAGTAACGGACGATTTGCACCACAGGAACCATACACAGATATGCAGCAACGGACTATTTGCACCACAGGAACCATACACAGAGATGCAGTAACGGACGATTTGCACCACAGGAACCATACACAAAGATGCAGTAACGGACGATTTGCACCTCAGGAACCATACACAGAGATGCAGTAACGGACGGTTTGCACCACAGTAACCATACACAGAGATGCAGTATCGGACGATTTGCACCACAGTAACCATACACAGAAATGAAGTAACGGACGATTTGCACCACAGGAATCATACACAGAGACGCAGTAACGGACGATTTGCACCTCAGGAACCATACACAGAGATGCAGTAACGGACAATTTCACCACAGGAACCATACACAGATATGCAGCAACGGACGATTTGCACCTCAGGAACCATACACAGAGATGCAGTAACGGACGATTTGCACCACAGTAACCATACACGGAGATGAAGTAACGGACGGTTTGCACCACAGGAACCATACACGGAGATGAAGTAACGGACGGTTTCACCACAGGAACCATACACAGACACGCAGTAACGGACGATTTGCACCACAGGAACCATACACAGAGATGCAGTAACGGACGATTTGCACCACAGAAACCATACACAGAGCTGCAGTATCGGACGATTTGCACCACAGTAACCATACACGGAGATGAAGTAACGGACGGTTTGCACCACAGGAACCATACACGGAGATGAAGTAACGGACGGTTTGCACCACAGGAACCATACACAGACACGCAGTAACGGACGATTGCACCACAGGAACCATACACAGAGATGCAGTAACGGACGATTTGCACCACAGGAACCATACACAGAGATGCAGTATCGGACGATTTGCACCACAGTAACCATACACGGAGATGAAGTAACGGACGGTTTGCACCACAGGAACCATACACAGAAGCAGTAACGGACGATTGCACCACAGGAACCATACACAGAGATGCAGTAACGGACGATTTGCACCACAGGAACCATACACAGAGATGCAGTAACGGACGATTTGCACCACAGGAACCATACACAGAGATGCAGTAACGGACGATTTGCACCACAGGAACCATACACAGAGATGCAGTAACGGACGGTTTGCACCACAGGAACCATACACAGAGATGCAGTAACGGACGATTTGCACCACAGGAATCATACACAGAATGCAGTAACGGACGATTTGCACCACAGGAACCATACACAGAGATGCAGTATCGGACTATTTGCACCACAGTAACAATACACAGAGATGCAGTAACGGACGATTTGCACCACAGGAACCATACAGAGAGATGAAGTAACGGACGATTTGCACCTCATGAACCATACAAAGAGATGCAGTAACGGACGATTTGCACCTCAGGAACCATACACAGAGATGCAGTAACGGACGATTTGCACCACAGGAACCATACACAGAGATGCAGTAACGGACGATTTGCACCTCAGGAACCATACAAAGAGATGCAGTAACGGACGATTTGCACCACAGGAACCATACACAGAGATGCAGTAACGGACGATTTGCACCTCAGGAACCATACACAGAGATGCAGTAACGGACGATTTGCACCTCAGGAACCATACACGGATATGCAGTAACGGACGATTTGCACCTCAGGAACCATACACAGAGATGCAGTAACGGACGATTTGCACCACAGGAACCATACACGGAGATGAAGTAACGGACGATTTGCACCACAGGAACCATACACGGAGATGAAGTAACGGACGATTTGCACCACAGGAACCATACACAGAGATGCAGTCACGGACGATTTGCACCACAGGAACTGGAATAGCGACTGGAATAGCGTCGACAACGCCGAAGACGTTAACTCCTGCTTACAGGGTTTCATGGAAATCTGGAACAATGTGATGGACCGAAATTGTCCTTTAACCACCAAGCGCGTTACTCGAGACCCTATGTCATGGCTAGGGACTGAGCTGACACAGCTAATGGCACAAAGAGACACGGCTCGTGACCTTTGGCTCTGCCAGCGGACTCCACAAGCGGAGAAGAGCTACGTAAACCTTCGTAACGAGGTCAAGAAGCAAATGGTGAAGGCCCGAAGGGAATTTCTGTGTGGTGAGCTCGCATCTGGAGGTCGCAGTAGCTTCTGGCCGACGTTCAAGAAGATCGCCCTTAGCACCAATCAATCACCAGCCAAGACGCTACAAAGATCAGAAGAAGGAAATACCCTAGCAGTAGACGTGCTCAACAAACACTTCCCCACTGTAGGATCCACCATTGCCGAGTCCTTTTCCACCAAAGTCGCACAGGGATTGAAACACCCGAGACCTCCAACTGTCTGCGCATCAGGTTTTAGCTTCAGACCCGTCACCCTTCCGGAGCTAAGTCGATGTTTGCGTGCGATGAGCTCGTCCCGCGCTGTAGGCATGGATGGAGTCCCATTGTTTGCGATAGGAAAGTGTTTTCCTGTAATCGGCCCCCACCTTCTGCGCCTTTTCAACTGCTCACTTATCACGAAAACATTCCCAAATGACTGGAAATTGGCGTTCATCGTGCCTATTATTATGTCTGGTGACCCTTCAATACCCTCCAGCCATCGACCAATTTCACTCTTGAGCGTGCTGTCGAAAATACTAGAAAAAGTTGCTTGCTCTCAGCTCAATGTTTACCTGCAAAGTGTCCAAGTGTCCACAGCCAAGCCAATTCAGCTTCAGGCCGTAGCATTCAACAGAAGACGCTTTTCTCAGTGCAGTTCAATGTTTTGTCGACAACTCGGACAAAGGCAAATTATCCGCAGTAACCGCCATAGATTTATCCAAGGCGTTCGACAGCGTAGATCATGATCTTCTTCTAACAAAGTTGTCATGGTATGGTATAGAGACAGACTGGTTTGCCAGTTATTTGACCGAACGTTCTCAAAAGGTTAGAGGTGGAAGTCTTATCCTTCCTGTTAAAAGCGATGTGCCACAGGGCTCGAGCTTGGGCCCTATCCTTTTCATCCTGTTTACTAACGACCTCCCTGGCTTTGTGACCCATGGGCGGCTCATCTCATATGCTGATGACACCATGCACATCGAAAGCTCCCCTTCTGACAAGCAGAGTTTGCTATCTCTTCAAATGCGCCTGGAACTTACAGCAAACGAGCTAAAGGCATGGTTTCTGCAAACTCTCTTAAGCTCAATGCTAGGAAAACCGATTTTATGCTTCTTGGCTCCAAAAGCAGCTTGAAAAAAGCATCCGACTTCAAATTTGACTTTGACAGCACTATGCTAAAGAAAACCCAATTATATTTGGGTGGATTCGAATATACGAACGATGTCAGGTCACCGAGTTATGACGTCATTTCTAAGCCCATGTAAGGCAATTTTGGTCCTAGAAATAAGTCTGAAAAAACCGGGCGTTAATCGGCTTCTAGAAGAGCTGTATCAAGTTTCTAAATTGCAGTTATTGATTATCAACTGACCTATACAGGTTAGCGAACCGAGCACCGGGGGCCATACCGTATACTGATTATCAACTGACCTGTGAAGGGTAGCAAACCGAGCACCGGGGGCCATACCTATACTGATTATCAACTGACCTGTGCAGGTTAGCAAACCGAGCACAGGGGGCCATATCGTATACTGATTATCAACTGATCTGTGCAGGGTAGCGAACCGAGCACCGGGTGCCATACCGTATACTGATTATCAACTGTCCTGTGCAGGTTAGCGAACCGAGCATCGGGGGCCATACCGTATACTGATTATCAACTGTCCTGTGCAGGTTGGCAAACCGAGCACCGGGGGGCCATACCGTATACTGATTATCAACTGTCCTGTGCAGGTTAGCGAACCGAGCATCGGGGGCCATACCGTATACTGATTATCAACTGTCCTGTGCAGGTTAGCGAACCGAGCACCGGAGGCCATACCGTATGCTGATTATCAACTGACCTGTGCAGGTTGGCAAACCGAGCACCGGGGGCCATACCATATACTGATTATCAACTGACCTGTGCAGGTTAGCGAACCGAGCACCGGGGGCCATACCGTATACTGATTATCAACTGACCTGTGCAGGTTAGCAAACCGAGCACCGGGGGCCATACCGTATACTGATTATCAACTGTCCTGTGCAGGTTAGCGAACCGAGCACCGGGGGCCATACCATATACTGATTATCAACTGACCTGTGCAGGTTAGCGAACCGAGCACCGGGGGCCATACCGTATACTGATTATCAACTGACCTATGCAAGTTAGCAAACGGAGCACCGGGGGCCATAGCGTATACTGATTATCAACTGTCCTGTGCAGGTTAGCAAACCAAACACCGGGGGCCATACCGTATACTGATTATCAACTGATCTGTGCAGGGTAGCGGACCGAGCACCGGGGGCCATACCGTATACTGATTATCAACTGACCTATGCAAGTTAGCAAACGGAGCACCGGGGGCCATAGCGTATACTGATTATCAACTGTCCTGTGCAGGTTAGCGAACCGAGCACCGGGGGCCATAGCGTATACTGATTATCAACTGACCTGTGCAGGGTAGCGAACCGAGCACCGGGGGCCATCCGTATACTGATTATCAACTGACCGATCAAGAACTGATTATCAACTGACCGATATCAACATACCGATCAAATGATGATATACTGATTATCAACTGACCGATGCTGGGTATGAGGATGCCGATGGCCAGCGCCAACACGAGAATGCAGAAGGTGATGCACTTGAAACGCGTCTCCGGGATGTAGTTCTGTGGCAGCTCTAAACTGGAGCCGGCCTGCGGAGGAGAGTGTAAGGTCAGTGGAGGCGAGCTGCGGGGGAGTGTAAGGTCAGTGGAGCCAGGCTGCGGGGGTGTAAGGCAGTGGAGCCGGACGGGGGTGTAAGGTCAGTGGAGCCGGGCTGCGGGGGTGTAAGGTCAGTTGAACCGTGCTGCGGGGGGTATAAGGTCAGTGGAGCCGGGCTGCAGAGGAGTGTAAGGTCAGTGGAGCCGGGCTGCAGGGAGGGGAGCGTAAGGTCAGTGGAGCCGGGCTGCAGGGGGTGTAAGGTCAGTTGAACCGTGCTGCGGGGGTGTAAGGTCAGTGGAACCGGGCTGCAGGGGAGTGTAAGGTCAGTGGAGCCGGGCTGCGGGGAGGGGAGCGTAAGGTCAGTGGAGCCGGGCTGCGGGGTGTAAGGTCAGTGAAGCCGGGCTGCAGGGGGTGTAAGGTCAGTGGAGCCGGGCTGTGGGGTGTAAGGTCAGTGAAGCCGGGTTGAGGGGTGTAAGGTCAGTGGAGCCGGGCTGCGGGGGTGTAAGGTCAGTGGAGCCGGGCTGCGGGGGTGTAAGGTCAGTGGAGCCGGACTGCGGGGGGCGTGTAAGGTCAGTGGAGCCGGGCTGCGGGGTGTGTAAGGTCAGTGGAGCCGGGCTGCAGGGGGAAGGGAAGGGGGTTAGTGGAGCCGGCTATCCACCTCTTCACCAGTGTCATGGGCGTCCCCGCACACCCCTGTGATTCCTGGGTGGTCTGGGTGGACGTGGGCCTCCGGCTCGCCTGGACGACAATTGGATCCCTCTAATCGCCGGCCCCGCGGGCCGGGGGCTATTTTCTCTCGGACCAACCGGGAATCAGTTGTGAAGAGCAGGTGGTAGCCGCCTTCTACGATGGGGCTGTGCCCGTGCCCGTGCCCGTCATTTTAAGGTGAGCTGAGCACCGACCCGTAGCCTGGGATGAAGGAGCCCTGGCAGATGAGCCAGGGGGTTAGCGCTGGGTTTGTTTGTGTCCTTTTGGCAACACTCTACTTTGGTCTGGATTTCCGCAAGGGTGGGGAACTCTTGGAGGCATCAACAAGAGTAGCAGCATTGCAAAAGTCTCTGTCGGCATTGGGTGGGGCGCGGTGGTAGCTCTCTCGTCTGCTGAGGAATCCGCTTCACCCGGAGAAGGTGGGGAGACTGTGCCCTCACGACTTCACATCTAGAAGTCCTGGAATCCTCGCAATCCTAGGAGATCCATCCTCCACCTCCGTCAGATCGAGCACAGTAGGATAATTCGAGGTATGTGCTGTAGGCCTGGCGGCCGATGTGTTGCGTAACGTAAACGAAGTGGTGTTTATTTATTGTGTTCTTCATGTGTTGGTGACTTTGTGGCTATTCACCAGCCGGGGAGGATGTTGGATATTTCATTCGCCGGCTCTACTCGTGACAGTTCGGCTGCTGCCGGGAGTGGTGGGTTGCCTGTCTAGTGCTTCCACCTCATGACATTATTTATTTATTTTACTACATCAGGCCACTCCACAAAATACATGTGGCTATTCTTAGCCTGGAACGCACGTCTGCATAAGAGTATTCGGCTAGTTTAACCGAATATTGATGTGCGGTGCATAGAACGGCTTTTGTATCGTAATTCTGAGGCGTGCCGTAAACAGGCCGGCGCAGCGGGCTACTCATTCTTGCTTTTCCGTTCGCTGGGATAGCTGTTTTCGGATCAGGGTCAGCAACCATTTTGAAGTTAAATCCTTGATGACGGACCGAAATCACTAAACGGCTGAGTGCATAAGCAGACGGCCTGCAGGATGTGAAACCAGGTAGAGTGCAGCAGACGATGCACTGTCCGGAAGTAGCAGTCTTGTAAAATGTTCTGAATTATCACAGGAAGACTTAAAATACGTATCAGAAGCCATATGATGTTCATTGGAACAAGTGGCATCCAATTAAGTGCTATCAAGGACGGAAATTAAAACTTCAGCTTTGAAAAAGGCCAGAAATAAACAGAGCCAACGCGAGCAGTCACACATACGGGACCGCTCAGCTAAAACTCTGTTATATAGCCTTATCCTTCATTCCATTCACGATTTTTGTAGCGTCTAAAAGGCATTATATCGACGTTCCAGGCAAACATGATGATTATTCTAACAACTATTTTGCAGTTTTAGAATGGTTTAAAAGCTCTGGTTCCGCTTTTTTTATCAAACTCAAGTACACCACAACACATAACAACAAACACTTTTCATAGAAAACAGCGACTATGTGTGTAATACACTATCATAGAATGTGTGTGAGTTCCAGTGAGTGATGTGGTGTGGTATAATGTGTCTGCTAAAAGTAGAGCGTGCGTCAGTGTCCGTGGGTGTGGCTGAGTCAGTGTCCGTCAGTGTCCGTGGGTGTGGCTGAGTCAGTGTCCGTCAGTGTCCGTGGGTGTGGCTGAGTCAGTGTCCGTCAGTGTCCGTGGGTGTGGCTGAGTCAGTGTCCGTCAGTGTCCGTGGGTGTGGCTGAGTCAGTGTCCGTCAGTGTCCGTGGGTGTGGCTGAGTCAGTGTCCGTCAGTGTCCGTGGGTGTGGCTGAGTCAGTGTCCGTCAGTGTCCGTGGGTGTGGCTGAGTCAGTATCCGTCAGTGTCCGTGGGTGTGGCTGAGTCAGTGTCCGTCAGTGTCCGTGGGTGTGGCTGAGTCAGTGTCCGTCAGTGTCCGTGGGTGTGGCTGAGTTGACAAAGGCGGTGTGCATCTGGAAAAACAAGGGAGAACCAACCCAGCCTCCGAGGAGCTAACAACATAACATCGGTAGCAGCGGTGCAGGCAGCCGGTGACTTCGGCGACCGGCCCGCCAGAGGGCCTTCGCTGAACAACGTACAAAATTGTTTCCGATCTGCTGAGTGTCCCCACGTCCTGACGCAGCCTCCGTCGGCACTTCTACCTCCACTAATCTTTGGCCTGTGTGTCACAACATCGGCTGCTGAGCATCATCCCAGACCAACAACCAACAAACCTGTGTCATCTCCGTGTCGGCTCTTGCCATGGCATTGGAGGTAAGGCATTTCCTAATCGCCATGACAACGAATAATAATCAAGTAACGACCAAGTAACACATTAACGGTATCTTGAAACAGCATAAGCACCTGAGCTTGAAATGAGCTTCTAGAATTATAAGTATACTGAAGATATATAGGGCATTGCTCCACGAGCCCGATTAATAAGCGCAAAGAAAATCCGTAACTCATGCCCGAATAAGCAGATAAGAGCGCCATAGGAGCGCAGTGGAAACTGCCCACAGAAAGAGATATTAAAGACAAGGCAAGGAATCAGCCTGTCCAGCCCCGAGTTATGAGTGTCAAGCATAAGAAACAAGGATTATAATGCGACAAGGCCAGAGAAGCGCTTAATCGGCTATTACACAAAGAACACAGGAGGAATCTCTGAAAGGATAACTGAAGACTGTATCTGCAACGTCAGCAGAAAGTTCAACACGATTCTTACACATAACTTGCCGTCAGACGGCCGTGCCATTGTGCATATCAACCAGCACGTCTGACCGAGACGACATTGACCTCTGCACACAACTGCCTGAGGACCCATCACCTGGCACCAGTCCAGCTCTTGACTGCCACCACAACATCTGCACCTGCGACACACTCATTGTGCAAATTCACCTCTCAGAATGACCGCCATTCAAACAGGACCTTCATGGATGCTGGATCTGATCAACCTGAAATTTAATCTAACACCGCCGTGGCGCAGTTGGTTAAAGCGCCTCGGTTAAGTGTGGGAGGTCCTTGGATAAAAGCTGACCTCTGGCAGCATTTTCCTCGACCGCCTCCTACCCAGGAGATGGCAGTACACTGGGTAGTGCCCACCTTGACTAGGGACTTCCAAAAAAAAACTAGGGACTTCCGCTGACCAACCAGAGGCCTTGTTATTGGGAGCACGGGCTTGATCCGCCTTTAAATAGATCCACTGGTCCGGTGGCACCACCCGAGGGCACGGCCTCATTGCGTGTCACCGGAGCAGTCCTCTGTTCCGCCGGGCCCGAGAAATCGGGATAGCTCCACTGCCTCGTACAGTGGGGCGCGTGACATGGAGCGTGCGGACATGACTCTCCCGCAAGGGTGCCGATAAGCGTAAGCCCCGCTGTCGTGTACATAGTGTGTGTGTGGTGCAAATGCATAAAAATTTTCCCGGGTTGGGAACGCAAAAATTAAAAAAAAACTTGAAATTTCATCTCTTATCGCCTTAAGCAAGCAAGCTAACTGCTATCACACCACGAACTTCCTGCGGGACTTCCAGGCTTCCTGCGGGACACCGCAGCATACCTCTAGACACACCAGTTGTTTTGGTCAACTCCGGCTATTCGACACCTGCATTCGCGACGATGCTCATCATCGTCCCGTTCTTCTAAGCAGACCATCGGCCGTGAGTCTTCGCAGAGGAGCAGCTGGACAGAAATTATTCTGCCACCTTGTGAGGTGATGCAAGTCCCCTGTATGCCTCACTTGTGATAACTATTGTCGCACTGACGCGGCCCAATTGGAGAAAAGTCACAACCAGCCTTAGTTGCTGCCCATGTTCAGATCGTTGGTCACTCCTCACCACGATTGAGACCCTGCACAAATAAATTTCAGGTATTTTGTCTTTGCAACAATGCAACACATCATGCTTGAAAAATGTGTGCTTACAAACGTGTACGAAACGGTATGTACAAGTATATCCTTCGCTTCTTTACAAAGTTCCAGATTGAATATATATTCCTAAAATTCAACGAACCTTGGCTATGATTTTATATATGCTGAACCAAAATTTTTATTACAACTCCTCGTTGCCTTGAGTCACACATGTCACGTGATACCCGAAACCGTACTGAATACCATTGTAGAAGCGCTCGTTATTTCGATACGGGTGTACTGTTTGTCTCTGTATGGTTCATGTGGCCTGACTCAAAAGCATCGTGTGCAAGAGGTGATAAATGTTTGTGCACGTGTCGTCACCGGAAAGCGACGTTACGACCATATATCGGGTGAAGTCGGCCTGTTGGGAAGGTCAGCGGCTGACAAGATGATTCACTACCATACCGTGTGTGCCACGGAGAGAATTTTAGTGTCAGGTCAGCCACTTTATCTGACAGGAACGATCGGACACCGGGCCATCCAAGTGCATCAGCACAACACGAGGAATGCTGGCTAATGGAGCTTGCTACTGATCCGTACTGAGGCCGGTAGAAGGCAGCTGTGCTCCGATGTGTATCCCCGCTGAACAGAACGGCACTGGTGCCTGGTTCACCGCAGTTTAAGGCGCAGCTCAAGGAAATGTTACCAGATCTTTTTAATCAGTGATTGTGGCCTGTTCAAGGAAACGCAGTTTTTTGCCCTGTTTAAGCTGTTTTTACATTTTCTTGGTTCTAGCGTTCGTTTATTGGTTTCGGTTTGGTAACTGGCTTTTTGCTTTAAAATGTTTAAACCTCTCAACGCTGCAGATTTTACGCGTGGTTGTGTGCGTGTGTCTATCGAATTTAACATGTTTACTTTTTAATAACTGACGTGAATGGGTGATAACCATGCCTGATGCGGACCCTATTCCAAACAGATCTGTATCTGTATCTGTTGTCGGCGCACCCTAGCACCAAAACATGATGATAATGACATTCCCCGCTGCTGGGGGCGTACGAAATCGCCCGTCGGTACCACGCATACAACGTCGGCCGTTGGAACCACGCATACAACGTCGGCCGTTGGAACCACGCATACAATATCGGCCGTTGGAACCACGCATACAACATCGGCCGTTGGAACCACGCATACAACGTCGGCCGTTGGAACCACGCATACAACGTCGGCCGTTGGAACCACGCATACAACTTCGGCCGTTGGAACCACGCATACAACGTCGGCCGTTGGAACCACGCATACAACTTCGGCCGTTGGAACCACGCATACAACGTCGGCCGTTGGAACCACGCATACAACGTCGGCCGTTGGAACCACGCATACAACGTCGGCCGTTGGAACCACGCATACAACGTCGGCCGTTGGAAACCACGCATACAACGTCGGCCGTTGGAACCACGCGTACAACGTCGGCCGTTGGAACCACGCATACAACGTCGGCCGTTGGAACCATGCATACAACGTCGGCCGTTGGAACCACGCATACAACATCGGCCGTTGGAACCACGCATACAACATCGGCCGTTGGAACCATGCATACAACGTCGGCCGTTGGAACCACGCATACAACATCGGCCGTTGGAACCACGCATACAACGTCGGCCGTTGGAACCACGCATAAAACGTCGGTCGTTGAAACCACGCATACAACGTCGGCCGTTGGAACCACGCATACAACGTCGGCCGTTGGAACCACGCATACAGCGTCGGCCGTTGGAACCACGCATACAACGTCGGCCGTTGGAACCATGCATACAACGTCGGCCGTTGGAACCACGCATACAACATCGGCCGTTGGAACCACGCATACAACGTCGGCCGTTGGAAACATGCATACAACGTCGGCCGTTGGAACCACGCATACAACATCGGCCGTTGGAAACACGCATACAACGTCGGCCGTCGGAACCACGCATACAACGTCGGCCGTTGGAACCACGCACACGACATCGGCCGTTGGAACCACGCATACAGTCGGCCGTTGGAACCATGCATACAACGTCGGCCGTTGGAACCACGCATACAACATCGGCCGTTGGAACCACGCATACAAAGTCGGCCGTTGGAACCACGCATACAACGTCGGCCGTTGGAACCATGCATACAACGTCGGCCGTTGGAACCACGCATACAACATCGGCCTTTGGAAACACGCATACAACGTCGGCCGTTGGAACCATGCATACAACGTCGGCCGTTGGAACCACGCATACAACATCGGCCTTTGGAAACACGCATACAACGTCGGCCGTTGGAACCACGCACACGACATCGGCCGTTGGAACCACGCATACAACGTTGGCCGTTGGAACCACGCATACAACGTCGGCCGTTGGAACCACGCATACAACGTCGGCCGTTGGAACCACGCATACAACGTCGGCCGTTGGAACCACGCATACAACGTCGGCCGTTGGAACCACGCATAGGGGGGATTTGGAGGACTTAATCAATGTTACCACGATAAGGTTCCAGAACTCCATACCAAAATCTATACTCAAGAAGAAGGCAGCTTCTTTGACACGGAACGATGAACGCCGGTGGGGACTAATTTTCTCTTCGAAAACGCTGAACTCTCGACTAGCTTTACGTTCTGGGAGAGAGGGTATCGGGGCTTTATGGCAAGCCGTTTAAGACTGACTAGTCTGTTATGGAATGGAAGTTGAAGTGTTGTATTCAAATACACTCTGGTGCCGAACTTAGGCTCCTGAGAGGTAACAGCACGCGCACTTACCCTTCTGAACAGAAGAGAGTTGACACTGGTCCTGCACGGGTAGACGATGAGAGGAAAGCCAAGTGCAATTGACATGACGAACCCTATGTTGATCCATCGAGATATGGGTGACGGTTGAAGATGCACCAGAATGTTACCTGCGCACAACCCAGCAACACGATCAGCACACCACTCAACTCCGGTCTGCGACCTGGGCTAACGCCCCACCGGCGCAGGAGAGCCGCATGACAATGTGCTGAAAGTAAACCATATTTCGTTTTTAATGCATCTCTTCATAAGCCTGCAAGTCAGTTTTATCATTCTTTTCTTTAAAATAACCAATAAATGGTACGTGGTCACCCCCGGATTCGAACCGGACCTATCTGATCAACAGACAGGGCCTCTAACCACTAGACCACCGTGCCACACTGCGCACCCTCCCACTAGCTGAACACCTGTGACCCGTCAGGAGGTCACTGGCTGGTACAACTCCGCCGAATATGCCGGGCCGCTGGCGCCGGGTGCTGTGCTTGTCCCGAAAAGGCACGATATACAGGTGCTTCCAGAAGACGAACCAAGCATTCTTTTGGGCTGAAATTACTTGTATCATCGAGCTAGGATGCTAAGCTTGCTTCATGCCAAATTTCTTCCACTTCCATCCATTTTAAAGACTTGAAACCATGGTGGGAAGCAAAGGTGGTCCGAGAAACTTAGCATCTTGTAATACATTTTTGACTAATTACTCGAAAGCCTTTAGAGATAGGTGGGTAGTATAAGTGAGCGAAATGACGGCAAGTAACTTTCCTATTCAGCCATGTCAGTTCTGAGTTTGTGAGTGACATGAGCTTGGAACCAGGAAGATGCAAATAAAAAGTTTGTTTACTCAATTTCTATTTATGCCTATAAAACAAAGAATTTCACATTCACAATTTCCATCTTCAAATATTATCAGGTGGAAGCAATGCTCTTTCATTATTTGAAATGAAAACTCAAATCGGTCAATTCGATTTTGAGATATTAACGTTGAAGTGAAATGAACCAAAATTCAGTCTTCCGGAAGAACTGTAAAAACTAGGTCAAAATTTTACGTTTTGCACTCAAAACTATGCCTAAGCACAACAAAATTGGCCTAGCTACCCCTAGGTAACTGCCTTTCAGCTAACTGAGGCATGCCTTCTGACATTTCGAGCGCACAAGTCGGCCATCAACTTTTAGCAGGTTTTTTGCTGACGTGAGAAATACGCGTTTTCACGCAATAAATATTGTCGGATCAGCTCAATTTTTTCCCCTAGCTGGCCCTTGTTATCTTTTGAAAAGGACATAAAATTCAAGTTCATAGCTTAAGAAGAAAAAATTAGAAAAATATAAAACAGAAAAAGTTTGAGCCAAAATTTCTCAAAAACTATTTTGGATTTCGACTCGGGGCTTCAGTTTGGGTGTCTGGAGCAGAAGGGCTATCACCCTACAAAATTCCAGAGCTCTGACATCAATTCTCAGGACTGACAGACGCCAACAACAACAACAACAACAACAACAGACCACGACGAGACCCGTCTGAGCGGCCAGAATAGAGCCGCTTGAGAAATCTCAATGCGCTTCGCTCCATGGATTTCGTCATGCGGCTCTGACAGACCACGACGAGACCCGTCTGAGCGGCCAGAATAGAGCCGCTTGAGAAATCTCAATGCGCTTCGCTCCATGGATTTCGTCATGCGGCTCTGACGCACAGGGGCCAACATGCAGCTGGGTATGGGTAAGGGATGAGGACGCAGCTGGGTAACAGAAAGGGGTGAGGATGCAGCTGGGTGAGGGTATGGGTGAGGACTAGGGTGTCCCAAAATACCACTTTTTCGTCTGTGCAAGCTTGCCGGTTGACGCCGCATTCTCCTTTTGGTTTATAATGAGCATGCAAAAGTTGGATTCGATCCTTTGAGGTTTGCTCCCCGCCCCCCACCCCCAAAAATGGTGAAAATCGAAAATCGTTGAATTGGCTCGAAAATGGGTTCATTCGAAAGCTTATGACAGAGGAAAATATATTTCCCTCATTCAAATTGATGTAAAACCACTTCTTTGCCGTTTTAGAGAGCTAAGAATTTCCGAATTGTGGTATCAATGGCCAGAGGCGGATCTAATAAACTTTTTTTGGGGGTAACATGAGCAAGATGGGTAAGCAGTGTCTTTTTCAAGAAAATAGACCAAAACTGGCCAAAGCGAGCAGCAGATTTTTATCACTTTTAAGGGGATGGCTGGATTGGTTTTCCTTGCATCCGCTACTAGTATGGACATGACAAATTATAAATTTTACTTCGCCTGATTTCGGGAAACAAAGCCATTTGCGGCATCACTACGGATATAAGTGCATGGTACCATTGTGCCCGTTAGAATGAATATTCCATGTGTTCGTTCCTTTACAGAGTTGTGTCATGAGTAATTTGCATTCAATGTTGAAGCGGTCTTCCTGACGCAAATTTTACGATGCCTTCAGCATACTCGAAGAAAAGATCCAATTATGAAGAAGAGCCAAGTCAGCGACGGAAAAAACATGCGGGCTGACCTCTGGAGTACTCGTTTACAACGTTGTGACCGTTAGAAGAAATATACGATGTTTTTGTTCCTTTACAGAATTATCGTGTCAGGAGTAATTAAGGTGTCCCAGAATACCACTTTTTCGTCTGTGCAAGCTTGCCGGTTGACACCGCATTCTCCTTTGAGTTAATAATGAGCATTCAAAATTTTTAATCGATGCTTTGAGGTTTGGTCTCCCCGCCCCCTTAAACTGATGAAAAAGGAAAACCGTTGTATTGGCTTGAAAATGGGTTCATTTGAAAGCTTATGACGGAAAAAACCTATTTCTCTCATACAAATTGATGTAAAACCACTTCTTGATGCTTTAAAGAGCTAAGAAGTTTCGAATTGCGAGATTACTGGCCAGAGGCGGATCTAATAAACTTTTCTGAGGGTATCCCGGGAAATATGGGAAAAATCATTGTCTTTTTCAAGAAAATGGACCAGAATCAGCCACAGTCAGTACAATTTAACAGCTTTCTAGGGCATCGCTAGATTGGTTTTCCCTGGGACTGTCAATGGCATGGAAAGTGGGCGTTCATTGCACAAATATTGTTTAATTTTTTCGCAACCGATCGGTGCAGTCAAAACGACACACCATATCATCAAGCCAATGGCTTTTATGTGTTTATTCGGAAGCCCATGAATGGGGAAGGAAACTTGTTCTCAGACAAAATGTTGTTGGACTACTCCTTTTAGTTCTATATTCATATTTTTACACGTGCACATCATCCAGCTTTTTCGAGATTCAGCGCTTGGAGACGGTGTGCGCAGGCTACTGTCAATTCCGAGCCCTCATGTCACCTTCACGGGCAACGTCGGTGTAGTCCATGATGTATTTCACCGATCGTTCCGCGCTGTCGTTTGTGACTGCTAGATTTTCCATGAAAGCGTTCATACAGATGAAGTCTGCATCACTCGCCGATTCCTGGGTGGTAAGCACTGGTTGCTGACGTTCATCCACCTGAATGCCAGCCAGGAGCGCGGTCGAACGAAGTCACAGAGCCTCAGCTTATCTGCTCCTGACAACATCGGCTTTCCCTGTACCAATGTTCCTGGCTGTGTGACTGTCAGGGAGTACAGCAGCTACCTCTGCATTTTCATCTGTTGACACGCCCTCACCAAACAACCAGAGGACGGCGTTTTCCCCCGTGAGATGCCACGGTTGGCGCATGATAGAGCACTGTGTGGCTTTCGCAGCGGTTGGTAGCTGCCCCGAATAGGTATTCATGTCCTGGAACAGCCTGAGGTCAAGCCGTGGAGTTCCCGCAGTCAGTAGGGCCTGCAAGAAGTATGGGTCATGAAAGAGGGCGATTAGCTCTGCAATCTGCTTGACTTGAATATGCTCGGCGGGGGCCATGGAGAGCTTGTCGAAGAGTATCGCCAGGAAAACACCAACAAAGAACAGAGTGAGCAGAAAATATTTTATCTAATTCTAGGATTAGGCACCTGGCGTTGATTCATGAAGAAACTGAAGTCCTCTTGCGAAGGATTGTTTTAGCCCTCATGATCATATGCAGGTTCCTGAAGAACTTGTCACTGTTACCACGAAAAGAATAACCGACTGCCATGAGCTGGCGATGAAATGAACAGAGCTGGCGCTGAAATGAAAGTGTTTCTCGATTCAGATTTCAGTATTGCTTGAACCACATGCCTAGCGTATGCATGACACATTTTACAGCTGCTGTAAACAGTATTGCAGGGCACTCGAACGGTGACTTATATCGCCTGGACCTCTAAAGCGATCTGTCCAGCTAGTTAGTGCTTCGTTACACTAGGCTCTTGTATGCGGAGGCCTCGGTACCTATGGAGGTTTTGCGCTTGGTCGGTAGCTGATTGGCAGGCAGCTGAAGGGATTTACCAACGAAGTCATCTCATAGTTTCAATTGATCCCTGGAGTACTTCAGAGGTCGGCCTGCATGTTTTTTTCGTCACCGACTTGTCTCTTCTTCATCATTGGATCTTGTCTTCGAGTATGCTGAAGGCATCGTACAATTTGCTTCAGGTAGCCTGCTTCAACATTAAATGCAAATTACTCATGACACGACAACTCTGTAAAGGAACGAAAACATGGAATATTCATTCTAACGGTCACCATGGTACCATGCACTTACATATATCCGTAGTGATGCCGCAAATGGCTTTGTTTCCCGAAATCAGGCGAAGTACAATATACAATTTGTCATGCCCATACCAGTGGCGGATGCAAGGAAAACGAATCCAGCCATCCCATGAAAAGTGATAAAACTCTACTCGCTTTGGCCAATTTTGGTCTATTTTCGTGAAAAAGACACTGTTTTCCCATTTTGCTCATGTTACCCCCAAAAAAAGTTTATTAGATCCGCCTCTGGCCAGTGATACCGCAATTCCGAACTTCTTAGCTCTCTAAAATGACGAAGAAGTGGTTTTACATCAATTAGTATGAGGGAAATATGTTTTCCGCTGTCATAAGCTTTCGAATGAACCCATTTTCGAGCTAATTCAACGATTTTCGATTTTCACCAGTTTGGGGGGGTGGGGGACCAAACCTCAAAGGATCGAATCCAAATTTTGCGTGCTTATTATTAACTCAAATGAGAATGCGGTATCAACCGGCAAGCTTGCACAGACGAAAAAGTGGTATTTTGGGACACCCTAGTGAGGACGCAGCTGGGCAAGGGCAAGAAATAGTGGACACAGCTGGGTGCGGGTAAGGGTGAGGGTGACGATAGAGCTATATGCGGGTTAGGGTAAGGATGCAGCTAGGTACAGGTAAGGGGCGAGGGTGCAGCTGGGTGCGGGTAAGGGGTGAAGATGCAACTGGGTAAGGGTAAGGGCGAGGACGCAGCTGGGTAAGGGTAAGGGGCTGAGTGCGGGTAAGGGGCTGGGTCAGGGTAAGGGGCTGGGTACGGGTGAGGCTAAGTATGGGTTAAGGGCTGGATCAGGGTAAGGGGCTGAGTACGGGTAAGGGTGAGGACGGGTTAAGGGCTGGGTCAGGGTAAGGGTGAGTACGGGTAACGGGCGAGGACGGGTTAAGGGCGAGGACGGGTCAAGGGCTGGGTCAGGGTAAGGGGCTGAGTACGGGTAAGGGTGAGGACGGGTTAAGGGCTGGGTCAGGGTAAGGGTGAGTACGGGTAAAGGGCGAGGACGGGTTAAGGGCGAGGACGGGTTAAGGGCTGGGTCAGGGTAAGGGTGAGCACGGGTAAAGGGCGAGGACGGGTTAAGGGCTGGAGTCAGGATAAAGGGCTGGGTCAGGGTAAGGGGCTGGGTACGGGTGAGGCTAAGTACGTGTTAAGGGCGAGGACGGGTTAAGGGCTGGGTCAGGGTAAGGGGCTGAGTACAGGTAAGGGTGAGGACGGGTAAAGGGCTGGGACAGGGTAAGGGGCTGAGTACAGGTAAGGGCGAGGACGGGTCAAGGGCTGGGTCAGGGTAAGGGGCTGAGTACAGGTAAGGGTGAGGACGGGTTAAGGGCTGGGTCAGGGTAAGGGGCTGAGTACGGGTAAGGGTGAGGACGGGTAAAGGGCGAGGACGGGTTAAGGGCTGGGTCAGGGTAAGTGGCTGAGTACAGGTAAGGGTGAGGACGGGTTAAGGGCGAGGACGGGTAAGGGCTGGGTCAGGGTAAGGGGCTCAGTACGGGTAAGGGTGAGGACGGGTAAAGGGTGAGGACGGGTTAAGGGCTGGGTCAGGGTAAGGGGCTGAGCACAGGTAAGGGTGAGGACGGGTCAAGGGCGAGGACGGGTCAAGGGCTGGGTCGGGGTAAGGGGCTGGGTACGGTTAAAGGGATGGGTGCGGGGAAAGGTACTATTACGGCGGTGAAATAGGCAGAATTATGGGGCGGGTGGCTGAACGATCTCACTGATTGAGCGACCTCACTTCTGATCGGGGCAGGACGAGAGCATGGGCTCAATCCCCACGGATGGTAACTCCTTCCACTTCCCCGGTGGAGAGCATCCTTGAAGCCAATATTCCCTACAATTGAGCAAATGCCTGCTGGGAATCGCCTTAATAAAATAAAACGAAAGAAGAAACGAGTTTAACAATCAAAAAGACTGCGCTAAAAGACCGATATGCGTTTAGAAATTGTGATCCCAACATTTGGGCAAAAAGTCCGATCACTGAAGAGAATATAGAAGATCACTAAAGATCACTAAAGAAAGGATTGAAGCGGCTGAAAATTATAGCAGACAAGATTGTCTGGCCTTACGTGTCAAGGCAGAGCAGGTAATGCAAAATTCCTGTACGCGGCAGGAGGTGAAGCGCCTTATTGAATACCACACAGGTGTGACTTTTGAACCCTGGTGCATCAACACTGCTCACTGGCTAAAAAGAGGTGAAAACATTCTCATACAATTCAACAACAAGGCAGTGAGGGAAGAAATCTATAGGAACAGAGTGCCGAAGGATAGAAATAAAAAAGGACTCATCACCCATGAACTACTTTCAAAGTCAAAGAGTGAGCTTGTGGTTAGATGTGCCGAGCTAAGGAGGGAGGGCATAATCTCAACATACTACACTCTGGGTGGAAACGTGTATATTAGATGACAGAGAATGTTCCTGTCCTGATAGCAAAAACTGGCATGACCAACACTGAAAACAAAACGACACAATGCCAGTGTGTCAGGTAAATGAACGCACGCGCCTTGGGTGAGCAACTCACGCTGGATGTGTTTTGTACCGGCAGCACGGCCAGAGGTGCTCCCGGCACAACGAGAGTGTCCGCTGATTTTGGCGGGAAAGAAACACAATGGCATACAAAAATGTAAAATTCGACACATTAATTCTGTGCACACAGGCCTCTCGTGTTGCTGTGGACAAACTCTGTGTTGCATACCCAAGTATACAGTGTTGTTCGCCGTTTTTGGCTTTCGCGCGGCCGCCATCTTGTCAACAGTTGACTGCACGGCGTCTAGAAGAGAGCTTGACATTGTTCACTTTTATTCAATGCTATATGCTGGTGTGTTTGGCAATAGCTGTGATCTAGGACAAAGTATGTCTGGCAGAGAGCAGTATTCTTCTGTGATTGTTATTCCGGGAGCATATAACAGTGCAAACAAGAGCTGGAAACTTTCCACGGCTCGTGGAATTCGCACATCCTTCATGTGTCTTCGGTTATCAGTAGAAATTTAGGAATCATGAGCAGAGCCAAGTGTTTCTTATCATCACGCGAACTCACTCATTTGTATAACGCCTTTATATTGCCCCATCTAAATTACTGTGCAATGGTTTGGCGTAGTAATTACGAATCAACTCTCGATATGACCATCAAATTACAGAAACCTGCTATTCGAAATATTGACAAAAAACTTTTATTACCACACAAATGAGCTGTTTCTAAAATTAGAAATGCTTAATCCTATTTCCAGCAGCGGGTGTCAGATTCTGCCCACCCCTCAGGTTTTTCTGTAGTATCTCCAAAACGGTTCGAGATAGGCTCTTGAAATTTTGTGACTTTTCTTAAAACTAAATAAAGCGTGTTCCCTGAAAATTTTGATAATACATAATTGCCAGAGGCAGAGCTATGGCTCGCTAATTTGGGGGGTTTATTCAGAAGCCGAGCATTGTCACCGGCGTTGCGTTTGTCCTACAATAAAGCTGTCTGTTACCAACTGACGGCAGTTGTAATGTTTGACAGACAGACAGACAGACAGACATGTATTTTCATCAAGAGACACTACAAAACATAATACATTGTTCGCGATTGGCGCAAAAGCACGAATGCTTATGCGAGGCGCCTCTCGCACGGTTGGTCCCCAACACAGCGCACCGCCACAGAGGGAATCACCCAGTGCCGCCGTTCAGGTAACAAATGATTGGGTGTGCCGCCCACTCACCGTCACCTCCGCCCGGCCCGGGCGCAGCTATGCAAATCGTTTTGTGTTTCGGATAAATTTAAAGACAGTTGAGGCTACTTTTTTGGAGTTTGATTTGTTTAATGGAGAGCCATGCAGCAGAATATTCAGTTTTGATTGCTTATCCATGTTTGAAAGGTTAATGTTGGTTTTAGAGAGAATTTCGTGAAACATTGTTGCTCTTGCGTGGTTGAATAATTGACAATGGAGCATGAAGTGTGGTGTGTCCTCTTTCGTTTCGCCGCAAGCACAGTGGGGAGAGTTGATCGCTTGAACTTCAAATTGGGGTGAATTTAATTTGCTTGTGCCAAGTCGCAGTCTTGTCAATAGACAATTTTCGCTCTTTTGGCCCAATGAGTAATAAAGTGGGGGAGAGGGAGTCCCAAAATGGTGTTTTATTTTGTTTTTGAATGTAGTTTTGGAGGTAATTTCACGAATATTTTGGGGCAGGTGATTCCACGTCTTGACAGAGGTAAGCAAAAATAATCTTTTAAACGCTAGTGTTCTGTGTCGCGGCACTGTTATTATTTCTGAATGTCTTAAGGTTCTAAGCAAGTTACTTTCTCTTGTTTCAGGAACAACGTTGCGTATGAATTGTGGTACTAATGGGTTATTTAAAAGGTTATGAAAAAATACAATTTTGTTTATTTTCCTTCTTGTCTCAAGGGATTCCCACCCAAGGTCTTTTATCAATTTCTCAGTCGGTGTCCGGAGTAAGGTCCCTGCCACTAGTCTAGCGGCTCTATTCTGCAGTCGTTCAAGTCTAAGTTTGTCATGTGCTGTGATATGACCGTCATAAATTATGTCACAGTAGTCAAAGTGAGGTCTAACGTATGTCGTGTAAATTTGATTTAGAATTGTTCTGGGGAGAAACTGTGCTAAAGGGTAGATAGGGCTCAAAGCTATGTTTACTTTTTTGATTATTTGGTTGACGTGTTCTTTGAATTTTAAGTCGTGAGAAAGAGTAATTCCTAGATGTTTGTGCTTTTGCACCACTGGTACAGGTTCACCACCAAATGTTAGTTTTGGGACTTGTGTTCTATTTTTTAACGAGAAAGTTTGCTGGGTTGTTTTGGTTGGGTTAAAGGTAATGAACCATTTTTGTCCATAACTGTATATTTTGTCAAGGTCTGTCTGAAGAGTGTTCTGAATAGAAAGGAATGATTCAGTGGTATGAGCCGCGTACAGAGATGTGTCGTCAGCAAAGCAAAGTATGTCTTGGGTCGTTTGTTTTGTCAGAGAATTTAGATAGAGGAGGGCAAGGAGGGGGCCAAGAACGGATCCTTGAGGACAGCCTGCATTTAGCGAAAGAGTAGATGAGTAAGAATTTTGCAAGCAAACACGTTGTCTTCTGTCAGTAAGGTAGGAGGCGAGCCAGTCTAAAACTGCAGTCAGTCCGAATTCACGTTTGCATTTTTCTAAGAGTCCTCTATGCCAAATTTTGTCGAAGTAGCGCGAAATGTCCAAATACACTGCAGTGAAATCTTGCCCCTTATCTAGTGATTCATTTAATTTATGTGTCAAATAGAAAAGTTGCATTTGTGTACCATGGCCGGGCCTATACCCGCTCTGTCGATCTGTTAGAAGGCTGTTGTCTGATAAGTGTTTGTATATTTTCCGGAAAACCACCTTTTCAAAGACTTTCGATAAGCAAGAAAGAAGACTGATAGGCCTATAGCAGGAAATGTCGAATGGGGATCCTTTATTTTTGAAAATTGGTTTGACATTGGCGAGTTTCCATTCTGACGGGAAAATACCGAGCTGAAGAGATTTATTGAATAATTTTGTTAACGGGTCTGTGATAAAAATTGCGGTTAGCTTTAAGAAGTTGTTTGGAATTTCGTCAGGTCCTGTTGATTTGTGGGGCTGTAGCTTATTTAGTTCATTAACATTAAACAACACACGCTACAAAGCCACTATGGTAGGAGGATGATCCATCCTCCTACCAAGATGCAAAACAATTTTGTCGAAACCCATCTGCCTCTGTGGTTTAGTGTTAATATCTGTCAACCACTGTTATACAATTATTTAGTTCATGTAGCACATCTCGTTCAGAGACCACAAGGGCGTCTATTTCCGGGACAGGGGAGTCAGGGGGCTCAGCAATAAGTATCTCCGGCTCTACGATGTCTAATGTTGATTGCGCTGCAAAATAGGAGTTTAACATGTTTGCTTTCTGCTCGTTGTCGTTGACCATGGTTTCATTTTCGTTCATTAAAGGAGGAATTGATTTAGTGATTATACGGCCAGTAAGTTCTCGCAAAGTAGAATGATATTTGTGTGGGCTGCTTTTATACTGAAGAAGTTGATTTGTTTTTGAGAGTAAATATTGGTTTTTAAATTGTCGTAAGTCGTTGGTGACCCTATTCCGCTGTAACCGCCACCTATGCCACGCAATATTTATTTCAGGATGGTTCCGGTCTTTATACTTGTTTTGAACCTTTTTGGCTTGTTTGAATAACCTATCCCGTTTTCTCATCGCTGATTTCAGAGATTTTGTCACCCATGGTTTATCTTTTGAGTTGATAGTGATAGTTTTTAAAGGAATAGTTGCTGCGGCCGCATTTTGTAATGTTTTTGTGAACAAGTTCACTGCAGTGTTAATGTCTTTGTCTATTATGTCCTGCCAGTCTGTTGTCGTGAGAATGTTGGTCAGACGTTGCACGTCTAGCTTACTGTAATCCCATATTGTTTTATGGTTTGTCGCCGGGGTAGCTATGCTTTTTTTGATAGAAACAAAAATTGGAAAATGATCGAGCACAGAAAAAGATGACAGGACACCACCGCTTGAGATAAATTGCTTGTTATCAACAAAACATAGGTCGCGCAAATTTTGAGTGTTTCCCTGCACCCTGGTGGGTTCTTTGATTACTTGAAATAGTCCTAAACAATTGGCAGTTGCCTCTAATTTGCTTTGAAAGTGTGTCAGTGGCGAATGGTTTACATTTTTATCTCCTAGATACATATTGCCAGCATTCAGATCCCCCATTACTATTATACATGTTGGGTTGTGCGCTTTTGCCTGTTCAACACTCTCTGTTAAGTACTCAAGAAATAAATCTTTGGCTTCAGCGTTTGAGTTTGGGGGTATGTAAGCCCTGGTACCAGACTATAACACACGGGAGCAAGTCCTGGCTGGGACTGAGACAGGTACTGATGCATACTCTTCAACCCAGCTCTCCCCGACTCCAAACCAGAACATGGGGGGTACACTGCCTGTCATTTCCAAACCGGTCACACCTGAAGGCCCACCCTCCAATTCTATCCAACAAAATACTAGTGCTACCCCAAAGACCTACAGGGCAAAATTGTATCAGGTAGTGCAGCCTCCTAGTTCCGCAGAAGCACCCACGGATATCATTCGAAGTAGGAGTGGTCGAACAGTGAGGCCACCTCCCCTAGGTCTACCTAGCCTGCAAACCATCCCATCACATTGAGAATGCTGCAAGCTGATTCGTCTTTCTAAAATTAAAGGAATTGGTTGGTCCACCAATGTCAAGTCTCTTGTAATCTTTTAATTTAAGTTTTCACTTTTAATCCAACTTTGGAGTAGATAGTCTCTTGCCGTCTAAGAACTTTGTCATAAAAATTGCTAATAGATTTCTTCCTGATTATACATGTCTCAATGATGGTCAAATCATCTCTAATCAAGTGTTCCAAAACATTTTAGAAAGATGTGGTTACCTAAATCTACCCCATACCGTGAAAGTTGATCACACACATAATCCGTCTCAACTCTTGTCGGTCCTGCATGTCAACATTCGGTCTCTCCCCAAAAACTTTGACAGCTTAGAACTTCTCCTTCAGCAACTCTCAATCAAACCAAATATCATACTCATTAGCGAAACATGGGTAGACTCAGTATCTGCTCAATCATATCAGCTGCCAGGGTACAAACTGGAAACATCATCTCCCATTCAAACAAAGGGTAAAGGCTCTGGAATTTATGTCAGTAATGCTCTAACATATACCCGCAAAAATGACATTGAAACCGCCAGACTTGAATTCCAGACAGTATTTCTCGAAATCAAAATTCCCAATCAAAAACCGTTAGTGATAGGTTCTGCTTATAGATCCCCCTCTTTCCTGCTCACAGATTTCCTTGAATATATTGAGCTAACTCTGAGCATGATTAATATAGAATCAAAAAATTGTATTTTAGGGGGAGACTTTAATGTAGATTTACTAAAACACCAGTCTTCAGAACAAACATCTCTGTTTCTGAACACCTTTGCATCTTTAGGTTTTTTTCCCATGTATAGCTCTCCCAACTAGGGTTTCACTAAATTCTGCTACCCTCATAGATAATTTTTTCTGTAATGCACTATCACTAGTGAATGACTCCCATGTAGTTATGGCTGATGTAAGCGATCATCTCCCAATTGCTTTATCTATAAAGCGGATGATAAATAACACCAAAAAAACAGCCTCACAGCACCGACTCTGTTTTGACTTCAGGAAAATTGAAGATTTAAAGACAGTTTTGGCAGATAAACTAAGAAATATTACAAACATAGAAGACCCTGAGCACGCCACTGACTTCTTGATATCAACTATCTTATCAGAGATCGATAAACTAAGTATATTAAAAAATAGTAGAAGAAATATACCCATCCAACCTTGGATATCGTTTGCTCTTTTGCAAAGCATCAACAAAAAAATGACCTACACAAAAAGTCTCTTAGAGAACCTACCGAAATTAATAAGCGAGAGTTTATCACCTACCGTAACCGACTAAAAGCCCTGATACGAGCAGCCAAAAAGACATACTATGACCGTAAATTGAACGAATTTAAATCAAATCCTGCCAGGCTCTGGCAAATCCTGCTCACTCTTGTTCACAAAAGCAAAATAAAGCAGGATTTTCCCAATCATTTAACTTTAACTCAAACAAAATAACCCAGCATGAAGTTATTGCAAACAAATTTAACTCTTTCTTTGGATCCATTGCTTCCACGCTGGACAATAAGCTTTCACAGTCTAATACCAATCCCTTCTCATTCCTGGATAACCTTCATGCACCTAGAAATGAATTTTTCCTAAACCAAACAGATGTCCCGACCATTACGTCATTAATACAGGGCCTAGATAGCTCATCTGCCACTGCCGACTCTCTTACGCCAAAAATACTCAAAGCCATCTCTCAAACACTAGCCCCGTACCTCCAACATGTCTTCAACTTATGTCTTACTACAGGAACATTTCCCAAAGCATTTAAGAAATCCATTGTAGTCCCAATTTATAAGTCAGGAGACGTTTCATCATTTAATAACTACCGACCTATAAGCCTTCTTAACATTCTCTCAAAAATATTGGAAAAAATTGTTTATGCCCAGCTCGTTGAATACACCACGTTCGAAAATATTATTAACGATAATCAATTCGGGTTTCGAAAATCACATAGTACTTACATGCCTGTGGCTATATTGCATGATCACGTTACCAGGGCTTTATCAAAAAAGAAATATGTGCAGCTATCTACCTCGACTTTTCAAAAGCTTTCGATACTGTGAACCATGAAATCCTTCTAAAAAAACTAGACTTCTATGGCGTCAAAAATAATGCTCTTGCTTTCTTCCACTCATACCTTAATAACCGAACACAGATTGTTAAATTTAATTCCATATTCTCGACTAATCCCCAACAAATGAATCACGGAGTCCCCCAGGGATCTGTTCTTGGCCCCCTCCTATTTATCATTTATATTAATGACATCTGTCTTAGTTCCCCTCCCTGTCAGTTTCTTCAGTTTGCAGACGACACTGTCCTCACCTTTACGGGTAAAACGCCCTCTGACCTCCAACATACAATCTCCAACAACCTTCCTAAAATAGCTGAATGGCTTACTTGCAACCGACTAACTGTCAATCCAAAAAAGTCTACTTACCAGCTTTTTTCTAACCGACGCGACGAACCTGACATAGTAATATCAATCAATAATGACAAGATAAATCGAAGCCATTCAACAAAATACCTAGGAATTATTATTGATGATAAGTTTAAGTGGGATCTACACATTAAAAACTTAGAAAATACAGTTTCTCGTAACATAGGGCTGATATCAAGGATTAAGGGCTTCCTGAGACCCAATCACCTCCTCCTTCTTTACAACTCATTAGTATTATCACATATTATGTATGGAATTCAAGTCTGGGG
Source organism: Lepas anatifera (assembly GCA_034440635.1). Lineage (NCBI taxonomy): Eukaryota > Metazoa > Arthropoda > Thecostraca > Lepadidae > Lepas > Lepas anatifera. Next base: position 1,082,070 of record JAOTON010001030.1, on the reverse strand, counting down.
TTCTACCTTCCCTACTAGATTAAACCGGTTAATTACTCTTAAAAAAGGTAGTCCAAATCATTGACTCAGCTGACCGTTTGGCACCCTCTAGTCCCATATTTAAGAAATATAAAGTTGTTAAACTAGTCGATCTAATCAAAATCACCCAAATGAATATTCTCCATGATTTTCTCACAAATTCCTTGCCAACACAATTAGCATCTAAATTCACACTTGCAGGATCGACAAGGGATAGGCTAACGAGACAACCAACCCACTTTGAGGTTCCGTTTACTGCCTTTCTTTACCGGAAATTTTCAATATTTCTTGCGGCACCAAAAACGTGGAATGAAAATCTTGCACCAAAAATAAGGAACATCAATGACATACCCAAAAGCAAATATTTCTTCAAACTAGTCCTCAAAAAGTTATTTATTGACCATTATTGATATGACCATTCGCCCAAAACTGTTAGAGTTAGATAAGATTACACCACCTTCTCCTGAATGAACTAGCTTATAGGCTGTTTTTTTCTTCTTTTTTTCTAAAGGCAGAAAATTAACAGAGCTCCTAAATGTGAGATAGGTCTCCAGTTCACCAAAGTTACTATAAATTTGCGGCAGTCTCCAATTGAATATTGTTATTTTGAGCATATATTGCTGTCCCCGGAATTGTAGTGTCGTCCCTATATTGCAGCTAAATTAAGTGCACCGGGGGTGACTAGCTGCAACTGAATCTCTGGCCCTAATAAATTAAAGGTTAATGAAAGTCGTAGACGGGCTTCGGCCTCCCGTCTTTTATCACCAGCACCACCGTTTTTCAAACCATGCCAACAGTCATACGCTGCGATACCCCTCTCAAACCCGGGCGACACAACCCTGATCCCCCTTTCACTCCTTAACATTGGTGTCCGTCCGCCAGATCCGCTGCCCGCTGCCACTGTCTTTAGAGGAGACACAAGAGGACCGGCTCAGGCGCGCCGCTCTTGTACCATCCTGGTGCTGAGTGTCATCACGGTGTCTGGCGGCGTCCGGCACCTTCATCTGGCACCGGCCGTGGGGGCCTGAGGGACCGATTCAAGTGACTGCCGCCGCTGGTCGCCTACTGCTTTAGTACCGGCCCCGGCGCAACGTGTGGTTACGACTGGGGTGCGACCCGAGGGGAGACCCGGACACCTGGAGCTGCTGTTCGGCTGTCCAACTCTGTTCTGTCCAACCTTTGTTGAAGTCAACTGATACCATCCCGGATATGCCTACACGTCGTCGACTGCAGGAGAGGATCCTGCTGGAGTTGCGATGGGGTGATAGTCGTGGCCTCTCTTCTTCTCCTGCCGGCTGCCGGTGGTCCCTGGGGCCCGGTGTAGTCCGCTAGTGCCGCGAGCGTTGTCCCGACATCACACATCTGCGCGGGCTGGAGTTTCTCCTGTGATGGAGGCTCGGCGTAAAACGTTTTTGGCCGGGGCAGGCCTTTATCTGTCGGCGCGGGGATCGTCGTGCACCGCTGGCTGGCGGCGCCTTCTGGCCGGGCGACTCCTGCGGTGTCTGCCTCTGGATGCCTGCTCATGAGGTGCCTGTCTCTGCGCGGTGTCCGGAGAAGAAGGGGATCATAGAGTCCGACTTTTCAAGTTTGGCGGTGTATCGTCGTCTCTGCCGCCGCCGATCTCAGCGATCGCCCCTACCGGTGGCCCTCTTGGCCCCGACGTTGTGCGCTGGCGGCGCGGGCGGCGCCCCCGGCGTCGCCGATCTGCGGAGGATAAGGTTTCTTCTGCGGTGGGGGTGCGGCGTCAAACTTCCTCGGATACGGCGGTCTTCGTCTGTCGACGCGGGACTGGTTCTGCGCCTCCGGCTGAACATCGGGGTGGCGGCGCCTCCTGGACGGGCGGCTCCGCGGGTTCCGGAGAGGGGAGATCAGGGAGTCCGCCCCCTCGAGTCTGACGATATGTCTCCTGGGCGGCGGGGCCGGTGGCGAGGATTCTTCGGAGGGCCCCGCCGCCGCGGGACTTCCCACAGCGGAGTCGGGGAAGTTCGTAGGCTGCCGAGCCGTTGAGTTGTCCTGCGGCCGATCAGCCGGGTCCCGTCCCCGGCGGGGGTCGGCTGCGAGTCGAGGGGCCCGGCTTCAGAGTCCGGTTGTTGCTGCCCGGGTGGACAGAGCGTTGTGCGTTTCGCCGGGGCGGTGTGGTGGATTCGCCGGGTCTACGTTGCTGATGCTGGGCGGTGTCTGCGCGGTGTGAGACCGCCTCCGTATTTTATTGGTGTCGCTCACGCCTTAGCTGTGTGTTGCTTGTACCGATCTTGTACCGCTCATTATCATTCTGATGTATTTGTCCACTCACCCGGCCGGTGGGCGTCTGCTGGGCTCCGAGCCCGTGCCCGTCTGGGCGTAATTTAGAGCGCTCGCGCCGTCGGCGGTCACGGGTTCGGGGCCCAGCGCCTCCGTATGTAGTTTATCTTTGCCCACCACGGCCAGGGCTTGTTTTCTTGTTTTTTTTTAAATCACTGTATGGATCATGTATCGCCCCGTAGTGTGAATATACGTGTATGGTATCAAGTGCAACATAGGATCAAAATCATATCTTTTAATTTAATTTTTGCCCACACCCACTCTACGTTTCCGAATTCTAGGTCGTGGAGCCTCGTTATCCCAAGAGATGAATGACAGTACAGTAAGATACCTCCTCCTTTCCTGTTTCTATGCCGGGAAAGTGGACTGTGAAATATACTTAAGTTGTACATAGAGCTGTTAACAGAGTCGTCTAGCTTAGTTTTTACAAGGCCTAAAATCCCTACGTTGTTTTGGTTTACAAATTCATCTAACTCGTCGTTGAATGCTATTACTGAGATTTAGGATGACACTTGATGTGTATTTTGATATAATTTTGGCCATAGGCGGTTCGAACAGAGGCTCAAAATTGGGGGCTTACAATGTTATATGTTGCAGAAGTGGCGCCAAACACTTAGCGCTTGAAAGAGATTTGGAAATTTCAGAGACGCAAAATATGATGCAACAAACCAGAATGGCTGAATAATTAAAAAAAACTGAAGGTAACATAATGGCGACCGCAATGAGGACATTGGAGGATTATTTAGAAATAGCGGAAAATACGGTTTACAAGGTCAGGAAGCCTTAAAATTCGCCACAGAACATCAGGAAAAGGATATTGAAAGATAAAAAAGAAAGGAGAGAGAAGCAAAGGACACAGAAGAAAGGAAGGAAAAAGAAACAAGGGACAGAGAAGAAAGAGCTCGGGAAAGAGAGGAACAGAAGGAGACTGCTGCTCTAGAACGAGAAGAAAAAGAAAAGCAAAGACAAAATGAAATCGAAATCGAAAAACTTCGACTTAGTTCGGAAAAAGACAATGACTACAGGAAGTACACGGACCAACAAAATGCCAAAACTGCCACCATTTTCCGATGGTGATGATCTGGACAGCTATTTAACCCGCTTTTGAGAGGTTCGCACTGTTCAGCGGCTGGGGCATAGGAGACTGGGCTGTGGCACTGAGCGCTCTCCTAACGGGTAAGGCACGTGATGTGTACCACAGGTTGAGCGCGGAAGAAGCAGAGGAATATGACACTGTCAGAGATGCGTTACTAAAACGCTTCGGATTAACATCCTCAGGCTACCGCAAAAAACTACGCGAATCACTCCCAGAGAAGGATGAAACCCCAGACAATTTATGACAAGATTTTGCACTTATTTGGACAAGTGGATGGAGCTGAGTGAATTCCCGGCCACAATGGACGGTCTCAAACAGCTCATTCTATCTGAACAGTTTTTGTCACATGTCCAAATGAGCTGAAAATGTATATCAAAGAGAAGGATCCTAAAGCTCTCAATGACGTCGTCCAATCAGCTGAATACCTGTCAGCTCGTGAACAGTCTTTACATGACCTGGGCCGCAAGAATCCACTGACGGAGAGGAGCACACGGGGCTGGAGGAGACAGCCGCCACACGGACTGCCACCTGCTGCGTCGGCAGCAGCCCTGCAGGTCTCTTCTCATGGGGGTCGCACCAAGTCTTTTGCAGAAGCGCAGACCATGAAACAGTCGCGTCCTGCAAACAAGTCAAGCAGCTGAGTGTGGAGGAACGCCGAAACCGGCTGCTGACTACACGAGCTTGTTTTCTTTGCCTTGGCAATGGACATATTGCGAGCCAGTGCTCAAGCGCCAGAATGTGCGTGCAATGTGGAAAGCGTCATCACACAGTTCTTTGTAGCAGAGAGAAGCCAGTTCCTATAATGGCTGCTCAGTCTCATGTGCAACAGAAGGGAACTGTGCTGTTCCAAACAGCACGTGCAGTAGCAATGGGACCCGCAGGCGAGCGCAAGGTACGCATTTTATTGGACTCAGGTGCAAACCAGTCCTTCATAACTACTCAACTTTCGAAGGATTTGCGTTGCAAAGAACTCGGATCTGAAGGCAGGAGCATCACAACGTTTGGAGAAGCAGCTATGCCACCTAAAGCAATTAAGACTGTGTCAGTCAAACTGCGCAGCGCACATGATCCAAGTGCAACTATTTCTCTGGCTGTGACAGAAATTGACCGCATTTATGGTCAGGTCAACACTTTACCGATCGACGTCGATAAATTCGAACACATTTAAGTGCTAAAACTCGCAGATGACCCTAGTCATGGATCTACGGACGGGGTCGAAATTTTTGATCGGCATGGACTTCTACCATTACGTGACCAAGCCAGCCGTCAAAGTGGGAAATTCGGGTTCAGTCACGATCGTTTCCATCTTTGGCTGGGTCGTAGGCGGCAGAACTTCATCCGGCGTAGCGGTGTCAAACCGTCAAGTGATGTTCCTGCAAGCGGGCTCTTCTCAGGATGATGTCGATCGACTATGGAGCCTAGACTCTATCGGCATAGAAGCGCCGTCATTCTCGTCAAAAGTTGAAGAGAAACGTGCTGACGAGGAGTTGGCGATTCAGCACTTCTCTGCAAACCGTGTGCGAGACGAAGACGGCCGGTATAAAGTTCACTGGCCCACCAAATCAGGATTCCAGGGTCTGCCGACACACGAAGAAATTGCACTGAAAAGACTGAAAAGAGGTGAAGTCGCGCTTGAGAAATCTGGCAAAACCGAAGAGTACAATCGAGCAATGAAGCAGTACATGAACAATGGATTCGCAGAAGAAGCACCAAGTCAACCTGAAGGGACCCGAGATCGTTGAACGACTTTGTTCTTCCTGGACCGAACTGGATCACCGATCTAACTGCAGTGCTTCTTCGGTTTCGTGTCAATCTGGTGGCTGTTTCATCAGACCTCGAGAAAGCCTTCCTGCAGATCTGCCTCCACGATCAAGATAGTGACGTCACAAGGTTCCTATGGAGGGAAAATCAGAATGATGATGTCACGTATCGCATGACTCGGGTAGTTTTCGGTGTATCCGCGTCTCCATTCCTGCTCCAAGCTGTAGTAAAAAAACCACCTTGACAGCTGTGTCATTCCACCATAAATCGACCAAAAATATTGTAAAATAAAACCCTTCTATTTTTTATTGTTTCCAAAAATGGTGCTAAGGGGGTTTCAAAGGTGTAGAATCTAACCATGCCGTCAAAAAAATTGAAAATTTGGTAGGACAGATAAAGCCTCCGGCATTTTTCGGAGGTCACCATGTAGACATTGTTTTGAAAGCCTATAGTTCTGCCTTTTTATCATAACGATATTTTGCGTTTTTGTTCACCATTTAGCAAATTTGAATTTGGCTATCTTCGATTTGTATATTTCTGCAAATTTGACCTCATGACCTCGTGACCTATTTTTTTAACGGTGAACTTGACCTCGTGACCTCGTACAGTGAAATTTATAAATTCGTGTGATAGGATTTCTACATTTGGCAATTCTCTTTTAGGTAAAATAATACAAATATGGATTTCGCACAATATATACTCCTTTTTACTTTCGAAACATGACACTAGGTGTCACTATGGAGCTATGCCGTCGTAACCCACGGTATAATTAATGCCAGTGACGGAGGAACGTCCGAATTTAAGGGGAGCCGTGGACCCCCCTCCCCGCAGGTTTTTGAAGAATTTATAACAAGCTTTTGAATTAAGAGTTTTGAAATGTTGTATAGCCTCTGAGGCATTCATTGTGCACATTTTGCGAGAAAAAATTGTTCCTACCCTTCAAGGTCACGGAGTTATGACCTCAAGAGTGGAGGCATGTTGGGATCCTTTGGGCGCCTGTACCCGTTTTCACGTGAATGCTCCTGTCTCTCACCGTTCTTTTGCAGCATTTGCTCATAATCTGGCCCATAATATTTTCTTTCAACCTTCGAGGATCACTTTATGAGGTTTTTATTATTTATTTATTTATTTATTTATTAAGTAAATCGCCAACAGAAAATGATCCATTAACAGGCAAGTCGATGTAAATAAAGAAAACTATGTACACAGATGAGAGACACACATGTAAAAGCGGTAAAAACAACAAAATGTGGTGATGAGAAAGATGCAGCTGATGATAAAACCGATGGTAAAAGTGACGGTAATAAAAATTAAACAGTGCGAATATATGCAAGAACATGTTTCCTAAAATCGATAAAAGAGTCGTTGAAAAAATCGCATTTCCCCGCCGCAGAAATGCATTTAACTCCCTCGGTATACGCTGAGGGAAGCCGTTATTGACGGTGCTGACACGACCGCGGCGCTCAGCGAAAAGAAGCAGCGTGCGAGTTGATCGGGATGGCACATGCAATGGGAATTTTCGAGCAACTTGATGACCTAATTTTGTTCGAAAATAGACCTTTAAGAAAGAGCAAGTCGTGGCAATCTACGAGAAAAAGCGAAATGACGCCGAAGTGGTTAAGAAGAGATTCGTAAGAAAGGGAAACGCAATGTGTGGTAACATGATGATTTAGCCGATGAAAATTTGTGCTGTACCCGATCAACCCGCACCGTGGGGAATTGGCAGCACCTGACCAGATAACGCTGTTGTATTCTAACAAAGACCTAATGTTGGCGTAGTATGCCGTCAGAAGAGATTTTGGTTGAATTTAGTCCTTTTGAATTTGTCTGAAATGTTCGAATCAAAAGGCCTAGTGCACGGTTTGCCCCACTAACTATGCTAGAAATGTTAGCCGAGAAAGTGAGTTTGGTGTCTAAAATTGTGCCTAGATCACGAATTTGGTTAACAGCTTCAAGAACAGCGTTATCGATATGGTATTGTATCTGAACAGGTGCGCGTCTGAGGGTCATCGTGAACGATTTGCACTTTATGGGATTAGAATGAGACCCCACCCAACGGACCACCTCTGCAAACGATCTAGGTCGTGTTGCAGCAGCAGCCCGTCAGCTGGGGCCGTGATTTTACGGTAAATTTTGACATCATCGGCGTACATTAAACAGGATGACTCAATTTCCAACGGAAGGTCGTTTATGAACAGAGAAAAACAAAGGAGCGACCAAAGAACCCTCCGGAACACCTGAAGTAACTGGCATCCAGTCAGATGCTTTCCGTTAACGATGACCCGCTGACGCCTATCGGAGAGATAGAGACGAACCAGTGAAGAGCAGAAGCCTGCAAATGATAGGAATTTTTCAATTTATGAATGATTAGTTTATGGTTCACACTTTGAAAGGCGGCCGAATAATCCGTGTATATGCCATCCGTCTGATGGCCCTCCGATATGCCTCCCACGCCGAGCTGAGGTATGTGGCAAGGTTGCTAGAGCACGACCGACCCGGAATGAACCCATGCTGTTCCTGGCACAGCACCGGCGCAACGTGGTGGTACAGCTGGCGTACACAATTCTTCCAGGATTTTTGAGAAGAGGGCAAAGAGATACGGATCGGTAGTTAGCCGGGTCCTTTTGTCACCTTTTTAAAAATAGGAACAATGTTGGCCAGTTTCCACCGTGTAGGGAAGATGCCGCTCTGCAGAGAGAGTTTACAAATTTTGGTGAGGGCACAGCTAGCTCGTCAGCACACTCCAAAATAATCCTCGCACTGATATTATCGGTGCCACATGCCTTATTTGGACTCAGGATTTTACCGCTATTCGGACTGCTTCCTCGGTTCGGTGAATCTAAACAATGGTTCCAAAGGGTACTCAGGTGCCGGAGGATAAGTGTCGGAGGTTAGACCTTTTATGACCTTTTTGACATTCAATGACCTTGATGTGACCTTGCGTGATCTCAGTGATAAATATGTGTCGAATAACGCCTACAGATGCGTATTTCAATTCAGTATTTCTAAATGAGATGAACACCGAATTATTTGAGTTGCGTTCGACATGGACTTGACCTTTTTCGACCTGTGACCTTATTTTTCCTTGAAAGAGGGTAAGCAATAACAGATGAAGAAGCAAAGTTGCTTGGCGTAAATGATGCATAATGGTTTATGAATAGTCAATTTGAATGATATCGACACTTAACTAGTTGATGTGAATATTATATGGACTTGACCTTTTTCGAAATTTGACCTTATTTGACCTTGAAGGTGTGTACGCAATAACAGATGATGAAGCAGGCACTTGGCGGAAATGATGCAAAATTTCTTACGAATAGTCAACTTGCATGAAAAGGACACTGAACAAGACGTTTTCTTCCAATACGGACTTGACTTTTTCGGCCTCTGAACTAATTTGACTTGAAAGGGGGCGTAAGCAGTGACAGATGATTAGAGACTCATTAAATTGGTGTAAATGATTCAGAATGGCTTATGAATAGTGCATTTAAATGATGTGGACACTTGAACTAGTTGCTTTCACTCCTAAGGAGTATTTTTGTACTCTGAACCAGTCCCATGCAATGTAATGCACCACTAAAAATCACCAATGATATGTTTTTAGTGCCTAAAACTTCTTCATTATAAAAGAGCTAAAATAATGAGTACGCAGAGCAAAATTCACTTAAAGATTACCAAAGGCTATAGAAGCCGAACTGAGGTCATAAAATATGTTGATTCAAGCTGCGTCCGGGGAACGCGGCGCAAAGCCTCAACAGTAATAAATCTTCCTTAACCCTCACCCACCTAGAATAATGAAATCGATGGCCCCCTAAGGTGTTTCTTTCAGAACAACAGACAAACAACGAGGGGCAGCACCACGGTTGAGGGTTCTTCCTTTTACCCCATTATTTTCCCATCATCCCTGAAATTTATTACCCCGGGTCACCAGGCGAGGTCAACCAAGGTCACCTCACTTTAATTCTTGAGCTCTACCATAGCTACATTTCTAAGCCGATCGATTTTAAACTTTCTACACTTCATGACTCCTCCGGAATCTACAAAATGTATTTTCGGGATTTTTGATTTGGTGACCTGAGGTCAGGTCACCAGGTAACCTCTTCCATGAAAAAGCATGGGAAAAGGTGTCTTATGAAATAAAAGTCACAAAATAATCGTAAATACTCAGATTGCTCAGAAAAGCGTTCTTGGACACCCTTTCATGGATCTCAGGGGAGATATTGCACTTTGATCTATCTGAGATCATCAGAGGTCACCAGAGGTCAAAAACAATATATTGACGATAACTTTGACCTAATTAAGCGAGAGCACTGAAATAAACGTCATCGTGTATGTCTCGTCACTGGTTTTCATTTGATATGCAACAAGGTCACATTCTTACCTTTCCTGAACTCAGGTCATATTAAGTCACGAGGTACCCTCTGGAGGTCAAAGCACTGGCGGGAGGCCATTATGTTCCACATAGCGGAGAAAGTCCTGGTAATTCCTACCAAATGATTTTTTCCAGATCTCAATAGCTCTAATCGCGTGAGAGCTATGCTCAGGTTTCTTAAGGATTGCATATTTTACTGGAAATAGCCTATCGTGACATAACTTGACCTCTGGAAGTCATAACAGAGACCAGAGCGCTTAAACATACCAATTAAAATCTTACTGAATTCGCATGATCTTTCTAATACACTCTGCAGCTTTGCGCTAACTTCCATATTTTCGGAGTTAGGGGGGGCATTGAAAGCCCCCGGTGGGGCGAAGGTGGCGCCGGACCCCCAGTGGGGCGAAGGTGGCGCCGGACCCCAGTGGGGCGCGGGTTAAATGCTTCTGGAAATGACATAGTTCGGTGATTCAATGTGACGGGGACATATTTATTTGCAAAAGATGTACAGTGATCCAGACAACCATACATGACATTTACACCAGGTAAGCTCATTCCCAAAGGGACAATAATTTGAATTCAAAATAGGGGAGGGCAACCCCTTATTCCTGTGCTTGTGGTAAAGTGATTCAATTCTAGTTTGACTGCTTGATTTTGATTCTTCCAATGTTTTTATTTTTTAAAGTTGCAAGCCAATTAGAACATGAGTTACGCTAGCCTAGCTCCACAGTGACACCTAGTGTTATATATATGAAGCTAAAAGTAGTATATGCATTTTGAAAGCCATTATTTTTATCATTTGATATGAAAGACTACTACCATATGTCAAAACGCTTTCAAGAGAACTTTTTAATTTCACTGTACTACGGGTCAAGGTCGCCCTTACAAAACTAGGTCATGAGATCACAAACAGTTTTTTCTTTAAATTTCAAAATTAAAGATAGTTAAAATGTTGCCCATAAAATTTAAATCCTAAGACTACAGCATTTTTAGAAATCAATTGAAAACTTTTTCGAGCTATAGGCATTCTAATCAATGCCTATATAATGACTTTCAAAGATTGCCGGAGGCCATTTCTCTCCAACCAATTTTCAAATAATTTTGTGGGTGCCATGTGTCGATTCTACGCCCTTGCGAGTCCCCATATACCAATTTTGGTGGAAATAAAAAATAGTAGGGTTTTATGCCTTGGTCGATTCACGGTGGAATGACCCAGCTATGATGAGACAAGTGAAACAGTATACGTGCTGAAACGCGACCTCTACTGTGATGACCTTCTTGCAAGTTTGAAGACCGAGAAGGAGTCAAGGGACTTCACGCGTGAAGCAAAGAAGATATTCGATGACGCCAAGATGAACCTAACAAAATGGAGCAGTACAGGGTGCTGAACGTGGAAAGGATGACAAAATCAGAAGAGCACATGCTGATGGGTGACGGCAAAAGCCAGACGGAACCGTTCAAAGTGTTGGGTGTTAGCTGGGCTCCCTTCGAAGATGTTCTTCGTTTCGACTGCACTGACCTTGTTGAGCTTGGGGCACAGCTGCGAGCAACAAAGCGCAACATTCTGCGGATATCAGTGAGGGTATTCGATCCACTGGGCCTCATACTCCGCACCATGCTAATACTCAAGGATTTGTGAACCCGGGGCCTGGATTGGGATGGCGACATCCCTGAAGACGCGCGGCAGAAGTGGAGCGACTGGTTGCAGGATCTCAACTGTGTAGATCTCCTCCGGATTCCTCGCGCCTATGCGTCAGTAAACGTTGAGCAATTCCCCATCCACACGTCCTGCGCCGCAAGTCAGGAGGCGTATGAGACTGCGGTGTATCTGCGCACGTGTAGCACCCACTCCACCGGTGTAGCACCCACTCCACCGGTGTAGCACCCACTCCACCGGTGTAGCACCCACTCCACCGGTGGAGCACCCACTCCACCGGTGTAGCACCCACTCCACCGGTGTAGCACCCACTCCACCGGTGTAGCACCCACTCCACCGGTGGAGCACCCACTCCACCGGTGTAGCACCAACTCCACCGGTGTAGCACCCACTCCACCGGTGGAGCACCCACTCCACCGGTGTAGCACCCACTCCACCGGTGTAGCACCCACTCCACCGGTGTAGCACCCACTCCACCGGTGTAGCACCCACTCCACCGGTGTAGCACCCACTCCACCGGTGTAGCACCCACTCCACCGGTGTAGCACCCACTCCACCGGTGTAGCACCCACTCCACCGGTGTAGCACCCACTTCACCGGTGTAGCACCCACTTCACCGGTGTAGCACCCACTTCACCGGTGTAGCACCCACTCCACCGGTGTAGCACCCACTCCACCGGTGTAGCACCTACTCCACCGGTGTAGCACCCACTCCACCGAAACTCGCCTTGTGATGAGCAAGACAAGACTGGCGCCGACAAAGCCAATGTGTCTTCCCCGTCTTGAACTTATGGATGCTGTTCTTGCCTCCAGGCTCACCAAGTACGTGATCGAATCGCTCCGTGTGTAGTGTCAGGACGTGTACTTTTGGACAGACTCCGCGGTGACTTTCGCCTGGATCCAGAGCGATCCCGAAGATGGGGTACTTTGTGTGCAATTGTGTGACTGAAATCCAGTCCAACTTCCCTCCTGGTAGATGGCGTCACTTTCCTGGAAACTCTAATCCGGCTGACATGCCCTCGAGAGGAGTTTCAGCTGAAAAACTGGTGGCGCGTCTTTGGCAAGAAGGACCAGATTGGCTCAAACAATCCAGAGGATGCATGGCCAACATCACGCGCCAGGCCGGAACCATCCGAATGCCGAAATGAAGATAATCCGCAACAGCTGTGAATGCGTGCCCCTCTGCGTGCGTCCCATGCTGTTTGAACAGCCTGCTGCCTCTGACGAACTTCAGTTCCACCAAAGCTTATCATAAGAGCAGAGCGTCTGGTGAACTGACGGCAGGAGAGATAGTGAAAGCCGAAAAAGGTGGATCCTTGAGGTGCAGGAGTCATTCCGGGAAGAGTTGGACCTACTGAAAAAAGGAATGAACATTCCCATATCAGCCACGCGGCCGTGTAAACACGGTTGCCTCGGGGTTTCTGTGCCGGATACCAAAATCTGCTAATAGGTTTTTGACCATGATCAACTCCGATTTTTTTGTTGATACCTATAGCATTTTTAGAGCTCGCGTTGTGGAGTACATAAGGGACCTAAGAGTGTGAGGTCACCAGGGTAGATGTGCACCAAATATATGAAGAGGGAATGAGCTCAAACTATTTTAATAACTTTATTTTTACAGCACCCATTTTACTCATTTGTATGTTTTTAGCACTAGGGTGTTTCGGACATGTTTATGTGTATGTGTTAGTTTTTGGTGAGAGAGTTTTAATACCTGACTTCACCTGTTAGTGGGCATCAGCCTGTTGGTGATTATGTTTAATAAACAAATACACAAATAAACAAATTCCGAAGACATCCGCCGTTCATGCTCTAAACCCATTCATCGACAGTGATGTTCTCCGGGTTTCAGGACGTCTTCATGAGTCAAAGCTGACGGAGGACGAGAAACACCTCATTCTCATGCCAAACAACCATCGTGATATTCATGTGACCAGCCTCGACCTGCACACGCGCCTGTGCCACACTGGTACACAACAAACCATGTTCGCCATGCGTGAGAAACTCTGGGTTCCGAAAAGTCGCCAGAGAACCCGTCAGGTGGTCCGCACGTGCCCACAGTGCAAGCTTTACGACCTGCAGCACTTCACTCAGGAGACTGTGCCGTTACCGAGAGAACGGGTACGCTCTGGACCACCCTTCTCTCGTGTTGGAATCGATGCTGGGGGGCCCCGTATACGCTCGAGACGGAGGGATGGTCATCAAGGCCTACTTCATCCTCTTCACCTGCACGGCCGTCAGATGTGTTCACCTGGAACTGGTGAAAACGTTCTCCACTAAGGATTTCCTACAGACGTTCGAACGGTTCTCAGCTCGCAGAGGAAAACCCAAGCTGCTGATCAGCGATAACGCGAAGAATTTTCAGGGCGCGGCACCAGTACTTGCCGGTATCGGAATCTCGTGGCGATTCAACGTAGAAAGAGCCCCGTGGTGGGGTGGTTTTTGGGAACGCCTCGTGAGAATGACCAAAGACGCCCTTCGAAAGACACTTCACAAGAGTCTCTGGGCACTGGATGAGCTGGAAACTGTGCTGTGTCGCGTTGAAGGAGCGATGAAATTCTCGACCTTTGGCACCTCTGAGTGAAGACTTGGACGATCTGCGCCCTCTTACTCCGAATGACTTTCTTCGAGACGGTGCACATGAACCGGACACATCCAACGATATGGAAGCTGAGCTCCGTGAGTCATCAGCAAATGATTTGAGAAGCAGGTGAAGATATCGCCAAGAAGTACTGACTCACCTGTGGAAACGGTGGAGTAAGGAGTACATAAGACATCTACGGCTCACCCAGAGAGAAACGGCCGACCTACCTGAACTGGGAGAATTGGTTCTGATCGCTGACAGCCCCCAGACGAACCCCGCATTATGGAAGACTGGGAGGATCGTGAACCTTCACTCAGGAAGAGATGGACAAGCTCGCGCTGCGACCGTGCGCAAGGCAGATGGCAGTGAGATATCGCGACCCATCCAGAAGCTGAATAAACTTGAATGCATCTAACTTGCCAGATGATTGAAGATGTGCATGCAGATCTAGCGTTGTACTTACATACGCATCACTTACCTTCTCTGCGTTGAAAATGTCGACCGTTTGCAGGTTATGTATGATGACATTTGCAAGTGTATGCCATGGGGAGAGGATGTTGCAGAAGTGGCGCCGAACACTTAGCGCGTGGAAGAGATTTGGAAATTTCAGAGACACAAAATATGATGCAATAAACCAGAATGGCTGAATAATTTTTAATAATCGAACGTAACAGCTATATATCCGAACTCTTCCAAAGTAAACAGATTCCGTACAGAATGTTCGGGCAGGGTAAACATAACCATGCATTGATCCCGTATATGTATTACATAATGATAGGAAATCATAGGCGTGCTCAGGTACCGTGATTAGGGGGTTCACTCACACTCAAGGTCATGTAAGTGTTGTGTATGCATTGAATGGGACAAAGCATTGTAACTATGCATTTCGTTCCAACACTAAATGATATTTGGGGTGAAATTTGATGTGTCTTTCGATATATTTTTGTCCATAGGCGGTTCCAGGAGCTCAAAATGGGGTCTACACTGTTATCCATTCGAACTCTTCCAAAGTGAACAAACTGCCTATAGAATGGACGGGAGGGGTAGAAATAAGGATTTTTTCACTCCATTCCTGTATTATATTATAAAAAGGATACCATAGGCGTGCTCGGGTACCGTAATTAGGAGTTCACTAACTTTCAAACGTATTTTAGTGTTGTGTCTACATTGAATGGGACAAAGCATCGTAAATATACATTTAACCCTAACACCAAATGGACACAATTCATCCATAGACGGATCCAGGAGTGTTCCCCGGGTCGAGCAGGGGTGGATAAAGGCGGGTTAATTTGAAAAGTAGCGATACCTGACAGGCGGGGTAATTTGTGTCTTACCCCACTATTTTGCGTCCCCGAATCCACCACTGTCATATTTTTGACATTTGAGCACTTTGCTTGACATCAGAGATATCACACTGTACCTGGCATGTGCATTTCTGCAAAAAAGAAGACATGACAAAATTAATATAATTAACCTCAAATTTCTGGCCCTAGAACCGTCCTTGGATTTTGAATTTCACCTAATTGTGAAATATGACCAATTCCAAGCAATTTCCTGTCAATCTATGCTAGTTTCGCGAAACTCAGGCCTAAGAGACAAGAGTTACAGGTAATCTAAAAAAGGCAGAACTTTAGTATATTTTGAAACGCCTACCCTCAATTTTCAGAATTTTTGGATTTTTTTTCTTTCAAAATGGAGCTTAGCGCGAGAGAAATTGAATGCACTTTGAATTTTAAAAATCGACCGAGTAGATTTCGATATCTTAGGGGGCAGAATCTGCCCCCACTGTTGGAAATAGGGGGTAGCCGGGAGCCCGTTGGAAATAGGGTTAAATTCCCTGAACAGTCTCCGAACAAAAAGTTATACTGTCTTAACACCCTGGGGTCAGCCACCTCAACGGGGGCCGCCCCCAAGATCGAACCACGGTAGAAAAACGAAACGGCTGGGCCCCACCACCCCACGAAAACATTTTTGTCAGGTCACATTAAGGTCATAACAAAACATCCCGCAAGGAAAAAAAATGAGCTGGGCATACACGAACAAGGAAACAAAACGCTAACAAAATCCTCTACAAGCAACGAATATATAAATTGACCTCAGGCAAATCAGGATGACCGACCAGGTCAGGTCAGGTCAAATTATATAAAATGCATATCATTAAACCCAAACCCAGACGAGCAATGCAGCTAAAATAAATGCTCATCATCATCCGTTACGAGTTATTCCGAAAACCATTTTCCCATGTATTTCCAATGGAGAGGCATGCCTCGTACCGACCTAGGTCATCGATATCGAAAATACCGGAACATATGTTAGAGAACCGGTGGGGCCATTATGGATAGAGTTCAATCGGATAAGTTCACCCTGCTCCGACTTATGCTATCTTAAACTTTTAGGTCGGGTCACTGACCAAACGGACCGACCGAGATACCTAACCTTAAAAATTTTCACAGAGTGAAAAAATAGGAAAAGGATACCGTACGGCGCCACGCGCCGCGTTTTCACGTCTCCGAAAACCAGGGGCGGGTACCGCCCCCGCAATCGCGTGTTAAGTATTGGACGGTACAATGCCAGACGTGATATCGTCTCTTTTTCAGAAATACAGAACAAATAATAAGAGACTGATTAGACATTTTGAAAGGCCTCTGGCTACAACAAATTATAGGAAATTTGCTCTGGCATGCTCTGCACCTAAAATTTGGAACAAAATTGTGTCAAACCTTTAAAAGCATAACAGAAGTTCCTTTAACACGCGCCCCGCTGGATGGGGGCGAAATTCGCCCCCTCCCCCTCCTGGTTTTCCCCAGATAACGCAAAAACGAAGAGACGCAGAACAACGAAACTGACAGTGCCTTATCCCTGATCAATTTTGCGCATCTGGCCAAATTGTTTAGGTCAGGTCATGTCAGGTCAAGGAGTTATTCAAGGTCAAGTGACCTGACCACAAAACCCAAAATCACGAGTTTGAAGCAGTGCCTAAGGAACATTTGTCAACCGATCAATTTGAAACTTTAACAATATGATAAAATCATAAGGGTTTAAAAATCTACAATCTCGGAATTTTGATATTGTTGACCTAAGGTGGGGTCAATTTTTTGGTCACTCCATTCTAAGTCTATGGTGAAAAATAGAATGGGCTCGTTTTCAGTAAATACTGGATAGATAAAGCTGAAAATCCTAAAACCGTTTATTCTTACCATCATCTTAACCATAAAGTTGAGTTTTTTCCAACTGACCTCTCAAAGGTCATGTCAGGTCACAGGAGCATAGTGATCATAGAGTCATTGTTTTGCCAATAACTTCTCACTGAACTGAGATAAAGCTCCCATTTTGCTTGCATTGTGCATATATTGTCACGGGAAGTCGATTGGTATGCAACATCACCATACCGGGTCACTCTGTGACCCTGACCTAGCTCGAGGCCAGGTCATTTTCACCATTTGACCTAACAAGGTCATATTATACATAATTCGATTCGCCGCGATGAGAGGAATCCAATGATTCATAAAAATTTTCTCTACCTCCTCTGAGTACAGATCTAGAGAGAGGAAGGTACACTGCTCTGTTGTAAGCCTATGGATCCTTCTTTGACCTGTGATAACCTCAATATTGACCTGACATAAAAAATACTCCATATAACTTCTCTTCATCTTGTCAAGAGCTTTCGAACACCTTCCATAATTTTCCTTTAGCTTTCCTAGGAAATGAGATACGGAGAGGGGGTGCGAAATCCGCCCCCCCACCCCCAAGCGGGGCGCGTCATGCCAGGGACCCCAGCGAGGCGCGTGTTAAACAAACATGTGCTTACACAATATATCCGATAACTCTTCTTTTGAAGCATAGATTCATTAATAATGAGCCTCGATGACCGGCGCTGATAGTGTGTGTGGGTGTGGGCGCGCGTGTGTGTGAGTGAGATAGCGTGCTTGTAGGTGGGTGAGAGGGAGTGGTTTTGGGTGGGCCGGTGGGTGCCGGCGTTGAAAATTTCGTAAAATTTCGTAAACGTGTGAAAATTTCGTAGCATCGCTTTTGTTCCTAGAATCAGCATCTGAGTTTTGGCGGTGCTCGCTTTCATTCCGTTGGCACAGAACCATTGAAGGAGAGAATCTCGTGCAATTTCCGCTCACCGAATAAGATTTTGCGAGTCCTGATTCTTACCAGTTATTAGAATTGATGTGTCATCTGCGAACTGCGTGATGACCACGTCGTCTTCGACGTGGAGAGAGAGGTCCTTGGTGAAGAGGAGGCATAGCACGCAAGAGAGGCTCCCGCCTTGAAAAATTCACATGCTATTGTTTTTTCGGATCTTGTTACTGCACCAGTGACGGAAGATTGAGCTGAACTTGTTGGGTATGACCTCTCAGGTAGTTTTCGAACCAAAATGTATCAATGCCGTAGATGTCTAGTATGTTTTAGTAATATTTGATGTGGAATGGCATCGAACATTTTGGATAAATCCAAGAGAACTAAAATTTTGATTTCCCCAGAATCCATCGCCCGGAAAACTTGGTCGGTGATGACGTTCAGGGCGGACTCAGTAGAAAGTTTTTGTCTATAACCATGCTAAGCATCCAAAAATACTTGACTGTTTTCAAGGTAGTTGACTAATGACTATACACTACACATTCCACTTACAAGTCAACTATTTTTCGGTCGTAAACTGGCATGAAAATAGTCCTGAACTAGCCGCCCCGGCAGCTCAGCTGGTAGAACGTTTGGCTCCGGCCCGCTGCTCAGAAACATGCAGTGGCAGTGTATGTACACTGTACAGGCTTGGGATCGGTTCCCCAGGGACGCTCCGGCGCTCAATAGTTCACCTGACGTAGGTCAGCTGGCAACTGACTGGTGAGAGGATGGCCTGAGCGGGGCGGCCGTCCCTGTGCTTTGAGGGACGTTAAACTTTGGCTTCTAAATTAGTCCTCCATTGTGGAAATTGCTCGGTGGGGTCGAGGTTTCCGTGACAAGTCCCTTGATGACTTCATGATGATTATGCTATATGAAATTAACCGGCAATCGCCCATAATATAATAATATTTCGACAGCGTGTCTTCGTCAGAAAAAACGTTTGGAATTTGAGTTCATTGATAGCAATGATTTCCAAATTCAATTTGAGTTTTGGGCGAACAGCATGCAGGTACACGTGAAAACATTTCTTAACATGTTGCGAAGGATACAGTGTGATGACCTAACCACATATTTGTTACTTAAGCAATGGCATCTAAAAACTACACGCTACAGAAACTACACACACATAAAAGTACAGTCTGCAACAAATCTATGGATGTAACAGTGAGTAAACAATTTTCAGCGATGGATGTGTGGTGGTGTGATGAGTGTTTATGCGTGGTGGTTTGGTCTTAACCCACGCCCCACCCGGGGTCCGGCACCACCCTCGCCCCAACGGGGGGCCATTGATGCCCCCCTCTAGCTCCAAAAATATGGGCGTTAGCGCAAATCTGCAAAGTGCATTAGAAAGCCCGCGTGAATTCAGTAGGAAATTACTTGGCATGTTTTAGCGCTCAGGTCAATGGTTTGACCTCCAGAGGTCAAATTAGGTCAAGATCGGCTATTTTCACTCAAATATGCAATGCTTAAGCAAACTAGGCATAACCCTTATGCCATTAGAGCTATTGAGATGTGGTAAAGTACATTGGGTAAGAAAATGGCAAACCTTTTTCCGCTATGAGGAACGTAATGACCTCCCGCCAGTGGTTTGACCTCCAGAGGTCACCTCGTGGCCTAATATGACCCAAGGTCACGAAAGGTCAGAAAGTGACCTTACCGTATAACAAACGAAAGCTAGTGATGAGACATACACGATGGTGTTTAGTTCAGCGCTCTAGCGTAATCAGATCAAAAGTTATTGTCAAAATACTGTTTTTGACCCCTGGTGACCTTGGATGACCACGGAGAGGTCAAAGGGAAAATATGGCCCATGGAATTCGTGAAAGGGTGTCCAAGAACGCTTTTCTGACCAAGCCGAGCATTTTCAATCGTTTTTTGTGAATTTTAGATCATAAGACAGCTTTTCCCCTTGCTTTTCCAATGGGAGAGGTCACCTCGTGACCTGACCTCAGGTCACGAAATCGACAAATCCCGGATATAAGCCTTGTAGACCCTGGAGGGGTCATGAAGTGTAGGAAGTTTCAAATCGATCAACTTCGAAATGTAGCTCTTATAGAGCTCTAAAGTTGAAGTGAGGTGACCTTGGTTGACCTCGCCTGGTGACCTTACCTTGGGTGACCCGGGGTAAAAAATTTCAGGGATGGTGGGAAAATGATGCACTGAGAGGTAGAGCCCTCAACCGCGGTGCTGCGCCTCGTCGTTTTCCTGCTATCCCGGAAAAACCTTAGGGGTACCATTGATGGCCCCCGATGCCCCCCCGGTGGGGCGAGGGTTAAGTGGTATAAGTGTATGTGTCGGGTACTGGTTGTAGGAGGCGCCACGAGGAGAATTGTTTTTTATGTGTGGTCTACGGTTTCGGATTGCTATTGATTCTTTAATTTTGCATTCTGCCGAGTCTTTACAAACATGAATAATTTTTATTGAGAAGTCTTTGTCTGTGATGCGTGTAGTGGGGTGATGCAATATGGTGTGGTCTCCTAGATAAGTTTTAAGAGTTTGAAGTGTTGTAATGAGCGTGAAAGTCATGATGATAATGTTATAAAAAATTAACCGGCAATCGCTCATAGTATAATGAAATTGAAAATGCCAAATAGTATATTGATATTTCGACGGCGTGTCTTCTTCAGGAGCAAGTTTTGAATTTGAAAGTCATTGATAGCAATGATTTTTAAATTCAATTTGAATTTAGGGCGAACAGCAAGCAGGTACACGTGAAAACAATGTTTAACATCTCGCGAAGGATACAGTGTGATGAGTTACCTACAAAAAGAGACATTTAAAAACTACAGGATACAGAAACTAAACACACATAAAAGCACAGTATGCAACAAAACTATGGATGTAACAGTGAGTAAAAACAATTTTCAGCGATGGATGTGTGGTGGTATGGCGAGTGTTTATGCGTGGTGGTTTGGTCTTAAGTGGTATAAGTGTATGTGTATGGTACTGGTTGTAGGAGGCGCCACGAGGAGAATTGCTTATTTATTTGTGGTCTGCGGTTTCGGATTTCTATTGATTCTTTAATTTTGCATTCTGCCGAGTCTTTACAAACATGAATAATTTTTATGGCGAAGTCCTTGTCTGTGATGCGTGTAGTGGGGTGATGTGATATGGTGTGGTCTCCTAGATACTTACCCTTTTCTTTTCTCCTAGCGTGTCCTAAATGTTCCATGAAGCGGGTACGGATTTGGCGAGTTGTTTCCCCTATATAAAACATGTTGCAAAGTAGGCATGTGATAAGGTATACTGTATTTTTGATGTGGCACCTCCCCTGTAACCCGGCGTCGCATGTGCTGCATGATTTCCTGTGTCCTTTAGGGCATGGTGGTGGGTTTAGTGATGATCTGTGGTGTACTTCCCTCTGGAAAGTACACCACAGAACTCTATATAAAACCCATGACCGCACCGATAATTCTACATTTCACTTCCGCTCATCCTATGCAAACTAAAAGATCAGTTATACACGCACAGTCACTTAGAGCCATCCGGCTGGGATCAGACCTACCTGCAAAAAACCGTGGCCTAGAAAAAATCATGGAACTATTTATGTCGAACGGATACCCGGCCAAACTCATCAAAAACATACAAAACTCTGCCAAATATAAACCATGCCAACCACGTCCCAAGAACAAGAACAGGAACACAACTTACATCTCTCTCCCATACATTGATGAGCAGCTCACGCACAAGATCACCACCG
Organism: Lepas anatifera; assembly: GCA_034440635.1. Lineage (NCBI taxonomy): Eukaryota > Metazoa > Arthropoda > Thecostraca > Lepadidae > Lepas > Lepas anatifera. The sequence continues at coordinate 1,060,456 of JAOTON010001030.1, read as the reverse complement.
CAGCCAAATCCACAGACCTAGACATTACGATAGCCTGGAAGAGTGGTGAAACACTCTCAAACATCCTCATAAGATCATCACTAAACCCACCACCATGCCCTAAAGGACACAGGAAATCATGCAGCACATGCGACGCCGGGTTACAGGGGAGGTGCCACATCAAAAATACAGTATACCTTATCACATGCCTACTTTGCAACATGTTTTATATAGGGGAAACAACTCGCCAAATCCGTACCCGCTTCATGGAACATTTAGGACACGCTAGGAGAAAAGAAAAGGGTAAGTATCTAGGAGACCACACCATATCACATCACCCCACTACACGCATCACAGACAAGGATTTCGCCATAAAAATTATTCATGTTTGTAAAGACTCGGCAGAATGCAAAATTAAAGAATCAATAGAAATCCCAAACCGCCAACCACAAATAAATAAGCAATTCTCCTCGTGGCGCCTCCTACAACCAGTACCATACACATACACTTATACCACTTAAGACCAAACCACCACGCATAAACACTCGCCATACCACCACACATCCATCGCTGAAAATTGTTTTTACTCACTGTTACATCCATAGTTTTGTTGCATACTGTGCTTTTATGTGTGTTTAGTTTCTGTATCCTGTAGTTTTTAAATGTCTCTTTTTGTAGGTAACTCATCACACTGTATCCTTCGCGAGATGTTAAACATTGTTTTCACGTGTACCTGCTTGCTGTTCGCCCTAAATTCAAATTGAATTTAAAAATCATTGCTATCAATGACTTTCAAATTCAAAACTTGCTCCTGAAGAAGACACGCCGTCGAAATATCAATATACTATTTGGCATTTTCAATTTCATTATACTATGAGCGATTGCCGGTTAATTTTTTATAACATTATCATCACGTCTCCTAGATACTTAGCTTTTTCTTTTCTCCTAGCGTGTCCTAAATGTTCCATGAAGCGAGTACGAATTTGGCGAGTTGTTTACCCTATATAAAATATGTTACAAAGTAGGCATGTGATAAGGTATACTGTATTTTTGATGTGGCACCTCCCCTGTAACCCGGCGTCGCATGATTTCCTGTGTCCTTTCGGGCATGGTGGTGGGTTTAGTGATGATCTTATGAGGATGTTTGAGAGAGTTTCGCCGCTCTTCCAGGCTATCGTAATGTCTAGGTCTGTGGATTTGGCTGCGGTGATGATGTTGTGGGGAGCTGCTCATCAATGTATGGGAGAGAGATGTAAGTTGTGTTCCTGATCTGGTTCTTGGGACGTGGTTGACGTGGCTTATATTTGGCAACATTTTGCATGGTTTTGTATGAGTTTGGCTGGGTATCCGTTCGACATAAATAGTTTCATGATTTTTCTAGGCCACGGTTTTTTGCAGGTAGGTCTGACCCCAGCCGGATGGCTCTAAGTGACTGTGAGTGTATAACTGATCTTTAAGTTTGCATAGGATGAGCGAAAGTGAAATTTAGAATTATCGGTGCGGCCATGGGTTTTATATAGAGTTCTGTGGTGTACTTTCCAGAGGGATGTACGCTCAGGAGGGTGTCTAGAAATGGAATCTGTTGATGTTGAGAGTGGTCTGACCTATCTATGCTGAACTTGAGAGCCGCGTGAAAATCATTGATGAAAGTGAAATATTTCGTTAGGGTCTCTGAGCCATGTGTCCATATTCCAAAGGTATCATCTATATGTTACGGGCAGTATGAGATTTCAGGCAATTTGCGAACTGCCCAGGCATTTTACAAACTGCCCAGAAAGCTGGGCAGTTTGCGAATTGCCCGCCCATCTGGTCAGTTTGCAAATTGCCCAGGCATTTTGCATAGTGCCCGGCTCTCCGGTCATTTCACGAACTGCCCGGGTAGTATACAAATTGCCCGGGCAATTCACAAACTACCCAAAGTTTATACTCACGGGCAGTATGAGAACTTGGGCAGTTTGCAAATTGCCTGGGCAGTTTGGAAACTGACGGGACAATTTACAAAAATTCAAGCCGACTTTGCAGACTGGTTGAAAATGTCATCTGTGACCAAGGCTACCTTGTGTTTGCGTTCAGTCTTCCCTTGAATGAAAGGCGTATAACTTCTCAGCGTGCAGGCGCGTAGCCAAGGGGAGGGGCTGTGAGCGAATGCCCCTCCCCCTTGGCTCAGTTGAAGCACTGAAAAGAGCCTCCCGCAGGGCCCTCGTCGATTTCTGATTAGTCCTTCACCCGGTGGGGGTGTTTGAACACCCCCTCAGGTTTTTTCGGTGGTGCGAAAACACGGCGGCGCGAAGCGCCGCCGTACCTCCTGCACCTGATCCATGATTGATTCCGTAACTTTCACCAAAATTTTGAGGTTGGGTCATCTCAGGTCAGGTTAACAGTGCATGCCAAGTGATCTCACCTCCAAAAATGTTTAAAGGGGCATAAGTAAGAAATTGGGCGAATCTATCGGATTGAACCTTATACCACATAATGGGCCCAGCGACTACTACAAACATATTCAGGAATTTTCATATCGATGACCTAGGGTCAGGTATAGATGATGATCTCTCCATTGGAAATAAATGAGGAAAAGAGAAATTGGGCTGTATTTGTGTAGATACAGCTGCCAAAACCTTCATATTCTCTAAATCGTAGTATCTTGGGCTCCTTTCCAGCTTCATGTTGCAATGTTTATCTGTGACCTTTCAGAGGTCATCTGGGGCTGCTTAAGCCGGATTTAGGCTTGGGTCAACAACTTTGCAGGAAATGATGATAAAACTTTTATTTTGATTTTATTACGTTTGTATTGTTATTGCGAGCCAATTAATATGCAAATTGACTATGCTAGGTTGAATAGTGATCTTAACCCGACCTTAGGTCAGGTCATTTTTGTTTTCACTTTGTACAGTCATATAAAACAGCATGCGATTCACCGTAACGAGAGGAAGCGAATGGTGCCCAAACGGCATTCTAACTCCACTCTGTCAGAGCTAGAGCCCCGAAACTCTTTTCTAAGATGCCACATTCTTTTACCTGTAATGAGCTCAATATTGGCCTGAGCCTAGAAGTGACCAATGTACTTTGCTCATGAATTTGTATGAGTTATCCAACAGCGTTTGCGTTTTTTTCGCTTTCCAGCATGGAGCCGAATTGAGGGGGTGTTTGAACACCTCCCCATCCCCACCAGGGCAAAGGTGGCTTGGAGCACTGGCGGTGGAACTGACTGGGGGAAGGGGGCACTGGGGCACGGTGCTTCCCCCTTAAACCAGAAATTTTATCACTAGCCATATGGCGTTTACTTGAAAGAGACGGGTTAAAAAGCTCAAGGTACCCCCTCCCCCTATATTTGTACGTTCCACCATCACTGACTCGGAGGCCCACCGGGGCTGGTGTTAATGTTCCAAAAGTTGATTATGTAAGCTCAGACATCATCGGAATCCTTCTCTTGGAGGGTCTTAATAGTTCGTCTTCGGGGTTCCCCGAGTTGGTCTCTGGGGTCCCAACATTTTTCTCGGAGGGGAGGGGGGCAAGAGTTGGCCTCGGAAGCCTTTAGCTCACGCCCCAGTGAGCCTCAGATCCACCTTCGCCCCAGCGTGAGGGGGGAGGGTAGTTGTCAACCTTTCCCACCAACTAGGCTCCCGAGCGGGGTAACGAAAAACGTGGAAAGCGGTTAGCTGCCCATAAAAAATGTTGAAACTGTATCACTAACATTTTTCTCAGGCTATTATTGAGGTGAAGAGATGCTCAATAATTTTCTGATAATACTTTTTATTTCTAAGGAATGACTGGGTCAATTTATTTCATTGTATTACATTTATTCATATATTTCAGTAGGGGTCATTTGATTCCTCTCATTACGGCAATTCGAATGATGTATACCATAACCATACTAGGAAAAATGACCTAATTTAGGGCCAGGTTAATGTTATTATATGACTAAACATAGTCAACATGCATATCAATCGACTCGTAGTGACAATCCAGAAGCATCAGCATCAAACTGAAACTCTGTCGCCATTTCTTGTGATGTTATTGTAGCCTCAAAACCTGCTTAAGTATTCCCAAATGACCTCTCAAAGGTCACACGTCAAACATGCAATATGAACCTTGCGTACGCCCTAAGAAAAAATGGTCCATAGAATAAAAAGTCTTTTAAGCCGTATCAACCGAGATTGAGAGAATTTTCAACCAATTTGCGTTTTTCCCATGCAGTTACAATATGGAGATCATGGCTCATACCTCGCACCTGACACCACGACCCTTGGAACGAAATAAAAATAGCGGAATAAGTTTTTTGGCCCCATGTGGGCCCATTATGTGATAAGTTTCAGATCAATAGATTAAGTCTGTCCTGGCTAATGTAATCCGAATCATTTTAGGGGAGTTCATTTGAGCTGGCCTAATGACCTTAGCCGAGATGACCGCAAGCTTAAATGTTCAGAATAGCTGCGGCATTTATCAGGGATAGGGAAGTATGGCAAGAATGGCAGTGTTCACGCCGCCATTTTTTAGTGCCGCCAGAAAATCCGAGGGGAGCTCTCAATGTTCAAATAAATGTTCTGGCCTATAGTCGCGAATGATTAGCCGCCCAATATTCAACACACGCCAGAGTGCTGCATTCACACCGCTTTTTGGACGGCCACCATCTGCTGTCATGAGCGGCAAAACGCCTGAATTTAAGGGGGGCAGCATGGACTTTTCAACACATTTATTTCCACTCAAAGCAATAGAAATAGTTTTAAGTTTCTCATTTAAGAGGGTCAATGTGTCCCCGGTGCCCCTAGTTCCACCACCAGTCCTGTTGTCACGTGGCTCAAACCAATGCCACGTGGGTCAAATCATTTCCTTTTTGTTTTATAATTTCAATCTAAACCTACAGCCATTCCGATTCATGTGAAACCGGTCATTTTGCAAACTGCCCGCCGAGTGGGCAGCTTGTAAAATGACCGGAGAGCCGGGCGCTATGCAAAATGCCCAGGTAGTTTGCAAACTGACCAAATGGCCGGCCAGTTCGCAATCTGCCCTGCTTTCTGAGCAGTTTGTAAAATGCCTGGGCAGTTCGAAAATTGCCTGAAATCCCATACTGCCCGTAACATATATACCTTAAGTAAATGATAGGCTGCAATTCACTAGCTGATAGGATCAGGGATTCGATGGTGTTCATAAAAGGATTGCCAATGGGAGTGCTATACCGCCGCCCATTGATATGCCCTTAGTTTGTTAGAATATTCCCCCTCCCGAAATCTGACGTATTTGTTGTTAAGACAATGTTTTAAAAGAGCTTCAAGTCAGGAATAGTAAGACTAAATAAGTTGATTTTAGTCGCGTGGGTACGCATCATTTCAATCGTCGAGCTGATGGCCTCTGTCGTCGATGATACTGGATATGCGAGTAGCCCCAATCTACGTGACTCTAATCCACTTAACATAAGTCAGAACACTAGGATTGAGGATGAATGGTTTGATGCAATGGAAAGTGTTTCGTGTGATGCAAATGTTTTTAAGTCGCATCTGCTTAACAATAACACCCCTGATGTCGATCAAAACGCTAATGTTGATCATAACCCAGACACCAATACTAACACGACACCGGTAAAATTCCTTAACCTAAGCCATCGGCCGATCAACAACACACTTTCTAATGTTTTGGAAAAGGGACCCAACTTTGCTTTTACACGACGAATTAGTACACAGACACTGAAAGAAGTGGAGGCAAGTTTAGAGCGAGGGGCATTTGCTGTAAGATGGAAGGAAGAAACAGAGGAAAAACAAAGACGAGCACTCTGCACAAAAACAGACAAGCCACCATATCCACCCACACAACCTCCGCCTGCCGACTCACACTCACAGCCAACACCACGCCAACCTCCCCTGCCCACACTCAACCCCAAACAGTACACACGTGAAACAAAACTAGTACCCAGGTTCAGTGACACACCTACATGCCAAGCACCAAAAGCAGGCATAGTCACAGAGCACGCACTACAGACCTTCAAACAGAAAGTGATGAGACTTTACAAGCATCATAAGAGCAAAACTCCACCTAACCACGCCACAAATGATATCCAGATGGTCAAACTACTGAAAAAGATGGAACAATAGTGATAAAGCGCTCAGATAAATGTAAACGCTTAGTAATAATGCATAAGGAAGATTACATTCAGAAAGCACAGGCGATTGTAGGAGACTATCAGCGTATTAGCACTAACTCCACGAAAAAGCTTAAACTACTGCAAGTATGATAAAAACCACAATGAAAGACAAACTCCCGGATAAGGTTATACAATCCATCAATCCCATAGAGTCGAGGACAGCTATACGGCTTACCCAAAACTCATAAGCCTAACAACCCACTTCGACCCATCGTATCGGCCTGTGGGGATCCCTTGGACAAGTTGTCATGGGTCCTCGAGCGTATTATCACGCAGCTATTAGTGTTTGTCCCGGCTAACCTTACAAACACCTACGACTATTTGGACAGAATCAAGTTAAAGTTTCCATACCACTTCCCAGCCGGTACAATAGCCTTCACTATGGATGTTAATAATCTATGTGGTAACATACCCACGGCAGAGGCCATCAACTCGACGATTGAAATGATTCGTACCCACGCGACTAAAATCAACTTATTTGGTCTGACTATTCCTGACTTAGAATCTCTTATAAAACATTGTCTTAACAACAATTACGTCAGATTTCGACGGGGGGGCGGAAATATTCTAACAAACTAAGGGCATATCAATGGGCAGCCGTATAGCACCCCCATTGGCAATCCTTTTATGAACACCATCGAATCCCTGATCCTATCAGCCAGTGAATTGCAACCTATCATTTACTTAAGGTATATAGATGATATCTTTGGAATATGGACACATGGCTCAGAGACCCTAACGAAATATTTCACTTTCATCAATGATTTTCACCCGGCTCTCAAGTTCGGCATAGATAGGTCAGACCAGACCCCGTTCAAGTTGTTTGGCAGCATTACGTCATCATGGCTGGAGAGGCACTACAGTTACTATGCAGGGCATTGGAGAAATTGCACTTTTTCGAAGCTCTAAATAACCTATTTTAGAACTGTATAAACAGAACTTATATGGTTGAACAGAAAGCTAAAAGATTTTTATTTGTGAAACCATCAGACGTTTTGCAAAAACTCCAGTGAAGAATATTATTTTTACAAATTTTCCAGAGCGTGTCAAAATAAGGACAGGTTCAGCACTAACAGCTGTTTGCTGTAAGACTAATCTCGATTTTGATTGGCTGTTGATTTCTGACCTTTGATTGGCTGTTGGTGGTACCTGCAGCAGAAGACAATAAACATCGGTGATCTCTTGAGCGAAGGAAAATTTATTTCTCTCGGCTATTAAATAAGCCTGAGTTGATCAAATAAATGCATGCCCTTTCAAAAAATTCTTTGAAGTGTTATAATTTTTTCATTAGATTTACGTAAAATACGCTGCTCGCCGTTGAGATCAAGGTTACTGTCAAATGGGTGAAACAAGTTGATTTCGATTTATACTAGATTGCTGCCAAATACGCCCAAACTTGGTATGTTCCAGCTGATCCTTCCAAAAACTTAGTAGAATCTCCTATAACTTAGTAGGAAATGGCGGTGACGTCATCATGGGAGGACTATATTTAGTAGGAAACTTGGTTGTACCCGTAGTTAAAGTACCCTGGGTCAGACCACTCTCAACATCAACAGATTCCATTTCTAGACACCCTCCTGAGCGTACATCCCTCTGGAAAGTACACCACAGAACTCTATATAAAACCCATGGCCGCACCGATAATTCTACATTTCACTTTCGCTCATCCTATGCAAACTAAAAGATCAGTTATATACTCACAGTCACTTAGAGCCATCCGGCTGGGGTCAGACCTACGTGCAAAAAACCGTGGCCTAGAAAAAATCATGAAACTATTTATGTCGAACGGATACCCAGCCAAACTCATCAAAACCATACAAAATGATGCCAAATGTGAGCCACGTCAACCACGTCCAAAGACCCAGAAGAGGAACACAACTTACATCTCTCTCCCATACATTGATGAGCAGCTCCCCCACATCACCACCGCAGCCAGATCCACAGACCTAGACATTACGATAGCCTGGAAGAGCGGCGAAACTCTCTCAAACATCCTCATAAGATCATCACTAAACCCACCACCATGCCCTAAAGGACACAGGAAATCATGCAGCACATGCGACGCCGGGTTACAGGGGAGGTGCCACATCAAAAATACAGTATACCTTATCACATGCCTACTTTGTAACATATTTTATATAGGGTAAACAACTCGCCAAATTCGTACTCGCTTCATGTAACATTTAGGACACGCTAGGAGAAAAGAAAAAGGTAAGTATCTAGGAGACCACACCATATTGCATCACCCCACTACACGCATCACAGACAAAGACTTCTCAAGAAAAATTATTCATGTTTGTAAAGACTCGGCAGAATGCAAAATTAAAGAACCAGTAGCAATCCGAAACCGTAGACCACATATCAAAAAGCAATTCTCCTCGTGGCGCCCCCTACAACCAGTAACCGACACATACACTTATACCACTTAAGACCAAACCACCACGCATAAACATTCACCACACCACGACACATCCATCGCTGAAAATTGTTTTACTCACTTATACATCCATAGATTTGTTGCAGAATGTACTTACATGTGTGTGTAATTTCTGTAGCATGTAGTTTTAGATGCCATTGCTTAAGTAACAAATATGTGGTTAGGTCATCACACTGTATCCTTCGCAAGATGTTAAGAAATGTTTTCACGTGTACCTGCATGCTGTTCGCCCAATAACATATTTACAAGTGAGTTACCGTCCATAAAACTGTCAGTGATTGTGTTGAGTGATATTGCGGATCATTTTCCTGTTATGATAATTGCAAAGGAATGCGTGCCGCAAATTGCTACACCTACTCAAATGACTTGCTTTGACTATAGAAAAATTAATGAAATGAATGATTTTTTGAGGATCGAGTTACACTGCCTCGAAGGTGAGACAGATGCGAACATTATAGGTGACAAAATAATAGATTGTTATCAGAAAGGTATAGTGAAATTCTCTTATAAACATAATTGTAATCGTAAGACCCATCCAAGAAAACCTTGGATTTCACCTGGCATCCTGGCCTCCATTAACTTAAAAAATGAACTCTACATCAAATCACTCAAAAGTAAGGACAACAATGACCTAAAGAAATTCAAGAGGTACAGAAATGTTTTGGTTCAGGTGATTCGTAAAGCGAAACAAAACTATTACGCATTTGAATTTGACAAAGTAAAAAACGATTCGAAAAAAAACTGGAAAACAATAAATGAGCTAAGAAATGCATCAAGCGAAAATAGTAGCCTACCAGAAACAGTTTATGACACCGAAGGGTTTAAGACAAGTGGAAGTAGAAATCTAGCGGAAGCCTTCAACAACTTCTTTTCTACTATAGGTCTGGAGCTAAAACAAAAAATACATCCCTCTGCTCTTGACCCTATAATTCAGGTACCATACTGTGAACAGGAGCTTCATCTATATGCAACAAATGAAGAAGAAATCGACTCTATTGTACAAAATTTGAAAGATGTAGGGGCAGGTGTCGATGGAATTAATACCAAATTATTGAAAAAAACATATAGAAGTATCATTTCCTACCTGAACCAATTTTATAATGCTTGTTTGGAAAATGCAGTATTTCCTGATTGTCTGAAAGTTGCTGAAATTAAACCTATATTCAAAACAGGCGACAGATCACAGTTGACAAATTATAGACCTATTAGTATATTACCAGTGCTGTCAAAAATTTTGGAAAAACTCCTGTTTACCCGGCTAATGGAGCACCTAGTTGCCAATTCAATTATTTACAAAAACCAGTTTGGGTTTCAAAAAAATAGATCAACGTACATGCCTATTATTATGCTACAAGACTATGTAACTTCGGGGTTCGAAAATGGGGAACATGTTCTTAGAGTTTTTATTGACCTTAAGAAAGCTTTTGATACTGTAGACATTGAAATTCTACTAAAGAAAATTGGAAGGTATGGCATGAGAAATAAAGCGAACGATATGTTAACTTCTTATTTGACAAATAGAAAACAGTGTGTAAAAATTCATAACGAAATATCTCAATTTAAGAATACTACTATTGGTGTACCACAAGGGTCTATTTTGGGACCGATTCTATTTCTGTTATATATAAATGATTTGCCGTTGATAAATGAAAATATGACCTGTCTTCTTTATGCCGACGATACTGCCCTATTGTTTAAAAACAAAGACCCAGAAATCTTGCAACAAGTTGTTAATCTTGCTCTTCGGAACGTGTCTGATTGGTTTTCCGCTAATTATCTTTCCCTTAATACTGATAAAACTTTCAGCCAGCATTACTCTCCATTTCAAAGTGAGCTATGGCTAAAAATATCATTGGACAATCGGGAAATACAAGAGAAAAACGAAGTTAAATATTTAGGAGTTACTTTTGATCAACAACTAAAATTTAATGCTCATATCAACTATGTTTGTACCAAAATTAGTCGATGCATTGGGATTATTCATAGGATTAGATACTTCATTAACGAAAAAGTAGCTCTGCTTCTTTACAACTCCTTGGTTCATTCTCATTTAAATTATTGCTGTCTAGCTTGGGGGGTAAATTACTCATCACAGTTGAACCGTTTAATTGTGTTACAGAAAAGAGCGGTCAGACTTATTGCAAATGTTAATCTACCACATAGTTCTGAACCATATTTTGTCAAATTTAAAGTTTTGAAAATTAGTGATATAGCAAAATCCCAAATGCTTCTTCTAGTACACAAATTTCTTACAGGCTCGCTTCCTCATTCACTCTGCAGTATGTTCAAAATAAGAGAAATCAATCATCATGAGACTCGGCAAAATGCGATTCTTGAACAACCATTTTCTAATAGAAATTATCGTTTGTTCACTACTCCCTGCCTTGGCCCTAAATTGTGGAATTCCATTTTCATCAATCAATTTCAAGTAGTTGAAGATGTGCCAGCTAGCAAAACAGTAATAAAAAATATCATAAAAAAGAAACTGTTGGATTTGTATGTCAACCAATAGACCAGATCTTTTCGTATCTCCTCTTGTCCCTGTGGTAGCCGAACTAGGTATGCGTGTTTCATTCCGTGGCGAATCGCTTCTCTAGATTTGTAGTGTTAATAATTTTGTTACAACGAATAAAATAAATTGTAAGAGCTAGGCTGTTTCATCTAAACCAGGTTAAAAACACGTTATTAATAACGTATATTAAACCTGTCTGTGGTTCAGCACCCGGGGTCAAGTGGCTCTGCGATGTTTCCACGCTTGACAGACAAATATCATGCTCTCATCTTCAGTCACTCTCACCTCATCATCATAAAAAAATCAGAACCGGTGCTAGTCTGCACTGTGGTGTTCCCAAAAAAAGCATGCTCACATCTAAAGTCACTCTCATCTCATCATCATCTGAAAGAACTCCATTTCTCCTAGAGATCACCATAAGTGAGTATAACGTGATTTTTTCTTCTTTCTTTCTTTCTTTTCTTGACAGGACATCTGGCCGGACAATGAAGATGCGGAAAATATATCTTGATAAATCATGAGCTTCCTTTCTTTGCCTTTGAAGGTCGGTGCGCAACAGGTTTTTCCTCGCCTACTGGCCTGAGGGGGTTATGGAAAGGGGCTCATACATGGGTAATCATGCTTTCATATCAAGTACCTCTCATCTCATCATCTAAAAAAGGTTAAATTCACGTTATTGGTACGTAGATTAAACATGTCTGTGGTTCAGCACCCAAGGTCAGGTGGCTCTGTGGTGTTTCCACGCCTGACACACAAAATATCATGCTCTCATCTTCAGTCACTCTCACCTCATCATCATAAAAAAGTGTTTCCGCACCCGGTGTCAGTCCTCACCCTGGTGTTCCCACGTGGGACACACAAAAATCATGCTCACATCTTTAGTCACTCTCACCTCATCATCATCTAAAAAAGACTCAAAACACCTCATCATGTTACGGATATTAAACCTGTCTGTGGTCCAGCACCCGGTGTGAATACGCTCCGTGGTGTTTCCACGTGGGACAAACATTATAAAAAAACTCAAATTGAATTTAAAAATCATTGCTATCAATGACTTCAAATTCAAAACTTTTTTCTGACGATGGCACGTTGTCGAAATATTAATATACTCTTTGGCGTTTTCAATAACATTATATTATGAGCGATTGCCGGTTCATTTCATATAGCATAATCATCATGACTATCACGCTCAAAACGGCACTTCAAACTCTTAAAAATTGATGACTTGAGTGAGACTCCAGCTCCAACAGCCGTTCATCATAAGCTCTGCCATCAACTAATTGAAAAGGTACTTCCAGCACCGTTTTCACTTTTTCTGTATCACTTCCAGTTCCCGAGATCGTAGCGGGGAGGGGGGGTTCCTTCAGATCCCCCAGGCGGTGGTGGGTACAAAAAGAGCCCAGGCGGTGCCGGGTTAATAAAGCAGAAAAACAGCCGAGGCGGTGGGCGAGACCTCTCCTTGTCACACAAGTGACAGCGCTACCTGGGAGGCGGAGGCAGAGACCTCTGAACGGAGCGTCAGACCTCAGATTCGGGAGGCGAGGCAGAGACCTCTGAACGGAGCGTCAGACCTCAGACTCCGGAGGCGGAGTCAGAGACCTCTGAACGGAGCATCAGACCTCAGACTCCGGAGGCGGAGTCAGAGACCTCTGAACGGAGCGTCAGACCTCAGATTCGGGAGGCGGAGCAGAGACCTCTGAACGGAGCGTCAGACCTCAGATTCGGGAGGCAGAGGCAGAGACCTCTGAACGGAGCGTCAGACCTCAGACTCCGGAGGCGGAGTCAGAGACCTCTGAACGGAGCATCAGACCTCAGACTCCGGAGGCGGAGTCAGAGACCTCTGAACGGAGCGTCAGACCTCAGACTCCGGAGGCGGAGGCAGAGACCTCTGAACGGAGCATCAGACCTCAGACTCCGGAGGCGGAGTCAGAGACCTCTGAACGGAGCGTCAGACCTCAGATTCGGGAGGCGGAGGCAGAGACCTCTGAACGGAGCGTCAGACCTCAGACTCCGGAGGCGGAGGCAGAGACCTCTCAACGGAGCGTCAGACCTGAGACTCGGGAGGTGGAGGCAGAGACCTCTCAACGGAGCGTCAGACCTCAGATTCGGGAGGTGGAGGCAGAGACCTCTGAACGGAGCATCAGACCTGAGACTCGGGAGGTGGAGGCAGAGACCTCTCAACGGACCGTCAGACCTCAGATTTGGGAGGCGGAGGCAGAGACCTCTCAACGTAGCGTCAGACCTAAGACTCGGGAGGTGGAGGCAGAGACCTCTCAACGGAGCGTCAGACCTCAGATTCGGGAGGTGGAGGCAGAGACCTCTCAACGGAGCATCAGACCTGAGACTCGGGAGGTGGAGGCAGAGACCTCTCAACGGAGCGTCAGACCTCAGATTCGGGAGGCGGAGTCAGAGACCTCTCAACGGAGCGTCAGATCTGAGACTCGGGAGGTGGAGGCAGAGACCTCTGAACGGAGCATCAGACCTGAGACTCGGGAGGTGGAGGCAGAGACCTCTCAACGGAGCATCAGACCTGAGACTCGGGAGGTGGAGGCAGAGACCTCTCAACGGAGCATCAGACCTGAGACTCGGGAGGTGGAGGCAGAGACCTCTCAACGGAGCGTCAGACCTCAGATTTGGGAGGTGGAGGCAGAGACCTCTCAACGGAGCATCAGACCTGAGACTCGGGAGGCAGAGGCAGAGACCTCTCAACGGAGCGTCAGACCTCAGATTCGGGAGGCGGAGTCAGAGACCTCTCAACGGAGCGTCAGATCTGAGACTCGGGAGGTGGAGACAGAGACCTCTCAACGGAGCATCAGACCTCAGATTCGGGAGGCGGAGTCAGAGACCTCTCAACGGAGCGTCAGATCTGAGACTCGGGAGGTGGAGGCAGAGACCTCTGAACGGAGCATCAGACCTGAGACTCGGGAGGTGGAGGCAGAGACCTCTCAACGGAGCGTCAGACCTCAGATTCGGGAGGCGGAGTCAGAGACCTCTCAACGGAGCGTCAGACCTCAGATTCGGGAGGCAGAGGCAGAGACCTCTGAACGGAGCGTCAGACCTCAGATTCGGGAGGCGGAGGCAGAGACCTCTCAACGGAGCGTCAGATCTGAGACTCGGGAGGTGGAGACAGAGACCTCTCAACGGAGCGTCAGACCTCAGATTCGGGAGGCGGAGTCAGAGACCTCTCAACGGAGCGTCAGATCTGAGACTCGGGAGGTGGAGGCAGAGACCTCTCAACGGAGCATCAGACCTGAGACTCGGGAGGCAGAGGCAGAGACCTCTGAACGGAGCGTCAGACCTCAGATTCGGGAGGCGGAGGCAGAGACCTCTCAACGGGAGCATCAGACCTAAGACTCGGGAGGTGGAGGCAGAGACCTCTCAACGGAGCATCAGACCTGAGACTCGGGAGGCGGAGGCAGAGACCTCTCAACGGAGCATCAGACCTAAGATTTGGGAGGCGGAGGCAGAGACCTCTGAACGGAGCGTCAGACCTCAGATTCGGGAGGCGGAGGCAGAGACCTCTCAACGGAGCGTCAGACCTCAGATTCGGGAGGCGGAGGCAGAGACCTCTCAACGGAGCGTCAGACCTCAGATTCGGGAGGCGGAGGCAGAGACCTCTCAACGGAGCGTCAGACCTCAGATTCGGGAGGCGGAGGCAGAGACCTCTCAACGGAGCGTCAGACCTCAGATTCGGGAGGCGGAGGCAGAGACCTCTCAACGGAGCGTCAGACCTGAGACTCGGGAGGCGGAGGCAGAGACCTCTCAACGGAGCGTCAGACCTCAGATTCGGGAGGCGGAGGCAGAGACCTCTCAACGGAGCGTCAGACCTGAGACTCGGGAGGCGGAGGCAGAGACCTCTCAACGGAGCGTCAGACCTCAGATTCGGGAGGCGGAGGCAGAGACCTCTCAACGGAGCATCAGACCTGAGACTCGGGAGGCGGAGTCAGAGACCTCTCAACGGAGCATCAGACCTCAGATTCGGGAGGCGGAGGCAGAGACCTCTCAACGGAGCATCAGACCTGAGACTCGGGAGGCGGAGGCAGAGACCTCTCAACGGGAGCGTCAGACCTGAGACTCGGGAGGTGGAGGCAGAGACCTCTCAACGGAGCATCAGACCTGAGACTCGGGAGGCGGAGGCAGAGACCTCTCAACGGAGCGTCAGACCTGAGACTCGGGAGGTGGAGGCAGAGACCTCTCAACGGAGCGTCAGACCTGAGACTCGGGAGGCGGAGGCAGAGACCTCTCAACGGAGCGTCAGACCTCAGATTCGGGAGGCGGAGGCAGAGACCTCTGAACAGAGCGTCAGACCTCAGATTCGGGAGGCGGAGGCAGAGACCTCTCAACGGAGCGTCAGACCTCAGATTCGGGAGGCGGAGGCAGAGACCTCTGAACGGAGCGTCAGACCTCAGATTCGGGAGGCGGAGGCAGAGACCTCTCAACGGAGCGTCAGACCTCAGATTCGGGAGGCGGAGGCAGAGACCTCTCAACGGAGCATCAGACCTCAGATTCGGGAGGCGGTGGCAGAGACCTCTCAACGGAGCATCAGACCTGAGACTCCGGGAGGCGGAGGCAGAGACCTCTCAACGGAGCGTCAGACCTGAGACTCGGGAGGTGGAGGCAGAGACCTCTCAACGGAGCATCAGACCTGAGACTCGGGAGGTGGAGGCAGAGACCTCTCAACGGAGCGTCAGACCTAAGACTCGGGAGGCGGAGTCAGAGACCTCTCAACGGAGCATCAGACCTGAGACTCGGGAGGTGGAGGCAGAGACCTCTCAACGGAGCGTCAGACCTCAGACTCGGGAGGCGGAGGCAGAGACCTCTCAACGGAGCGTCAGACCTCAGACTCGGGAGGCGGAGGCAGAGACCTCTCAACGGAGCATCAGACCTGAGACTCGGGAGGCGGAGGCAGAGACCTCTCAACGGAGCGTCAGACCTGAGACTCGGGAGGCGGAGTCAGAGACCTCTCAACGGAGCATCAGACCTGAGACTCGGGAGGCGGAGGCAGAGACCTCTCAACGGAGCGTCAGACCTCAGATTCGGGAGGCGGAGGCAGAGACCTCTCAACGGAGCATCAGACCTGAGACTCGGGAGGCGGAGGCAGAGACCTCTCAACGGAGCGTCAGACCTCAGATTCGGGAGGCGGAGGCAGAGACCTCTCAACGGAGCATCAGACCTGAGACTCGGGAGGCGGAGGCAGAGACCTCTCAACGGAGCGTCAGACCTCAGATTCGGGAGGCGGAGGCAGAGACCTCTCAACGGAGCGTCAGACCTGAGACTCGGGAGGCGGAGGCAGAGACCTCTCAACGGAGCGTCAGACCTCAGACTCCGGAGGCGGAGTCAGAGACCTCTCAACGGAGCGTCAGACCTGAGACTCGGGAGGCGGAGGCAGAGACCTCTCAACGGGCGTCAGACCTAAGACTCGGGAGGTGGAGGCAGAGACCTCTCAACGGAGCGTCAGACCTAAGACTCGGGAGGTGGAGGCAGAGACCTCCAACGTAGCGTCAGACCTGAGACTCGGGAGGCGGAGGCAGAAACCCTCAACGGAGCATCAGACCTGAGACTCGGGAGGTGGAGTCAGAGACCTCCAACGGAGCATCAGACCTGAGACTCGGGAGGCGGAGGCAGAGACCTCTCAACGGAGCGTCAGACCTAAGACTCGGGAGGTGGAGGCAGAGACCTCTCAACGGGCGTCAGACCTAAGACTCGGGAGGTGGAGGCAGAGACCTCTCAACGTAGCGTCAGACCTGAGACTCGGGAGGCGGAGGCAGAGACCTCTCAACGGAGCATCAGACCTGAGACTCTGGAGGTGGAGGCAGAGACCTCTCAACGTAGCGTCAGACCTGAGACTCGGGAGGCGGAGGCAGAAACCTCTCAACGGAGCATCAGACCTGAGACTCGGGAGGTGGAGTCAGAGACCTCTCAACGGAGCATCAGACCTGAGACTCGGGAGGCGGAGGCAGAGACCTCTCAACGGAGCGTCAGACCTAAGACTCGGGAGGTGGAGGCAGAGACCTCTCAACGGAGCGTCAGACCTGAGACTCGGGAGGTGGAGGCAGAGACCTCTCAACGTAGCGTCAGACCTGAGACTCGGGAGGCGGAGGCAGAGACCTCTCAACGGAGCATCAGACCTGAGACTCTGGAGGTGGAGGCAGAGACCTCTCAACGGAGCATCAGACCTGAGACTCGGGAGGCGGAGGCAGAGACCTCTCAACGGCGTCAGACCTCAGACTCGGGAGGCGGAGGCAGAGACCTCTCAACGGAGCGTCAGACCTCAGACTCGGGAGGCGGAGGCAGAGACCTCTCAACGGAGCATCAGACCTGAGACTCGGGAGGCGGAGGCAGAGACCTCTCAACGGAGCGTCAGACCTGAGACTCGGGAGGCGGAGTCAGAGACCTCTCAACGGAGCGTCAGACCTGAGACTCGGGAGGCGGAGTCAGAGACCTCTCAACGGAGCATCAGACCTGAGACTCGGGAGGTGGAGGCAGAGACCTCTCAACGGAGCGTCAGACCTCAGACTCGGGAGGCGGAGGCAGAGACCTCTCAACGGAGCGTCAGACCTCAGACTCGGGAGGCGGAGGCAGAGACCTCTCAACGGAGCATCAGACCTGAGACTCGGGAGGCGGAGGCAGAGACCTCTCAACGGAGCGTCAGACCTGAGACTCGGGAGGCGGAGTCAGAGACCTCTCAACGGAGCATCAGACCTGAGACTCGGGAGGCGGAGGCAGAGACCTCTCAACGGAGCGTCAGACCTCAGATTCGGGAGGCGGAGGCAGAGACCTCTCAACGGAGCATCAGACCTGAGACTCGGGAGGCGGAGGCAGAGACCTCTCAACGGAGCGTCAGACCTCAGATTCGGGAGGCGGAGGCAGAGACCTCTCAACGGAGCATCAGACCTGAGACTCGGGAGGCGGAGGCAGAGACCTCTCAACGGAGCGTCAGACCTCAGATTCGGGAGGCGGAGGCAGAGACCTCTCAACGGAGCGTCAGACCTGAGACTCGGGAGGCGGAGGCAGAGACCTCTCAACGGAGCGTCAGACCTCAGACTCCGGAGGCGGAGTCAGAGACCTCTCAACGGAGCGTCAGACCTGAGACTCGGGAGGCGGAGGCAGAGACCTCTCAACGGAGCGTCAGACCTAAGACTCGGGAGGTGGAGGCAGAGACCTCTCAACGGAGCGTCAGACCTAAGACTCGGGAGGTGGAGGCAGAGACCTCTCAACGTAGCGTCAGACCTGAGACTCGGGAGGCGGAGGCAGAAACCTCTCAACGGAGCATCAGACCTGAGACTCGGGAGGTGGAGTCAGAGACCTCTCAACGGAGCATCAGACCTGAGACTCGGGAGGCGGAGGCAGAGACCTCTCAACGGAGCGTCAGACCTAAGACTCGGGAGGTGGAGGCAGAGACCTCTCAACGGAGCGTCAGACCTGAGACTCTGGAGGTGGAGGCAGAGACCTCTCAACGGAGCATCAGACCTGAGACTCGGGAGGCGGAGGCAGAGACCTCTCAACGGAGCATCAGACCTCAGACTCGGGAGGCGGAGGCAGAGACCTCTCAACGGAGCATCAGACCTGAGACTCGGGAGGCGGAGGCAGAGACCTCTCAACGGAGCATCAGACCTGAGACTCGGGAGGCGGAGGCAGAGACCTCTCAACGGAGCGTCAGACCTGAGACTCGGGAGGCGGAGTCAGAGACCTCTCAACGGAGCATCAGACCTGAGACTCGGGAGGCGGAGGCAGAGACCTCTCAACGGAGCGTCAGACCTCAGATTCGGGAGGCGGAGGCAGAGACCTCTCAACGGAGCATCAGACCTGAGACTCGGGAGGCGGAGGCAGAGACCTCTCAACGGAGCGTCAGACCTCAGATTCGGGAGGCGGAGGCAGAGACCTCTCAACGGAGCATCAGACCTGAGACTCGGGAGGCGGAGGCAGAGACCTCTCAACGGAGCGTCAGACCTCAGATTCGGGAGGCGGAGGCAGAGACCTCTCAACGGAGCGTCAGACCTGAGACTCCGGGAGGCGGAGGCAGAGACCTCTCAACGGAGCGTCAGACCTCAGACTCCGGAGGCGGAGTCAGAGACCTCTCAACGGAGCGTCAGACCTGAGACTCGGGAGGCGGAGGCAGAGACCTCTCAACGGAGCGTCAGACCTAAGACTCGGGAGGTGGAGGCAGAGACCTCTCAACGGAGCGTCAGACCTAAGACTCGGGAGGTGGAGGCAGAGACCTCTCAACGTAGCGTCAGACCTGAGACTCGGGAGGCGGAGGCAGAAACCTCTCAACGGAGCATCAGACCTGAGACTCGGGAGGTGGAGTCAGAGACCTCTCAACGGAGCATCAGACCTGAGACTCGGGAGGCGGAGGCAGAGACCTCTCAACGGAGCGTCAGACCTAAGACTCGGGAGGTGGAGGCAGAGACCTCTCAACGGAGCGTCAGACCTGAGACTCTGGAGGTGGAGGCAGAGACCTCTCAACGGAGCATCAGACCTGAGACTCGGGAGGCGGAGGCAGAGACCTCTCAACGGAGCATCAGACCTCAGACTCGGGAGGCGGGCAGACAACTTCAACGGAGCATCAGACCTGAGACTCGGGAGGCGGAGGCAGAGACCTCTCAACGGAGCGTCAGACCTCAGACTCGGAGGTGGAGGCAGAGACCTCTGAACGGAGCGTCAGACCTGAGACTCGGGAGGTGGAGGCAGAGACCTCTGAACGGAGCGTCAGACCTGAGACTCGGGAGGCGGAGGCAGAGACCTCTCAACGGAGCGTCAGACCTGAGACTCGGGAGGCGGAGGCAGAGACCTCTCAACGGAGCGTCAGACCTCAGACTCCGGAGGTGGAGGCAGAGACCTCTCAACGGAGCGTCAGACCTGAGACTCGGAGGTGGAGGCAGAGACCTCTGAACGGAGCATCAGACCTGAGACTCGGGGGGCGGAGGCAGAGACCTCTCAACGGAGCGTCAGACCTGAGACTCGGGAGGCGGAGGCAGAGACCTCTCAACGGAGCGTCAGACCTAGACTCCGGAGGTGGAGGCAGAGACCTCTAACGGAGCGTCAGACCTGAGACTCGGGAGGCGGAGGCAGAGACCTCTCAACGGAGCGTCAGACCCAGACTCCGGAGGTGGAGGCAGAGACCTCTCAACGGAGCGTCAGACCTGAGACTCGGGAGGCGGAGGCAGAGACCTCTCAACGGAGCGTCAGACCTGAGACTCGGGAGGCGGAGGCAGAGACCTCTCAACGGAGCGTCAGACCTGAGACTCGGGAGGCGAGGCAGAGACCTCCAACGGAGCGTCAGCATTCGGGAGGCGGAGGCAGAGACCTCTCAACGGAGCTCAGACCTGAGACGACCTCAGCCGTCTTCGGCCGTCCAAGCATACAGCAAGAGGCTAGAGAAGCGCCGCCCGAGCTGCTCCGGCCCGCTACTCCCGTGCCAAGTCGTTATTGAAAACCACTTAGGAAACAGGCCAACAGTTCACAGCTGCCGCCACACTGGACGATTGCAACCATTGCAACATTCCCCAGGGGCAAATGCAAAAAGCCATCCGGCGTGTTGTAAAAGGTTGTTACACAGAAATGAAATCCCTTAAGACTCCGGATCACGAACCAGGGGGACATCGTCCGCCTCTGCTGTATCGTTTGTCTACTGGACAACCGAGACAGCACCCACTGGTGGTCCGCAGGAGGTGCACTTGTCGAAGGATGCACCCGCTAAATACACTGTGGCCATAAACGAAGCTACATACCCATCTTCTACCACAGAACAATTTGGGTATGATAAAACTGGATATATGTAAAATAGGTAACCACGTAGGTATTCTTTGTACGTAATTTAACATAGGAATCAAAATTGGAATCGGTACAAATCGAACTCCACTTATTGCATTCAATAACTAAAAAATTTCGATGTGTAATCACGAAGTCAGCATATATCAGAAGCTTAGTCAGGTCAAAACAGGTTCCGGCAGCCTCACACCATCAGACTTCGCGGACTGGACTGACCTCCGAAAGTGGTGTCGTGAAGGGCGACATATCCGAAGAATCCAACCAGAATATAGACGCTGCTGCAGAGGTTGATAGCACCGGAAACAACGGCATTCATCCGGGATAGAGATGGATCCGGCAGGTTCTCGTATATCGAGAATAAATTCCTGCAAAGTACACACACAACACGGGTCAGAACATGTGTTCACCGATCTCCCTTCTACCTTTTACCGCAAATATTTTGAAATCGCTCGGCTATCTCAGCTATGTCTTGGAGCACGTTTGGCCCGTGCTGTGTCCTGAGCGATACGGCACCATTCCTCATCGGTCATGCTCCGTTAACCTCGCAACCCATCCCAGTTCAGCGTGAAAGGCCCTGTCAGACGACAGATGCCATGTACTGTACACAGGCTAGTCGACTGCATTACAAAGTGCTAATCATAAATGCATAATTCACACGTTAACAAGTGCATATAACTTGCAAGAATCGGCTCTAAATTGGTTGATCCCGCATCTCTGCAGTAGGCGTTAGCGGGCTATTGTGAGCGACTAAACCTCTAACAGCTAACCAACAGCTTTTGGCGTGACGGAAGGATCTTAACCCTATTTCCAACCGGCTCCCGGCTTCCCCTACTTCCAATAGGGGGGGGCACATTCTGCCCTCTAGTTCAGTTCTTTCAGCGACAGGGAGTGGACGTGTTTTCAGTGCTCTTTGAAAATATAAAAATACTCCTGTTCTAATTCAAAATCAGTAATGATACCGCACAGGTGAAGGATACATTCTTTTGGCCACATTATGTACTAATTTTTATTCGCCTCGACCGTCTCTGGTGCAAGCTAGAAGAAGATAAAGATAAGAAGTAAGTCATCATTTTTGGCCTACTATCCTCGTTTCGTCGCTAATCTTTCTCCTTGATTTTTTTCTTGCGTTTCACGTGTTTTTAAGACCTCCTTCAAGAAAAAAAGCTTCTGCGGCGGGAATATTGAAATATTTCAGGATGGCTAATTTTAGAGAACAATAAAAAAACAAGTTTTGTGAAAGAGAACATCAGCACCGGAGATTAAAGAAAAAAAAAATATATACAACAATTGAACATCAGTGAAGCAAGATCAACGATGTCACAGACAAGATGGAGCACAAACAACGAAATTTATCAGATCGAAGACGAAATGAAAGCGAAGCCGAAGAATCGAACATTTTCATCTTTATATTATTTTTGTTTAAATGTTCGAAGTGTGTGTGCGATTGTGTGTTTTTTTACCGGTACCTAATCCTTATCCTTATCCTTACTCTACCTGGAGGCTGTGAGCGCATGCGCCTGTGGCTGCAGCGACCCCTCCAGGTAGAATCCCATCCTCTTGATCCTCACCTTTCCTCATCCTTACCATCTCCTTCCATAGTTTATAATCACTTTATACTCATTGCGACGACACTTTAAAAGCCACCTCATTTGTGTGGAAGTGTGAGAAATACATGATGATATCGAAATTTACCCGGCCGATTTTAAAAATTCAAACTGCAATCGATTCCTCTCGCGTTAAACTCCATTTTGAAAGAAAAGCAAATTTCAAAATTTTGAAAATTGAGGGTAGAGTGATTCAAAATATACAAAAATTTGATCGCCATTGGACGAAGTCGCTCCCGCCTCTGCTGGGTCTCCACAATCACCAGGTCGTGGTCGCTCCAGCTGCATGGAACAGCTCTGGCCGCCGTGGTCTCATCTGATGAGTCCACTATGAAGTGGTCCAGGTGGGATCCCGACTCAGGGCGAGAAGGCGTTTGGGACAATTTGATTCAAATTCAAATCCTGCATTGTCTGTGAGTATCGTCTAGTTTCCGTACTAGATGACTTTAGTATATCGATGTTGAAATCGCCGAAGTAGAGGCCGCCACCAGCCAGGCCGGAACAGGCAGCCACGAGGGGGCGCCACCTGTATTTCACAGTGGAGGCGCCACCTGTATTGACATGCGGGATCCGTTCCCTGCATAAATGCGCCCAGTGGGAGCAAGCAGCCGGCCGCAGGTGGAAGAGCCGAGAGGTCCCGGGACCAATCGTCAGTGCCACCACCGGCAGGGCCGCTGCCCGAGCCAGGCGCAACAGAGAACGGATCCCACAAAGGTACACCGAGATGGCGAGTGCCATCTCGCCGAGTTCAACGCGCAGAAGCCCCGTTTCACCCGATACAGCAGATTACAAATATTCTAAATAAAAGACAGCAAAATCTAAATAACATCACTTCCACTTTTCATTGGGGGAGCCCGATCAACCCCCAAAGAGATATGAATTTACACCCCTGCGCCTTACACCAGTGTTTCTGGTGTGGACAACAGTTTTGCTGAGGAGAGGGGGTCTGGCAATCTCTGACTTTTTCTGATGCAGTGGAAAGGGGTTAGCCATTTTCTGCTATTTCACATAAAGGGAAAGGGCGTCCGAACATCCCCAATTTTGGCTGAATCATATGTGACCAGCCCCTTATGCAGCCAGCACTTAGGCGACGAAACATAGCTTCAACCATGAGTGCAGAATGTGCTGAGTGACTTAAAAATATACCGGACTGGGCCCAAGGTAAAATGCGTTCATTGTGTTAGGGCTTCGACACAGAAAGCCTTGGTTCACGGTATTCAGACGACCGCCCCGCTGCGCAACAAGGCGGTGAGTGCGAGTCGGTCGGCACGTGAAGAGCAAAGTCACTCAACCATTCTTCCCAGTCAATTTTTCGAGAGCATATAACTTTGAGAAAGAGCGAATCGTGCTGAATTCGTCGATATGTCAGGGATCTAACGCCGAAATATTAAAGAGGACCTCATAGGGCAGCGAGTTGCATGATGTGTTTGTGTGATAATTTATCTAATGGTCGTCTGGGTAAGCGCTACATTTAACCCCATGAATAACTAGTAGTGCCCGGTCCGCTCTCACGGTATGAGATTTACAGCACCTGATCATTGACAGTACTTGACCACGCTGCAGTACTCTAAATATGATCCAGCGTTAGCACAGTTTGCCGGGGAATGATTTTGCATCAAATACGGCAGTTTTTCCAGGCGCTTCGGAATGAAAGATTAGGAGATCAAGTGCCCTGTCCACTTGACTCACAATTTTTTGTATATGGGCCTGAGAAAGACAGTTTTTTATTTTTTCCAAGTTTTTGCAGGCCCGGCTTCCGGGGTCAAAGCTTCGCTAAAGTCATCAATGGAATGATTATGGAAAGTCCAACTCCACCATCCGAACGAAAAATTCCTGCACTGGCTGATTAATTTAGAAGCCAAATTGCATGTCTCACAAAGCACAGCGAAGGCTGCTCTGCTCAAGTCGACCGTTCACCATTCAGTTGTCAGCTGACCTACGTCTGGCAAAAATTGAGCGTTGGAATGTCTCAGGGAAACCGATCACCAGGAGAAGACGGCATTACCATCCGTATGCTGCGGATGACGTTCCCTGTCATCGGTCCACACCTGTTCGATGTGATCAACTGTTCGCTGATCTCTGGTGAGCTACCAACAGAATGGAAGACTCCCTGTACTGGTAGATCTGCCGCGCGCCGGGGAGAATTCCCGGCCTAGAAGCGAAGTCAGCGTCACCGCATGCCAGTCTTGGGGGCTCCCAGAGTTCTCCCCCAAAGGCTCGTCAGAGACCCTCAAAAGTTATTTTTGATGGCACCTCACCAATGCCTCATATAACAATTTGAAACCGCATCAGAGGGTTACCGTTGGTAAAGATTCACCTGCTTAACCCAAATTTTTAACATAGTTATAGTCAAACAATGCTCGCTCGGGAGGATTGAATTTATTTTGGGCAAAACTAAATGAAATATCCATCCTTCAGTCCAAACAGAGTTTCTGAGATTTCTCCCTCTGAGTACCCGAATTGGAAAATTCTGACTCCACCATATATTCTAAGGTGAATTTTCCACTCGCTCGCCTCGCATTCCGCGCTGAATTTTCCACTGACACCCTAGCACAAAACCTGTTTTGGGACACTGTATTCGCACCTCAAGACAGGGCTCGCCAAGGTTACCGAAGTTACTTGGAACTCACCGCTTGCACTTGCCTGCATTCAAGGGAATGTGGCACCTTGGTCGAATCCTGGAATTTAGTGTAATTAGGCGTACTTTTAGTCAAAAATAATGAAACCACTCATGATTTCTCTGAAAAATCTACAATAAGCCCAATATTTGGTTTTTAAAAATACTCCTCTAGAAAAAGAAATAAATATCAGACTGTGGATGATGTCACGATCTGGCAACCACTACCATACTTGAAACGCTTCAAGGGCTTTGCTTATTCATTGGCTGATGCTCATCGTGGCGTCAGCATATGTCGTCACACCAGCAGCTCACAACAATGGCCGCCCGGCGACGGGTTGATGGGGAGGGGGTTGGTGTCAGGTAGGTTTTAGCTTTTTTCTACGGAAATTGGTAATTCCAGCCCCGATCGACCAGGTAAATGGCAAATCTACACGGTACCTCTTCGATTTTCTTCAAAATAATTATATAGGGTTCTCATGGGCCCTAAAGACGAATCTGAAAGTTTTAGCTCGATCGGAGTAAAACTTAAGAAGTTATTGCCTCAGGCATTTTTTGAAAATCTGCTTACAGTACATTTTTTTAGGTGACCATAAAACCCACAGAGACCGATGAACTATACATAAAAGATACATTTTCCTTTCTGAAAGGAGCCGAAGAACTCGAATCTGAAGTCTGTTTGACCCTAGGTCACTTGTGAAAAAATTTGTGATTTGATCTTAACCTAAGGTCACATTCAAAATTTGTTGGTACACCTTTTGTTCAAAATGGAATATTCAAAATTAAAGATTGAACTTTTCTCCTTCCATTAAAATAGGTTAGAACATCCGTTTTTATATCTACTAGTGTTTTTAACACGCTTAGTGGAGGGTAGCCTGGCGTCAACATGTAATGAAGGCATCATTGGTCAATTATCTTGATCGACATTGATCTAAATATTCCAGATAACAATCTATATTTCCCGTTTATGACATTTTCCCGCTCAAAGTGCGTTCGCGACTTTGTTTCCCACAATCACAGCATTTCGCTAAAAGTGTCCGGCGCGGCCTACATTTGACCTGTTTGACCTGATTTGAACTTGGAAGATACTGGTCTAGGTTCATACAATTTAGCTCAAATAAAAATTCTACAGCCCTCACAAACTCCGAAAGACGCATTTTCCTAACCCTCTTAATTTGCGAGATCTCAGGGGAAGCATTTCGGGACCCCCTTCATTACGTGTTGACGCCAGACCACCCTCCACTGTGCGTGTTAAAAACCGAAGTAGATATAAAAAACGGATGTTTTAACCTATTTTAATGGACGGAAAACAGTTTAATCTTCATTTTGAGACATTCCATTTTGAAAAAAGGTGTACCAGCAAATTTGGGACATGACCTTAGGTCGAGGTCAAATCATAAATTTTTTCACAAGTGACCTGGGGTCAAACGGATTTCAGATTCGAGTTTTTTGGTTCATTTTAAATATGGAAATGTATCTTTAATGCATAATTCATAAGCTTTTGAGGGTTTTGTGCTCACCTAAAAAATGCACTGTAGGCAGATTTTCAAAAAATGCCTGAGGCAATAACTTCTAAAGCTTTACTCCAATCAAGCTAGAACTCTCAGATTCAGCTTTGGGGCCCATGAGAACCCTATATGCCCATTTTAAAGAAAATCGAAGAGGTACTGTGTAAGCCTTGGTCGATTGGTGCTGGAATTGCCCAGCAAGGGATTTTTGGCAAAGGCACATCCAGGGGAGTGTATTTCGGCCATGGGCCGATTCAGGGGAGGGAAGGAGATGGAACCCTGTATAGGCGGATTCAGGAGCGTGGAACTGTTGCGGCGCTGTACAGGGCAAGAGATTCTTGGCATAAGCACATTCACGGAAGGGGATATAGGTCATGGCGGATCCAGGGGGAAGTAGATTGGACCCTGTATAAGAAAGTCTACTTGACAGGCGGATCCAGGAGGGGGAAATGTTGCAGTGCACTACAGACCAAGGGGTTATTGGCTTAGTCGCATCCAGGGAAAGGGATTTTGGTAATAGGCAGATCCAAGGAAGGGGAAGCAGACGGGACCCTGTAAAACAAAACATATTTGGCATACTGGGATCCAGGGGAGGGAAAGGAGATGATACTATAATATTATGCTTGTCATAGGCGGATTCAGGAGAGGGAAACTGTTTGGTGCACTACAAAGCAAGGCACTCTTGGCATAGGCGCGTCCAGGGAAGGGGATTTAAGCCATGAGCGGATCCAGGGAAGGGGAAGGAGACAGGAGTCTCAGTGTGCGAAGTATGGCATTTTCCACGAGATCTCGTCGATGCGAGTGGCTTTTGAGACAGGGGCAAGTGGCGCGAGTTTTACTACCCTGCACTGTGGTCGGAAACGCTGTCGTGGGTGGCCACGGGGCCGTTTTTCGGATTTTGGATTTAGGGGTTTTATGGCTGCCGATGTGAAGAAAATTGTTCGGAGTGTTCTGAATGACCACTATTATCAAGTTAATTTGGTTGAAAGATGCACTTATTACTCATCAAAGTAAGGCGATGATGAAATCCAGAAGTAAGGCACTCGATGCGTCTGCTAGATCCGATTTTTTAAGTTTGAATAATAAACGTCAAAACTGAGTCAGACTAGAAATAATTGATATCAAAATGTTCCTCATAATGCCAGCCTTAAGATGATTAGCGTTATGTGTATATTTTAATTTTAATAAAGGTATATAATCTGCGTTTTAATTACCCCTTTCACAAATCCACCTTACAAACTAGTTGCTGACTTTGAATAGAGAAAAAATACGTTTCTGCCAATTAGCTTTTTTGTGGTAACATAGGTCAAGTAATTCTCCGCCATGGACTGAAGAGAGCTAAGTCCGCAAACGTGCGCAAAATTGTCCACAGTATAAATTGTACCGGGCCGTCCGCCGCCCGGAGACGTCCGCCCGCCCGCCACCTGACGCCTCCGCGGCTCGCCACGGCCCGCCGGCCGCCCGCGAGGTGCGGGGGACGCTTATCAGGTGCTTCTCATGTCGTATTGATCGCCTTTATGCACATTATCTTCATTGTAAGCTCATAGTTTTTTTTTACCCTACCCAGAATCACCCTTGGTCAAGGTCACCCTTGCATAAACCATGCTAATATTGCACATGATTTGACATGCTGTGATGAGAGGGGTACACTGATAACTACTGTCTTGATCATCCTGCCGTCTGAATATATGAAATGAAAGAAGCCCATATTATCGTGCGAACATTCAACGTAAAATTTTGTGACTTTTGGGAACATCAATTTTAACGAGAGTAGCAAGTGGTAAGCAGCTCACAAACTCATTTCACTCAGGGGTTCCGAATGGCAATATGTATTTTGTTTTAGCCCGATTAGACAATTAGTCTGAGAAGAGACTGGGTATGCCCTTTTGCATGCGGAGCCAGCACACCTGACCAGGTCATTAGGGGTCGGGTTAGGTCAATTCATGTGCTTAACACAAGCACTAGAGGGGGGACTTCGGAGGCTCTCTCACCTGTTTCCGAGGTGGCGTAAGAACAGCTTGTAGAGACGAAAAACGATATTTGGCTACATTCGAGAGAATCTAACGGCGCATCGATTGGTGAAGATATCTAAAAAAATCGGACGAAAATTTTGTGACGTATAGGCTTTCAAAGTCCGACCTGCATTTTGAGATTGCCACAATCGCGCGGTAGAACCAGTTCGCTTGCATTGGATACCGAGTGGTGACTTCATAACGTCATATAACCGGGATAATATGCCAAGGTCACGTCACAGGAAGGTATAGGTTAAGGTCGAAGGTCACAGGTCAAGGTCATATCAGAATTTTCAAGGTCATTGACCCCTGCGCTTCCGGTCAAATAGCGTTACCCGGTCGGAGGTGTATTATTCTATGAAGTCCTAGTTAAGGCACCAGAATATAAATATCAAGGTCAAAGGTCAAGGTTAAAGGTCATTTTAAAGGTCAATCCCCATTTACCACCAAACACTGGCAAAAGTGTTAGTCAAAGTGTACATTATCGGTATATCATCATATTGTGACCTCATAGGTCAATGACCTTGGACGAGCTTGACCCCAAAATTGTAACAAAACTTTTTTGCTACCTTCTCTCTATGACCCTGGTCTGCCTTTAGCTTATTCCCGTCATTTTCCCGCTTAATAACGGTATTTCCCGATAGGTCCCCAGCATAGCCAATATTTGACGTTTATGACATCGTTTGACCTTGAAGATATTGACCTAAGTCAATGAAAACTAGTCATGATGTATATCACCATAGCCTCCACCCACCCTCCAAACAGAGTTTTTCTGTGTCTTTTATTTTTCGAGATCTTAGAGGGGGGCCTACCACGCCCCCCTACAGTGCGCGTTAGTATCAGACCCCTCTCCATTGCGGGTGTAAGTTGAATCAACTTAACTATACATCTCTCATTGCAATTGATATAGCCTGATCTGCTGAAAATTTGGGGTGAATCGGTTAAGCCGTTTCAGCGCTATAGCAAAATGAACATGAACAAAAACCTCGGTGGCCATCCGTGAGGCCGTTTCCGACCACTGTGCAATGGTGCGAATTTCCGAGATTGGTGCGAATTTCCGAGATTGGTGCAAGGAAGGAGCCACTGGAATCCAACGAAATTATGTCGGTGAAGGAAAAAACTGACTAAAATAAGTAGCCTCAAAGTAATTGCGCTGATTAAGCTAAGTGCGCCAGATTTGCCGCAAACTATAAAGTTTGGAAGCAAGTTTTGCTTACTGACGGGAAAATTTGAGGTATGTGGATGGTCACAATTAAAAAGACAGCAGTTTTAAAGGTTTTTTATTGCTCATAGTTGGCTTTTGGTAGAAAGTAAGTTTTTATGAACAAAAGCTTTCGCCGATAATTATCAAAAGACTGCTTCAAATTACTGTGCCCCAAACTCTACCAGGCTCCCGGGTGTGATGATACGGCGGTGTTGCGCTCTGTGCTGCAGGTGCAGTCGTAATTAAACCGACTCAATTACCGCAATGGGCAAGATGTCCTTTAAATATTTAAGTAAACATTTGTATTAAGCATAGACGGATCCAGGATTGCCAATCGGGAGGCCACCTTCCCAGGGGGAGGGGGGCATCTGGACCAGGGGACGTCACTTTTGATGGGCAAAATCAATCCGGTGGGTGCAAAATCCTATGGGTGGGCGCAGATTTTCATCCTGGGGTGTGGGATGCGACATTTAAAGGGGCGCCATCGATCTTTCAGGGGGAGCACGTGCCCCCTTTTCCCCTGGATCCGCCTATGGTATTCAGAAAGGAGATAAGGTTTAGCATTTAACTCTGGCGCAACTCAGGCCAAACAAACATTACTGTACTGCTGAATTTTGTTGGTTGAACCTGAATGGCTGAAGAAGTGCAAGGAGAAGGGTAGCTGAAAAACAGTGTGGAGTGGTGGTAATCCATCAGCGTTCACTAGTGTGTGGGGATGGGTGAAAGTTTGTAAAGACACAGGGTAGCATTGCATTGTGTAGGTAGGGATGGGTGCTTCCAAATCATATTTGATATTGCATTTCCTTTCTTCTGGGCATGCCCAGTCTTTACTTGCTACTTTAAGTCTTTTTCTCTTTCTTTGGGTTAACAAACCAAACTATGCGTGTGTTTATCTATGTGATGACATGAACAGAGAGCACACGTGGCGCAGTGTGCAGAGACATGCTAATGTAGGAAAACATGGACTTACACAGGGGATTAAATGAAGCCATAATGACAACACAAGACCTAAAGTCCCAGCATTGCGTTGTTATAAGTATCATACTGCTGAAAACACTCGCCTGTAAATCGAACTGTTTGGCTAACGTACATTGTCACCGGCTTCTCCTGCGCCGGAGCGGCACCTGCCGAGCCCGCAGGCCGGGTTATCGTTGTTGGTGTATTGTAGCAGAAGTATTGGCGCTTGAAATTGGCGAGGGGACGTAATCAGGCAAGATATTACATCAATAGTGCATGGGGATTATACTAGTGTGGCTTGGGTATTCATCGTCAAAATCTAGATGCGTATTATACCCGTTTCCATGCCCGGGATTAGCAAGTGAGGTCAAAGTGAGGTCCCTGGTAGCAAGTGAGGTCTAGCAAGTGAGGTCAAAACCAGTCCCTGGTAAGCCCTAAATCAATCTGAAAAAGATACGTTTTCCACTTAAAATTATGAATTTTGGACCATGGTATCATGAATAAACGACTATAATTGTATCGATCATGACACTATTCCTCTGGATGCTTTAATTGCTAGTCATCTAAGTTTTCAGTAGACCAAGTAATATTGGGCTAACAAACGAGGCGACTGCCACCAGTTTGTAGACTCTCATGTAGCTGGGTGGAGAACAGGCTACAGTGACGTTCCATCGACAGGGCACACAAAGCACGGCGGATGGCGACCCTCCACTCCTCTCTGACAGAGCAGCAGGCTGCTTTGCTTCCTCGGGGCACCATTACGACGCGGCAGCTGACACCTAAAATCAGAGCGTTTGCAACCTTCATCACTCACATCTACGCCACCGGCGACATAGCCGTGGATACCACATCGAACTATACCACCACCTAACCACATGCGCTGTCAATGAGGGCATCGCAACATCGGCGATGAAGGCACTGGAGAAGCACCTCTGGTACCTAGCTCACGGGTACCAGAGCTAGGTACCACTACTGAGACGCTACCTCTACTTTGTTCAGCAGCAATGTACCGGTTGTTGAGCAGATGCTCCGGCAGATGCCATCTTGAAAGAGAAGCCAGATTTTCTTCGCCTGCGATACCCGCAGCTGCGCTACAGCACCGGATACGGAAAACCCAAGTTTCCAGTCCTCTCATCCAGCACCAGCTTGGCCGACCTCGCCAGCCCAGACTGCTGGTTTGGCATCCATCAACTGTGTATCAATGCAGAATTTCTCTCACTCGATGTAACTTATAGGGCCAGCAGTAAACCATGCAAGGCAAGTCCAACAGTGCACGCGCTGTGGACAGAGTCCTGAAATCGGGAATTCTACGTGGAAACCCACACCCAGACTTGATCAATTTTGACGTCATTTATCTTGGATTTGACATTCTAAACAAAATGAATAAACACGAAGGCTTGAAAAGGCATTGTGTGGAGTTCGGATATCGTATATGTTCAGGTGAAACACGAAAGATTATAAGTTTCCTTGTTTCAGAAATTGAGGAATAGAAGCAGGGCCAGAACAGCAAGTGAAGCCAACATAGCACTGGATAAAGATGCTGCAACACTAGCTTTGTGAACCTCTTGCCCTAACATGTTATGCAAAATTTTTTAAATAGCCCTGCCAGGGTTGATTACGAGTGAAAGTAAATCAACACAGCATATAATTTTTGGGGAGAGAAGGAAGTTCGAATACTGAAGGTCCTGCAGAAGAGAATATTCCTAGGGATCGCTTCTGTACAAGCACAGTGATAGATCTTACAGGATGTGAAAGATAATACCTGACAGATAGTACGTCTGAAACGCGGAAGCTGATTCACTACATATACCGAAGAAAATCAGCCATCTGTCCCTCACATCTCTTAGCATGCTAATATAGGTATGAATGATCATACCAGCATTCCTACGTATCGAACCAATCAATGCCCGTACCTGTCTCCTTCAAAGTCATAATCAGGGCACGACAACAAGTGCGTGGCGGACTGAGAGCGGTTCTAGGCAGCGTCAGCAGAGCGGACTCGCCTCCCCGCAAAGAAGGTATCGGTGCATCGCCAAGGTGTGACCAATGCGCAGCCGACAGAGCGCTACCTCCTCGCGCCGGCAACGTCGCGATGAACAGGGCCACTCACCACTCATGTGCCGCCAACAGAGCGCCACCTCCTCGCACCGGCAACGTCGCGATGAACAGGGCCACTCACCAATTTCTGGCTATATCTGTAGCAGTTTATGGGGCGTATACGTCCTCCACCAGCGCTGTCAGGAGTTCCGGAGATGCAAAGAACGAGCCGGGACTGGTAGCCTTCGTGTACAGGGGTGGCTTGAAGCAGGGTACTTTAAATGCGGGTACAACAAAGTTTCCTACTAAATCTAGTCCTCCCCTGATAAAGGCACCGAGCTTTCCTACTAAGTTTTGAGATAATCTACCAAGTTTTGGGAGGATCAGCTGGAACATACCAAGTTTGGGCGTAATTTGGCAGCAATCTAGTTTAAATCGAAATCAATCTCTTTCACCCAATAAACAGCATCCTTGATCTAAACGGAGAGCGGCGTATTTTATGTCCATCTGTTGAAAAAATCAAGACTTCGAAGAATTTGTTGCAAGGGCATGCATTTATATGAACAACGCAAGCCTAGATGCATTTATGCAGCCATCAACAGTGGTTTTGACAAACGTACCATCAGATATAAATCAGCAATAAAATACAAATACAAGCCATTTCTCGCTTCTCAATCACAATTATAGATACGTTCCATCACGTAAATCAAATTATGGCACCCACACACTGAAAACCTTACTGCTTACTAAAAATGCAAAAGAAGTATCGAGTAGAATAAAGCCTTACCAGAACGCGACCATACACAAATACCTGTAGCTTGATGCTGCGAAAACTCACTGAAATGTCCAATCATGCATGGCGGCATGGATTAAAGGGAATGTGGCACCTTGGTCGAATCCTGGAATTTAGTGTTATTAGGCGTACTTTTAGTCAAAAATAATGAAACCACTCACGATTTCTCGGAAAAATGTACAATAAGCTCAATATTTGGTTTTTAAAAATACTCCTCTAGAAAAAGAAATAAATATCAGCATGTGGATGATGACACGATCTGGCAACCACTACCATACTTGAAACGCTTCG
Source organism: Lepas anatifera (assembly GCA_034440635.1). NCBI lineage: Eukaryota > Metazoa > Arthropoda > Thecostraca > Lepadidae > Lepas > Lepas anatifera. Next base: position 1,026,601 of record JAOTON010001030.1, on the reverse strand, counting down.
AGGGCTTCGATTAGCTGATGCTCATCGTGACGTCAGCATATGTCGTCACACCAGTAGCTCACAACAATGGCCGCCGGCGACGGGGGGCTGAGGGGGCTGGTGTCAGGTAGGTTTTAGCTTTTTTCTACGGAAATATCGAGTTCCAAGACAAATGAAATATGGAGTACCGGGTTTTCCGACCTGCTTTACAACTTGGCTATCTCAGTTAAAATCACGTTGTGAAGGTGCCACATTCCCTTTAATAGAAGTATCATAACATAAATGTCAAAATAAAACCTGCAAACTCGCTAAAACTCGTCCGCTTTTCTTAAGAGCTAAGAGGAATACGTCTACATTTGGCCCTCAGAGCAAACGATTCAGCTCCGATGCTAATTTACTTCGGGAGTTAACATGGCAACATCAGCAACTGTTGGTCAATCAAAATCAAGATCAAGCTGTTCACGTCTGACTGAAAACGGTTGCTAGTGCTAAAGCTGCTATTACTTTGACATGCTCTAGAAATTAAAAAAAATATTCTACGCTGGAGTTTCTGCAAAAGGAACAATGGTTTCAAATATAGAAGTGCTACAGCATTCTACTCAGGTAGATCAATTTTGTTAATCAAGCTCTTAAGTGTTTTTTAGAGTCTCGAAAAAGTGTAATTTCTCCGCTGCAATGCATAGTAATCGTTGTGCCCCTCCAAGAAAGTGTCGTGTCGTGAAAAGTGGCACCTCTGGTCCAAGATCCTAACTCTGATACGCCGCCGGACTATTCAACAGCACTCTAGAGACACCTGCAATCAGGCCCCGTTCAACAGCAAGCGCAGATCACCGGATATGACGTCACCCCTCGTGGAGTATAACATGGAATAATTAAAATATTTTTGTATCATTTTTTTCAATAAGATGCTCAGACTCGAAGACGAAATGATGCATTTGCGATGAATTTAATTACCGTGTATTCTTACAAATTCGGAAGTGGGCGGCGTCGCAAGCAGCTGTTTGACATATGACACAAAGGTGAAGGAATTCCTTCACACCTGTGTGACGTCACTCGGGCGTGGAGGAATCCCTCTTGAACGAATGTACCTTCAAGAAAAGGTATCTTGACCTGCAATGGCACCCATTCTTGACGAAAGAAAATCTCAAGGTAACGGGCAAGCCCGTACCGGAACTATGGCCGCGCCGTTCCGCTCATTACCAATATAGCCCGCTTGAAGGCGAACATTATAACCGTGTTACAAAAAGTTCCTTACTATCACACTGGCCAGACGGCGCGGTGCGGCTGAAAAACTGGTCGACCCCGCCCCACTGGTCCCACAAATCACGTTTGACCCAGAGGTGCAAACAATTACCATAACTGGCAGCTGGAACATTTTGCGTCCAAACAGAACACAAGGAAAGACATAGTGCAAACCTTGACACTCAACAAAACACTGGTACATATTTTTCTGAAAAGGCAGTTTGCCCGAGTTGGTAGTTGTTCTCTTCGACCACACCTAACAATGACAGGGTTAAAAGCAGGGCATACCCACCTCCGTAATTGGCGTCAGTGACGTCACAGCCTGTGTCGAAGAAACCCCGGGAATGTGGTTTTATCGCCACCGGCCGAGTCACCTGTACCAAATGGCAGACACACACACAACACCAACGTGAGCTCAAAACAAACACCTGACCGCCCGCAGGTCAGCAATGTCGTGCCGTCGGACCCGCAGTTCAGCGGTGCCGCCGGACCCGCAGGTCAGCGGTGCTACCGGACCCGGAGGTCAGCGGTGCGTGCCGCCGGACCCTCAGGTCAGCGGTGCCGCCGGACCCGCAGGTCAGCGGTGCTACCGGACCCGGAGGTCAGCGGTGCCGTGCCGCCGGACCCGCAGGTCAGCGGTGCTACCGGACCCGGAGGTCAGCGGTGCCGTGCCGCCGGACCCGCAGGTCAGCGGTGCCACCGGACCCGCAGGTCAGCGGTGCTACCGGACCCGGAGGTCAGCGGTGCCGTGCCGCCGGACCCGCAGGTCAGCGGTGCCGCCGACCCGAGTTCAGCGGTGCCGCCGGACCCGCAGGTCAGCGGTGCGTGCCGCCGGACCCTCAGGTCAGCGGTGCTACCGGACCCGGAGGTCAGCGGTGCCGTGCCGCCGGACCCTCAGGTCAGCGGTGCTACCGGACCCGCAGGTCAGCGGTGCTACCGGACCCGGAGGTCAGCGGTGCCGTGCCGCCGGACCCTCAGGTCAGCGGTGCCGCCGGACCCGCAGGTCAGCGGTGCTACCGGACCCGGAGGTCAGCGGTGCCGTGCCGCCGGACCCGCAGGTCAGCGGTGCTACCGGACCCGAAGGTCAGCGGTGCCGTGCCGCTGGACCCTCAGGTCAGCGGTGCCGCCGGACCCGGAGGTCAGCGGCACCCAAATTCTCTTTCCCTTCGAATCTCGAAAAACAAAATCTGTTTTCTCCTCAGTCACGTGTTGGGGGGATTTTTCTTCACACCGTAAGTTTCGAGAGGATAGCCTGCGTTTCCCGTCACGCGCGATTGTGCGCGGGCATTTCCTGTTAGTTGTTTTCGCAGGTGGTGTTGGTGGAGGCGGAGGCGGAGGTGGCGGAGGGTATGGCAGGGGACATTAGCCCTGTATCCCCGTGAACCGCAGATGGGATTACTCCAACCTCTTCCTTGCACGCGCCACGGCCCTTTGGGGGTGTGGAGGAGGACCGCTCTGAACCAAGCCTTTTGGTGATCTTGTTTGCGGGTGTTCTGCTTTTCAATTCCATGGACGTCTGTAGTGTTGAGTTTGGACGCCATGAGAGTGAGGACGCCATGAGAAAAGTATTTACCTTCGGCCCCCCGGGTTTCCAGCTGTCAATAGCTGGGCCGGGGGCTGGTACAGTTCCTACGGGGGCAGGTGCGCCCGTCTCAGAGGGGCGAGAGATACTCACACAACCCCTCCGATCAGAACCCACCCACCCCCTTGACGCCATCAGCCCAGTGGGCCGGCAGGGCCATGAGTCGGGACGAAGCAAAACGCGGCAGCCCTCACGCAGCGGAGACTGCGGTCCACCTGGCGCGCGCGACAAGCCGGAGTCTCGCAAATAGACGGTTTCCGAAACCCAGCCCGCGTCGCGCCCGGAAAGAACTGCCACAGTCCCCACCGCGAAGGGCGCCGCGCTGCACGCCCGAAACATAGTCCCCCCGCCCAGCTGGACCGAGCGACAGCGCCCGTAGACACTGCCGCGTAGCTGGGCCGCCCGCGGCAGCCTACGGACGGCTTACCCCCGGTTAGATTGAGACATGGCCCATATATTTTTGGTTTGTCCTTTGCATAACGATGACTTCTTTTAGCCTTGTCCGCTCTTGAATAAGATATTCAGAAACCAAAAACAGCCGAGCAGCAGAAAAAAACTGTAATGCGGTGAAAGGGAGGGACATAGAGGACGGCGGTGAGAGGGAGGGACATAGAGGACGGCGGTGAGAGGGAGGGACATAGAGGACGGCGGTGAAAGGGAGGGACATAGAGGACGGCGGTGAGAGAGAGGGACATAGAGGACGGCGGTGAGAGAGAGGGACATAGAGGACGGCGGTGAAAGGGAGGGACATAGAGGACGGCGGTGAGAGGGAGGGACATAGAGGACGGCGGTGAGAGAGAGGGACATAGAGGACGGCGGTGAAAGGGAGGGACATAGAGGACGGCGGTGAGAGGGAGGGACATAGAGGACGGCGGTGAGAGGGAGGGACATAGAGGACGGTGGTGAGAGGGAGGGACATAGAGGACGGCGGTGAGAGGGAGGGACATAGAGGACGGCGGTGAGAGGGAGGGACATAGAGGACGGCGGTGAGAGGGAGGGACATAGAGGACGGCGGTGAGAGGGAGGCATGCGATACTATAGTCGCCCTTTGGGTGAAACGTTAGGAAGTGCACCCTCTGAGCAGGAGAGAGGGCGCCGTGTGGTCGTGTTATGTGCGCTCCCGCTAAATTTCCGAATTATGGCCGTATAAAATAATAGACAGGTGCTTCTAGTGAGGTTGAAAGATGGAGATGGTGTGGTAATTTGTTATTAGACTACCTTCCACTCATTTAAGCCAGTGTACACGGTCGACAATAGGTTTGTAGTGTCGGCAGTGGATGAGGGTGTACCCGTCGGCCGCCATGCTGCCGGGAGTGCTGCAGGAGAACACTCGGAGATGGAAGAACCTCACAACAATGGCCGCCGGCACAAGGAACAAGGCACAGCAATGGCCCCTCACAGCAAAAAAACAGCAATGGCCGCCGCAGCCGAGTGCCGTCGCGGATGTGCAGCGTATCAATAGAAGCTTAAAGGGAATGTGGCACCTTGGTAGAATCCTGGAATTTACTGTAATTAGGCGTAATTTTAGCCAAAAATAATGAAACCACTCATTATTTGTCTGAAAAATGTACAATAAGCTCAATATTTGGTTTTTAAAAATACTCCTCTAGAAAAAGAAATCAATATCAGACTGTGGATGATGTCACGATCTGGCAATCACTACCATCCTTGAAATGCTTCAAGGGCTTCGATTGGCTGATGCTAATCGTGACGTCAGCATATGTCGTCACACCAGTAGCTAACAACAATGGCCGCCCGGCGACGGGAGGCTGATGGGGGGCTGGTGTCAGGTAGGTTTTAGCTTTTTTCTACGGAAATATCAAGTTCCAAGTCAAATGAAATATGGAGTACCGGGTTTTCCGACCTGCTTTACAACATGGCTATCTCAGTTAAAATCACGTTGTGAAGGTGATATGGGTAAACGAAAGAATCACAGCCCACAGCAGAAGGCTAACGAGAAAAACCCACGCGCAGAAACGAACCAAGATGCTATGGATGAACACGAGTCGACGTCTGAAAATGTAAGGGTACATGATTTGAAGAGTTTCATTACCCTAGAGCTAGCCCGAACAAAAAGAGAAATCACTGAGCAAGTCAAGAAAGAAATTGGTGATAGAATAACGGCAATTGAAGAGTCCCTGAACTTTGCGCTATCAACAAACGAGATAGTGTGCCGAAGGCTTGCTGAAGCTGAACGGGTGGCCTCCGAGGCAAAAGAAGGATTTGAGCAGTGCCGGACTCGCCTTCGAGCAGTGGAGGGGTAGCTGGACTCATCTGAGCAGGAAATACTGCTCGACTGGCTCATTTTCCCAGGACCAGCGATTCCGAGACTGACACGAGAAGACCGGCCCGAGGATGCACCACGCCTTCTGCAGTCCACACGGGATGCTGATGTCGCTGTTAATATATAATACCATTTTTTCGTGAGTTTGCTGGGGAAGTAGAAATTTCAATCTCATAGCAACCATTTTGGGAAGTTCTGGTGTTAAATATGCGTACGGAGACAATATCATACCCGATTTATAAGAGGCGTCAGATGAAAGCAGAGGAGTCTGAACTGAGAAAGAAAATAGAAGACATGGATTGTGTTGGGAATGATCTATTAACAGATCATGACCGTAACGAAATAGCAAAATGTAAAGAGAAGTTGGAGCAAATACGATCAATAAAAATCGAAGGTATTATGACCAGAGCCAGGGTGAGAGGGTATGAAAAAGGGGAGAAACACTGAAGACATTTTCTTAATTTAGAGAAGCGTAATTACTTGAATAGGCAAATATTGACATTGAGGAAAGACAACGGTGAAAACACCACAGATCAAAAAGAAATAATGGGCATAATGGCCAAACATTACAAAGATCTATTTGCTGAGCGGACAATCGATAAGGGGGAGGCAGCATCCTTTCTTGAGAATAGATCAATTCTCAGGCTAACTGAATCTAAAAAAAACAGAAATAGGTGCACCCTTGTCAATAGAAGAGCTTTCATCAGCACTTAGGGGTCCATGGGGACCAACCGTGCGCCTGGCACTGACGGCTTTCCCAACGAATTCTATAAAGTATTTTGGGGAAAGTTTAAACATTTTTTCTTTCGCATGGTCAATGAAGGTCACGATGTGTCTTTACTTCCAGCACCCTTACGAGATTGCATATTAACGCTTCTTCCAAAACCCAATAAGCCCGGAAATCAGCTAAGTTCCTATCGACCGATTACGTTACTAAACTCTAGCTACAAAATGATTTCCTCGGCTCTATCAAATCGTTTCAAGCTCGTTTTACCAGATAGTTGGTGAAGGACAAACTGGTTTTATCAAAGGAAGATGCATCGCGGACAACGGTCGGTTAACATACGACCTCATCCAGGAACTTAAAGCAGAAGAGAGGACAGCCCTTGATATGAAGGATGCATTTAACTCGGTCAATTGGGATTTAGCCAGACTTGTCCCCAGAAATTCAAACTTTCCCGAAGATACAATTAATTGGTTGAATATTCTTTACGTGAACTCATCATCTAGGCCATTGCACAATGGACACATTCAAGAGAAAATAAGCCTGTATAGATCTTGTAGATAAAGAGATCCCTTAAGTCCATATATTTTTATTCTTGTAATTGGTGCTCTGTTAGAAGGCATCAAGAAAATCAAATATAAGAGGGGTTAAAATCAAATATAGAGAACACAAGGTGACAGCTTATGCAGACGACACTCTTTGTTTCTTTGTTGGTGACGTGAATGGCTACAGAACACTTTTCGGTGAACTTGGAGTTTTTGCAAAATTCTCAGGATTAAAACTAAATATTGCTAAAACACAAGCATTCTGGGCAGGTTACAATCCATCCGAGAAACAGCCTATTTGCACTGACCTTCCAGTGAAACGGGTGTCCAAGCTAAAGGTCTTAGGAATAGTTTATGCTAACAACGATTTGGAAACTTGGTCAGAAAACCTTGAAGAAGAATTCTGCAAAGCAAAAAAGATTATCAAAGGCTGGAAAAATATATTCCTCTCTCTTACAGGGAAGATTGTTATAATTAAAACGATGCTGATTCCTTTGTTTACGCATGTTTTCACAGCTCTTCCAAATCCACCATCAAGCTGCACTAACGAGCTTAAAAGGAGATTTTTGAATTTATATGGGGCGGGAAGACAAATAAAATAAAAAGAAACAGTCTATGCCGGACGATCTCAGCTGGTGGACAAGGAATGATTGATTTAGAAGTATATATTTTGGCACTCAAAGTGAGTTGGGTTAAAAAAGAAATAATGAGCCGTCATGATTGGTGTTTCCTTTTCAATGATATCATATCAGAGGAAAGTTGTTTATGGGAAAGGAGCTCACAATCAATGAAAAAATTGCAAGTTCAACTAAAAATTATTTTTGGAAATAAGTTTTTATAGCACTGGCGACCTTTGACGATTGCTTTGTCCCGAACCTGGAGGAAATAGCTAATTGCGGCTTATAGTTTTCAAACTGTGCCAGGTTTAAAGACAATATCATTACATCGTGGCATAGAAAAGGCTTAAGGCACATAAATCAGATATAGTGCCTCAAATACAGGTTTTTCGAGTGCAGCCGAACTGTGCGGACGTAATTTCTTTGCTCTTGAAAAAGGTTTAGATGTCGCTAAATATTAGTCATTAGCTAATAATAAAGTAAGCGCCTTGTACATGAAGAAGTGCTGGATTCAAATAAGTTATTTTTTCAGTTTGGTCATGTGAATTTTGTGTCGTTTAAAAGCTTTAAAGTTTGGGTAATTTTGTGAATTTTCATATCCTGTCATATTTTCTGCGACAAAATATCTGCTTGAATTTTCTCTCAAGAGCACGTGTTTTTTACCCAGACCCCTCAGTGAACAGAACCAATGTGCCGTGCATTAATAACATAAGCCGTGGAAGAACTGAAAGAACAGGAACCAGCAGCAAGAGAAAAACATGTACAAGTGATAATTAACAATCGACCAGTGTGTGCGTACCGAGAACGATTAAGAGCCGAAAAACAACCCAGGACATTAACGATTCCCAAACGACAGGTCACGCATCAGTGCAAACCCAGTCACCAGCCGACGAAACAAGAAATGCGACACTCCCAAATGCGACAGCCAACAGCACAAGAACGAAAAGAGAGACCAGCCGAAAAAGAACGAGAATTATTCATCATCACCATCATCGTCACGCCTTGTTTGCTGTTTTCCATGTTTTTTTCACCGGATCCCTTCATCAAGTCCCACTACCTCACCCCATGGGTTGAGCGCGGCGCCTGTGGCGACCCTCCCCGTGGATAATCCTTGTCCTTTCCCATCAACCATCCTATCCTTATCCTACAGTGTGTTTTTGCTTAAGTTGTCATTTATGTCCGTCATCTTCATTACGACCGGCTTCAGAATAGCCACATGAATAGTGGAGATGCCGTGTAAGTCAAATAAAAATAAGTAAATAAAAATAAACAAATAAATAAAATAAATAAATAATCTGCTTGGAAGTAACGGGCAACAGATGACTTTTGAAGAAATAAAACGAGTCTATCAAATTCAAGGCATGCAGTTAGATTACTATGGTTTGGTTAGAAGCCTTCCAACTGAATGGAATAAGTGGCCTCAGAAGGCAGGGTAACGGGCCCAATAATTCATCCGAGTATACGTGCTATTACTCAAAGAAGGTACGGAAACAAACATATATACAATATTTTGCTGAACGGAAAACATAATGATGATGGAAATTCATGGGGAAGTGCTTGGGAAATTGAATTCGGTGGGATAGAGTGGCCATCATGGTATAATTTACCTAAAAGTACGGCTCCCTCAATCGCGTATCAAGCAATACAATATAGAATTACCACACGGATAATTAGCACTAACTGGAAGCTGTATCAAATGAGACTAGTAGATTCCAGTGATTGTACAGGATGCAATAACAGAACAGAAACTCTCATACATAAATTCTGGAGCTGCCCAGTTGTCAAAATGTTTTGGGAGGCAGTTTCAAATTATCTTAGGATCACAGGAATTTCCTCAGAGCTTCGGGGATTTACAAAATTTCAAGTTATTTTTGGAGTGGAAAATTCTCCTCTAATAAATCATAGCATCCTACATGGCAAAATGACGATAGCAAAAATCAAATTCCATACAGTCGACGCTCTGATGCCACGGCTGTTAATGGATAAGCACACAGAAAAAGCCATTGCAGCTATTCAAAACAAAGAGAGCGATCAGAAGTCCAAATGGGAGGAAACCGAGAGGGTATTGATTGCAGGATGGGCTCAAGCTCAAATAACAAATCTTCCAAATTGCTTTGATTCACAGTGCTTCCTCCGGGTGTTGGGCTATCGGCAATTTGTGTGAAGGCATGAATGCATGTACATACATACAATATAACTTGGCACCCGTTTCCACAAGGAATGGAATTCCAATTTTCACAGTTCTTAACGCAAAACACTGAACGCCAGGGGGAAGATGATGGCAACAGAGCACATTGCACGCCAGACATTTTATTTGCTCATGTCTTAGTTGAAACTTTATGTTGTGCATCGTGAAAATAATCATGTGAAGCGTAAGGTGTTCGGTGTAGTGCGAAATCTAACTCGCAAGAGTAGCTCTTAAATATGGTCGAAATAGTATGAGGCGTCTACCGTAGTGACATGCCCACCGAAATGAGTTGTGAGCTGACATGCCTTTTGTTTTGTATGATTTGTGTTAATCCAGTTATTGTAGTTTGCAGTGGGTGTTGTATGGAGGGGTGGGGAAAGGAGGGAGATTATAAAGTTATATAAAAACTGTATTAGGGACTTTGCTACTTACCTAGTCATGAACTCCTGCTGAGCTCCGTGTTTTTTGCAGCAATTTTGACATATCGCTAGGTTTTCTGAGCGTTAATGTTGTGACTGATATTGATCTCATGGTAGGGTGTGGTCACTAGAGCAATGAGCCTGTATATAGCGATGGGCATTTTTCTTGCCTAGCATGTCTTGTTTTGGTCTTGGCCTTTGCGTGATATTCAAGGAATAAAATTCTATTGATCTGAAAAAACTGCACCATCTGAGACTCCGCCCTCCCACCACTTACCAAAAACCTAGATCTGCGACTGCTCCAGAACAAAAAATTCACAGCTGGAAAAAAAAACAGGAAAATATCAAATGTAAGCGGGGAGATGTGTGACCAAGATAACTGATGATGCCAACAAAATTTTCTGGTTATGTGGATAAAATCATCTGATGACCACGCGGGATCGGAAGGGCACCCCTGGCTTTCTATGAAATGGGTAGTGTGCTAAAAAAATATTCCATGAAGAACATTTTTGCGTCAATTGTTTTTTAAAAGAGTGTTACAAGTAATTTTTTGTGGGTTTATGACTACCGTGAGGGGCCGTTTGAGCCTCACATCTGGCTTTTGTGGTATTTATTTGGTCATTTTAGTGAAAATAAATTCGGCCACTTTATACATTTTTCTAACATGTTTTGGCCCTTTTATGCCGAAAAAAACCTGACAGCCCTGTGAAGCATCTATAATCTCTAGAAGAGGAAATATCACGCAAATCAGGAAATATTTTTTAATACTAACGCGTCTAAGGTTTATTAACCCCCCTCCAAATGAGTCTTGATTCTCTGAATACACTATAATGGCCAGCACAAGAAATGCTCCTACACCGATTTTTCCTTAAAAATGCCCTGCCTGGATTTGTGGAGATCTAATCAAGTGTTGAACGGACCTCAGGGATTTTACAGTCAGTTTATAGTTTTGTGGGCTTTTGGGGTTTTCGGAATTTTCGCCCCCAAAGGGTGTTTAACGTGTTTTTATTTTGCTTGCTCGCTGGCTGACAGATTTTCATGTGTATTTATGTTTTTTATGACAATTTATACCCTGCACGGCCGGGCCCCCAAAGCTATCCCAGGCCCCCTTGAGGAGGCCGGGCCCTCTGTCAGGGTTCGCCCCCTTAAGCACCTTCCGGATCCGCCCCTGCTTTTGCTTCACATACATCCAAAACTGTCATTCAGGCCAATACGGCACTTGACCTTCTGCGCTCGTTGCAAACGGCATTCAGGGGAGCTAAATTCAATAAAAAATTCTCTCCTGGTTGCCTACTTCGCCAATGTAAGATCTATACTTGAGTATGGAAGCGTTTTCTGGGCGGGTGTAGCCAAATCCTACGCTGAGTGTTTGGACAAAGTGCAACATAAATTTATTATTTGGTTAACACGCGCCCGCTGGGATCCCTGGCATGACGCGCCCAGTTGGGGGAGGGGCGTTTTTCGCCGCCCTCCCCCTCCGTATCTCATTCCCCACGAAAGCTAAAGGAAAATTACGGGCGGCGTTCGAAAGCTCTTGACAAGACGAAGAAATTTTATACAAGAATTTTTATGTCAGGTCAATATTGAGGTCAGCATAGGTCAACGACGGTCCCATAGGCTTACCACAGAGCAATGTACGTTCTTCTCTCTAGATCTGCCCTCAGGGGAGCTAGAGCAAATCTTTATGCATCATTGGATTCCTCTCATCGCAGCAAATCGAATGATGCATAATATGACCTTTCTAGGTTAAATGGTGAAAATGACCTGACCACGAGTTAGGTCAGGGTCACAGAGTGACCCGGTATGGTGATGTTGCATATCAATCGACTCCCCGTGACAATATAAGCACAATGCAAGCAAAATGGGAGCTTTATCTCAGTTCAGTGGGAAGTTATTGGCAAAACAATCACTCTATGCTCACGTGACCTGACATGACCTTTGAGAGGTCAGATGCTCCAAAACTCACCTTCTTGGTCAAGATCATGGTAAGAATAGACAGTTTGAGGATTTTCAGCTTTATCTATCCAGTGTTTACTGAAAACGAGCCCATTCTATTTTTCACCATAGACTTATAGGTAATGGGGTGACCAAAAAAATTGACCCCACCTTAGGTCAACAATATCAAAATTCCGAGATTGCAGATTTGTAGACCCTAATGACCTTATCATATTGTGAAAGTTTCAAACTGATCAGGTCGCTAATGTTCCCTGGGCGCCGCTTCAAACTCGTGATTTTAAGTTTTGAGGTCGGATCACTTGAACTCGAATAGCTCCTTGACCTGACATTAACTAAAAAATGACAGTAACCTGACATTAACAAACATTAACAACATTAACTGACATTAACCAACATAACTAACCTGACATTAACATGACATTAACAAAAAAATTTGGTTAGATGTGTAAGATTGATCAGGGATAAGGTACTGTAAGTTTCGTTGTTCTGGGTCTCTTTGTTTTTTACCTATCTGGGGAAAACCAAGAGGGGGGCGAATTTCGCCCCCCGGCGGGGCGCGTGTTAAATAATCACTCTACTCAGTAGTGTGACACCATATCTTATGACTCACTTTTGAACCATTTCGATATCCCGTCACTGGCTACACGCAGGCTTCAGTTCCATCTTATTTTCGTAAAAAGTATCTTTTCAGGCAAGCTTAACTCCATCGACCTGCTAAATTGTTTCCCCTTGCATATCCCATCCCGGCTCACTCACTCCTTGCGACTCTTCGCTGAGCGCCGTGGCCGTGTCAGCGGGGGGGCTTCTTTAGTGATGATTTCAATACTTTTAAGACGTGTGGTGTAAGAAACGCAAATGCTCGATGGTAACTGTACATTTAGCTGTTATCTCTTCTTATGTTTTCTATATTTATATATTTTAACTTTTAAGGTCACCCACTTTTTATGATGCACACTGTCTGGATTCTTGTGATGTAAACAGTCTTTTTAATGTTCTGACCTCCCTTGTGAGTGGATTTTATCTGTTGGCGATTATTTTGAATACATACATAAATATCAATCGACAGATTTGCATCATAGGCCAACCAAAAATCAAGCGGACGTCCGTCTGGTTAGCTTATACCCTGAGAACCACTCAGTGAAAAGTGAAAAAAGGACTATATTACTTTATTAAAAAACGAAAAGTAAAAAACAAATTAAAGAGAAGGTCACGAGATCACAAGGCCAAACCTGATCTCAAGTTTTTTATTTGTCTGATATGGCCCATGGTATCTTCCATCCAGTTATATAAATTTTAATCAATTTCGATCATCCACTTTTAAGATGTAACAAAATGTCTGCTTCAATGTTTGCGTCGACCTAAAAAATTTTAATGACTTACATCTTGTGACATCTTCGACCTTGGGATGTGAAAATGGGCTCAAGTTTATATTTTGTGTAGGGGATCTAAAGTACAAAATTTGCTGGAAATCTGAGGGGTCATGGTGAGCTTCTTGGTGCCTACCTGGACACTTTGTCCTAGAACGACCCATATACCTGATGCAAATAAAACGTTTCAGAGTTGGATTTTGAAAAACAAAAACCGATTGATATTTGTTTTGGCAAGCATGAGAGAGGGAGAATGGGATGTGCGTTGCGGCCATCGGGCGCACTTCGGTCCCCAATCGCGCTCTGCAATGGACAACTACTCGCCCGAAGTTTTCGGTAGATAGGCGTGTTGCATGCTGGTTCACTCACTAGCCTGGTATTTTCAGCGAGTGGGCGGGGCCTAGGGCTTACGACCAATCAGATTACTGAAGACACATGGAAGGCATTCCATCAGGGCTTGAAATAAGGCAATAAGTCCCTTTACTATAAACTTTAGAGTTGGCGAAATTTTATACCGATAGCTTTGGGTGAAATTAAATAAACAATATAAGTGGGAACACTCCCTTAAAGAGGGCTGGGCCTATTATGAAGCTATTATAAAGGGTTGACCACAGATCATAGTGCGGTTGGGCCGCAAATCCTCAGGGGGCTCTCCGGGCCTTCGGGGGAGTGGGGGGGGGGCTGCCCCAGCTGCCCCCTTTAGCTACGCCCATGTTGCCAGTGGTTAGGGACCGTTGCTGTCACTGGCCGTCTGGGCGGGGTCACCGGTCGCCCCCCTCCGGTCAACGTGCCCGCATCAGCCATATATAAGCAGCCGGCGGCCGGGCCAGAGCACAGCAGCCGCCCCAGCAGTCGGCACACACAGCACAACGCACAGCAGCCCGCACACACCTGACGCGATGGGCCGATTCTCGGTGAGACCACGCGTCCGTCTGCGGCCCGCCAGACTAGCTCCAACTGGCCACACAGCCATTCATGCCAAAAGGGTGATCAATATTCGATTCATTCAGGGATTCATTCAAGTGATGACACCAATAATACTCCGAAATTTGCAAAATTACTATTACATATATTGTGGGGGGTGAGGATACTTGAGTAGAGTAGGCATTTACTTCAGCAAAAAATATCATAAAATTGGAACGAATCAAGGTACCTATATTCCAATCGAGCTCTCAAACACATTTCACATTTGAGCTCCAGCAGTTTAAAGGACATATATGGTGTTCTCATCAGCCGATGGATTGCCCCTTCTAAGGAAAAATAGATTGAAAGAATGTTTTCCAACTGGTAAAGGATTTCGCGAAACAAAGCAATTTGTTTTAAAAAAAAATTATCCAAGTTGCTGCAAGTTCAGTTATTGGAGTGGAAGTCTCACTCAAGTCAACAGTGGACTTGTCGCAGATACCTCGGACGAACCATCCAAACGAGGTACTCCCGCGATGACGGGTCAATTTAAAATGAATCCAAATTTTAACGTCCCACAAAGCACAGGGACGGCCAATTCGTGGAATATGTTGATAGGTGATTGGTGTTCGTATGATTGGAATTGATGGGTCAATTCGTGGAATATGTTTTGTGCTGACTTTTGATCCATCATATCTAATAGAAGTATTGGAAAGGACCTTCCTCAGTTAAATGAAAAAATATACCACAACCCCACATCGAAAACTTGATACAAATATAAGCCGTCGTGGATACAAAACATTTGAACTGTGCTGTCTGTAAAAGTGATACATATGCACTTGCAATTTGATACGCCATACCTTTATGCTGATCTCTATTGTCGGCTAAGCTGTGTTAAGTTCATTCCGGACTAAATATAGACCAGCGAGCACGCTTTGCAGTGGGAGGCTGCTACTTAATTCGGAGGCCAGCTTGAGCACAGGTCGTTGGCGCCTGGTCGGCGGGGGCTTCGGCAGGGCCGGGCCAGGTGTTGATGTTGAGTTGGTGCCATAATTGCACACTGACGACCGTCCTCAGGTGGCGTGCCTGGCGGCAATTCTGGCGGTGGCCGCAGCCGACGGCAGCTACGGCGGATACGGCGGCTACGGCGGATATGGGGGCTACGGCGGATATGGGGGATACGGCAAATACGGAGATTATGCTACCAGCGCCAACACCTACAACAGCTTCCCATTGTATAAGGGCTATGGTGGTGGATACGGAGGCGGATATGGCGGATACGGAGGATATGGAGGATATGGAGGATACGGCAAAGGATATGGAGGATATGGAGGATACGGTAAAGGATATGGAGGATATGGAGGATACGGCAAAGGATATGGAGGATACGGATACGGAAAAGGGTATCACTAATTTCATTTCGTAGGTAAGATTTACGGGTGCTAGTAACCTTACTGCGAAGCAATTGTTTTACTATGTGATTATCTGCAGCTGTTATTTATTTGTAAATACACATGAGCTTGTCTTCACCAGGTAAACAGATGCGGAAACAAATCAAGCAAAAAAACAGATGCTCAACAGCCTCTGTGAACTCGGCCTCAGGGCCCGCACAGCCAGCACTGACAGCCCTGTAACTTTGTATACTCTAAGGGGTGCGCACGCACCCTTAAGGTTTGGAAGGCGCCCCTAAACTTCGAAACGCACCCCTAGAACTTTCCAATGATGTTTAAGCCGGACGTAAGGCCAGTACTGCCAATTACTACGGCAAGGAGCGCCATAGACTCATAGAGCTTCCCTACAGCAACCATTCATTTGAGGAGATAATTCAGAGGGTAAAACAATAGGTACTCTAGCGATCTGGAAGTTCAATATACCTACATGCTGCCATATCTAAATGGCGGGAGTATCCATGGAAATTAGACAGATACCATATTTAAGTGGCGGGAGTATCCACGGAAATTAGACAGAGTCCATATTAAAGTGGCGGGAGTATCCATGGAAATTAGATAGATGCCATATCTAAATGGCGGGAGTATCCATGGAAATTAGACAGATACCATATTTAAGTGGCGGGGGTATCCACGGAAATTAGACAGATTCCATATTAAAGTGGCGGGAGTATCCATGGAAATTAGACAGATGACATATCTAAATGGCGGGAGTATCCATGGAAATTAGACAGATACCATACTAAATGGCGAGAACCATAGAAATTAGACAGCTGGCAGTTGCGACCAAAGCAAAAAGCGCGCACTTGTTCCTGGAAAGTCTCAGCAATACAATAACACGGAGCGCAACGACAACAACAGTCCGCGATGTGAGCTCTTTGGTCTGAAACACAATTTCTGTCGTCGTTTCTTTACAATCATGTCTTGCAGAAAGAAAACAAACAAGGTTTACTGCTGAAATTCTCCAAGAGGCCCCGGTAGGTGGTGCAGTTTCTTGCGGAAGTTATCTAAGTTGAACATCAGACAAAAACATGGCCGAATACGCTACATGTGGAAACCGCACATCCATTAAAATTGGTTCAGAGGGGTATGGGAACCTGGGTCCAGCTCTGGGAAACGTAGGTTTGTATTTACCCTTGTAGTTTGGAAACTGACTTACCCCTCTCCCACTTGGTTTCGCTATGCAGGTAGAACTTTGCTTGTCGGGCTGGCTGCTGGCCGCTGAGACAGAGCTGTGGTGGGCGCTCCACAATTTCATCCCGACTTCATTACCCATAACTCGTCTCTTTGATGCGTTCTAGTCATGGACGTCATGGACGAATGTAAGATATTACGCATTCCTTCATGACCTTAACTGTTTGGAACTCAATATTTATGTTTTCATCAACACACAAATACAATGAGCATCTCAATGCATACATATGTTACAGGGAGAGTACGAAATCCGGGAGTTCGCGAACTCCCTAGGGATTTCGCAAAATCACTGACCAGCGAGGGAGTTCGCAAAATCCCTAGGGAATTCGCGAAATCCCTGGGTGACCAGGGAGTTCACGAAATCCCTGGACTTAGAAGTCAGGGAGTTCGCGAAATCCCGGATAAACACTCAGGGAGTTCGCGAATTCCCTGACATTTAGACAGCTCAAGGATGACTAGCTAGGTTTGCGGACTATTGTTCTTATGATTTATTTCAAACAGTAACCGGACATTTTCCGTAAAAATCACGTATAAGGGAGGTTTTAAGCTAAATATCAGGAAGGTTTAAGCTAAATATAAGGAAGGTCATAATTTTATTGTTGAGGTCGTAGCCAGTGGCGTAGCCAGGATTCGGCCAAGGGGGGGGGTCCGACTACCGTCGGGGGCCCCCAGGCCGAGGGCCCCCTTAGTAGTCGGGGCCCATCTCCTATATGTGTCGTATAATATTTTGGCATTATAACATTTGCACGACGGAAATTTTTATATCCCTTCTTAAGTGTTTGTTATTATTTTGTTGATAGTTTGATTTTTCTCGATCCGACCAAGGTTTGGTAAATTTAGGTCACCAAATATTAAGGCTGGCCCATACATATATGACAGCGTGGCTATAATAACAGTATTGTGGCACATTTCGGGAAATCAAATGTTGCTGCGTGCATGATGTTAAACCTGACTTTACCTCAATTCATTCTGGTAATCAGGTATGAAGTTATTGAAGGTCGGTCGTTTTGAGTACGAAGAAATGGTCTTCTACGGAAAATGATTACCAATTTTTTCCGGTTGTCAAATTCATGAACTCTTTAATCAGAAAGTTTCCAAAGAAATGGAAAAAATTAATAAAAATACATGGGATATGATGGATGGTGGTGTGTTCCGGACGTCATATAACGTCTGTTCCGGGGAAGGATCCTGATGAATTCACCACAGTTACTTTCTTACCCTTGCTATGTTGTAAATGAGCAAATTACCAAAACAATAGGCGCCTGATATAACTATTGCGTTGGATTACTCTGGCATTGTTATTTTAAGCCTTCCATACCTATTTTTCTTTTTGGGATTATGCTCAACAATGTTTGTCATTTCCCTTGTTTCTCTGGTTTCCTACGAAAATATTTGAAAGTTGTTTATTTCAGAATATTTAGGACGGTAGTAATTGGGACTAAGCTAATAGATTGAAAACCAGCTGAAGTTCCAAATTCCCTGTTCGATTTGCTATTATGGATGTTAAAATTAGATTAATTTTTGCCTTTCCTTCAGTAATGGTGCCTGATCGACATGTTTCAATTTGTCCTTTTTGGTACGCAATGGGAAAATATAAATTTTCGAAAATATGATTTTCGAAAATCTTCTTTGAGCCTAGGATCTCAAGCGATATCTCTGGATTCTATTCTAAACTCTAAAAGAAATGGAAAGGAAAAAGGACGCTCAATAAAAAGGATATATGAGTGTGCCCCAGATGCTATATAAAACCTATTCCATGGACGGTCCTACTGATGAAACCGCTCACTTACTCCTCCCCAGCCATTGTTTGGAGATCCCGGGGGCTTGGGGAGGTGAGTACTTCCTTGGACTTTAAGTCTGATAGGCTTTGTACAGGGCTTGTGTTGCTATGCCAGTGTTAAGCCATCCAGGACCATCACCCATCCCCCTAACCCCTGGGTCGAGCAGAGATATCAAGGGGCCTAGCACTTGACACGATGCCGAAACCAGTATCTGGGACCCCTGAAAACAACACTTTTCCCGCAAATCAGTACTTACGTCCCCAAAACCAGCATTTGGGGGTACCATGAGACTACCTACTGGAACTCCCTGGAACTTACTCTCGTGGGGCCTTGAGGATAAATTTAAGGGGAGGAAGGAGGGCAGAGAAATCACAAGGTTAATTTCCGGCCCCTCTCCCGATTAGATCCCAGGGAGTCTCTGATACTGATTCACGGCGCCTCTTGACCAAAATTGTGGACTCCTGAGAATCTCTCGGGGCTCCCTAGATTAGTTATCGGCAGCACCTATGGGCCTATTTATCGGCCCCTCAGATTTGCTCTGGGGGGGGGGGGCTGAGACTGACTCTCGGGGCCATCCAGATTAGCCCTTGGGGGTCCCCTGAGGCTATCTCTGGGGTGGGGCGGGGGGCTGGGAATGACTTCCGACAGCCCTCTGAGACTAACCCTGGGGCGCCCCCTGAGGCTAACACTCGAGGAGGGAGGCGTGGAAGCACCCCTGAGACTGAGTATTTGGCACGGCCGTGAGACCAAAATTCAGGAGCACCTCTGGGAATTACTCTCAAAGCCCCAAAATTAGCTCTTGGACGAGCCGGAGACTAGCTCCCGGGAGCACTCTAAGACTAACTTTTAGGTGCTCCCTGAGATTGACTCGGGGCCTCTTATGCAACAACTAGGGGGAGGGGCACAGCCTCAGGCTAAATCTCGAGGGTTCCCAAGATTACCCCTCGGGGGGCCTCCTGAGATCAGCACTCTGCGGATCAAATGAAACTAACTCTCGGACCTCCAGATTAACTCTCGGGGCCACCTGAAAGTAAATATTGACTCCTGAGAGAGACGCCCGCAAGACTATGGGGCCGAATATAGGGGGTGGGGGGGGCTTATCGACGCACCAACTGTCAAGGTCATATGGCGAATATAGGGGGTCCTCTAAGACTGACTCTCGGGGTCCCCTTGACCGACTCTTGGGGTTCTCTGAGACTGATTTTAATGTAGCCCCCTGAAATAGACTGTCGCAGGGCCCTGAGAACCACTCTCTGGGGGAACCTGGGACGAGTTCGGCCCCTGAGACCGACTTTCGGGGTCCACTGAGACCAACTCTCAGGGCCCCTCTGAAATATACCTTGACTTGAAATTTTATACTTGAGACCGAATCTCAGGGCGGGGCCCTGAGGCCGACCCGGGACATCCTAAGAACGAATCTTCAGGGGCTTCTGAGACTGATTCTGGGGCCCCGTGATCAGAGAATGCTTTGCAGTGGTTCAGATTGGCCCAAAGGGGGGTGCTCGGACTCCTACAACTCCTTGGCTACGCCACTGCATCCACACATTCGGGGGCCCGCCGAGATCAGCACTTGGAGGCCCCTGAAAGCATTGCTTTCCCCCGATACCAATACTCCGGAGCCCCTGGATACTGATACGCGGGGCTCCTAAGACCAAGCTCGGGGTTCCACTTAGATCAGTTTCGGGGGGCACCCTTAGGTCCATGCTTGCGCTTTTCTCAGGAGTAACTCGACACCGTTGTTCGGGGGCCCCCAGATCAACATTCGGAGCCCCCCCAGACTAATGATCGGTACTCACTCTGGAGCCCTTCGATACCAATGCTCGGGGACCCTGAGCCCAAGCCTGGGCCCCTGAGACCAACCTCTGGGTCCCATGGGGCCAATTCTCGTGCCTCGCTCATAAGTCCCCTCGATATCGATAGTCGGGGGCACCCCGAGATCAATATTGCCCCCCCCACTTTCCGAGATCAATGTTCGCTGCTCCGGAGCCAACGATACCAATGCTCGGGGGATCCCTAAGACCAGCTCTGGAGCCCCCTAAGACCAAGATCGAAAGGCCCGTGAGACAAAGCTCGGAAGGCCCGTGAGACCAAGCTCGGGGGCCCCTGAGACCAAGCTCGGGGAGCCCTGAGACCAAGCTCGGGGGCCCCTGAGACCGAGCTCGGAGGCCCCCTGAGACCAAACTCGGAGGGCCCCCTGAGACCAAGATAGAAAGGCCCTGAGGCTAAGCTCGGGGTCCTTGAGACCAAGCTAAGGGGACCCTGAGACCAAGATCGAAAGGCCCGTGAGACCAAGCTCGGGGGCCCCTGAGACCAAGCTCGGGGAGCCCTGAGACCAAGCTCGGGGGGGACCGAGACCGAGCTCACGGGCCCCCGAGATCAATGTCTGGTTCCCTAGAGTCTCGATACCGATGATCAGGGGCCCCCCTGAGACTAAGTTCGGGGGTCCCCTGAGACCAACCTGCAGGCCCTGAGACCGAGCTCGGGGGCCCCCTGAGACCGAGCTCGGGGCCCCCTGAGACCAAGATCAGGGGGGCCCGTAAGACCAAGCTTGGGGGCCCCCTGAGATCAAGCTCGGAGGTTCCTTGAGACTAACCTCGGGGGGGGGCCTGAGATCGAGCTCGGAGGGCCCCCTGAGGCCAAGCTCAGGGGGGCCCCTGAGACCAAGCTCAGGGCCCCCTGAGATCAATGTTCGGTACTCTGGAGCCCTCAATACCGATGATCGGGCCCCTGAGACCAGGCTCGGGGGCAACCTGATCAAGCTCGGGGGCCCCTGAGACCAAGTTCGGAGGTTCCTTGAGACCAAGCTTGGGCGCTCCCTGAGACCAAGCTCAGGGGCCCCCTGAGACCGAGCTCAGGGCCCCTGAGACCAAGATCAGGGGGCCCGTAAGACCAAGCTTGTGGGCCCCCTGAGATCAAGCTCGGAGGTCCCTTGAGACTAATCTCGGGGGGGGCCTGAGATCGAGCTCGGAGGGCCCCCTGAGGCCAAGCTCAGGGGGCCCCTGAGACCAATGCTCGTGTTTTCCAGTGCATAAGGTCAGCCCAAGGGGGGTCCGCGGACCCCAAGGACCCCCCCTTGGCTACGCCACTGGTCGTAGCGATACATTTATCAAGTTTCGCTTATAAATATTGTACTGCAATGTAAAAGTTCAGTTGCTGCTGATTGCAAATGTGGATCGCGGGAGAAAAAGACACTGGCCCCTGGCGGTTCCAAAACGCTCTGGTCCACTCCTGAAATTGTGTTTCCCACACACTCCCCCACAGAATACACCTTCGCCTTCACTGTGATTTGGTACTTGGTTATTTTATATTCATGATATATTTTACACGCGGATATAGGGGAAAAAGGGGGCAGGTGCCCCACCCCCCCCCCATCGACCCTCGGCGCTTCCTGAAATGGTCACGGCGCAACTTTGAAATGTCGCTTTCCATTCCTCGTCCCTAGGGATGTAAGGATCGGCGCCCACCGATAGGATTTTGCGCCCACCTGATATGTTTTTCCGGTAAAAAAGGCATTCCCCTGGTCCGGATGACGCCCCCCTCTCCCCCCCGGGAAGATTGCCCCCCGATCGGCAATCCTCGATCCGCCTATGATAGATCTGTATGTTTAGTATTATACATATGCAGTGCATGGAGTCAGCATAACTACCCAAGTATTCGATAAAAAGTGGTCTACGCTATCACCACGTTTCATAATTATGTGACGCTACGCATATTTTATATCAAATCTACATCACAGAATAACGTTACGGTATTTTGTGTAGGTTGCATTATTATGGAATTTTACCTACGGACGATCAAGAAAATGATACGAAATCCATGGCCTGCTAACTAGAATAAATCTGGGTATAACACAGTTAAATGACAAAAATATTTGCGCTACTGAAAAATGGAATACATGCTCGGCAATGGCGCAACGCACTTACTTTTGAGCAAACCACACCATCCGAAAAAGAATGTGCCCGACGCTCACATTTTTGAAAACTCATCACGTGTTTTTTGGCTGGTGGTGTCGATGAGGTGCCGGTCACCGAGATCAATTGCAAAACCTCTTATGACTATGCCTTTTGATGGCTTAAAATCATCAAAGTCAAAAACGTTTGGTATGAGTCTGAAACTAGTTTCGCGGGATGCAATTTTTAAGACGTGCAATGCCAGGGATCTGAGCCACCTTCACCCTGACGAGGGGGTGGGTTACGCCCCCCCTCTTAAAATCTAAAAACTACGCTAGTTAGCGAAAAAGTAAATGACGTTAAATAGCACAACCCAAGCTTTAAAGGAAATGTTCTATACATTCTTTTGTCGGGTAAAATCTGACGGCATTGGAAGCCAAAACAATGGCATAATATGGATATGGTGATATAACTGAAATACAGTTCTTCAGTCCTACCATCTGATGTAGAGGAGATACAATATATAAGGAGTCACTATATGAAGCTTTTCTGCAAGCGACGTCGAATGATTAATAATGTGACTATTTTAGGTCAAAGCTAAGATTTGACCTGACCTTGAATCAGGTCGATATCGAATTGGGTCAGAATACATATCATTAGAACTGCAGAAACAAGACAACCCCAATGATGCCAAAATATACAATTTAGCTCCGTTCCCAACAAAATTATTATGTTTAAACCATTTTACCGATACTTTTCCAACGGTGTCACCATGACTCATAATACCTTAATATTACCATAATACCATGACTCATATTGACCTCAGGTCATCGACTTCAGAAATCCTGACAAAATGATGTGTACTCAATCGGCCCTTTATTCAATACGAATTTTAGATTGATAAATCCTTGCTCATGTTGTTTTCTTCTTATTTTTTGGACATAAAGTCACCTGACCTGCACTGATGTCCTGATCTGAAATGACTTGAACCGAAAATGTTGACAGGAGTTGTAAAAAGCTTCAGAAAAAACTGTACTGGGTACAGCAGCGCTGCGCGTAGTCGTTTTCAAGACTTTGCGAAAAAACCAAGGGGTATGGTTACCCAGCCCCCGCCCCGGCAATGCACATACTCGGTACGAAGTCGGTCAGGTGCACCAACTGTAAGTACCGTTAGAGACCGTTAGAGAGTGATTATTTTTTGCATTGAGTTCATTAATGTATTCCAAAACTTTGGCCAATCTTTACAGGTACGGTTCGGCTATACTAAGATAAATTTTCAGAGCTGCAACAACGAAATAAATATTCTGCAAATTAACATAGATCATATCTCTGTTTTCAGTTTATCAGCATATCAGATGCGTTATACAGTTTCAGCTATAGCTGAACATAAGCCGACAACTATAGTTGCCGGCATAAACAGGACACGGAATAAAGCAATTGTTACGCATATTTGCCATGTGCTACCTCATTGCCTATTGTCATGACCGTGGCTAGAGCACTTAAGCTTGAAGTGCATTTGCTAGCCCGCCGGAATCGAAAATAAAATTTCTGAAAGCCTTGGCAATAGTCAAACGATGACAGGCGTGCCGCTTCTTACACCGAGAGCTTTTTCGAGGCCGACACTTCCTCCTGAATCAAAATATTGTTATTGGAAAATTTGTAGACGTCCGTAGTACATTCCAACATAGACATAGCTAAAATATACCTTTGTGAAAGTAAACCAGTTCTTTGTCCGTCTCTTACGGCACAATACTTCCCATCAGGAGTTTGCTTTGTTAAGGAATCAAGATATTCATGACAGATGACAATGAAAAAAGTAGTGGCATCTCTAGTTTGTTTTGAACCCCCCCCTCTCCCCTCCACACCTACGGTTCATATTGCATAAACCATGAACCTCGAGGAAGGCTAGTGACTCGAATAGTTCGTCAGCGGGCACAAGGTAGAGGTAGAGCTGAGGGTGTAAAATTAATTTTCAAAAAATAAATATCAGGCCGACATAAAATCAAGTAAAATACATCATAGAAAGAGAAAGCATGGACGGGGAGTGTAAAACCAGATCACTGAAGGATCATTCTTCGGATTTAAACTATATGACATATTGGCATGTTAGGGATTTCGCGAAATCCCTGAAAAGCATTCAGGTAGTTCGCGAAATCACTGAAGTTTCAGTGAGTTCGCGAAATCCCTAGGGAGTTCGCGAAATCCCGGATTTCGCACTTTCTCTGTAACACATACATACAACGCACGTAACGATAACCGGACACATACTCCTCTCATGTACACCTTATCAGTGGACCCCATCTCCCTATTCTTCCCCCATACACACATCACATACACACATCAGACCACTATCACATGTCTCCTAACAAGACATGGCCTCCTTCTCCTAATATGTTTCTGAAAGAAACATATTTTCTGCGGTGGAAAAATGAATAAAAACCCTTTTTAAAACCCCATACAGTAATTCAGGAGTCAAAGTGGGGTAAGATTCATATGCATGCTCGGTCTCCCGCCTGGCCCGATACGACATCTCCTTAGACAACCTGGCGACCCCGGAGTCATCCAGGGGCCCCATATTGATGCCAGGCTTAGTGCGGACACCCGATCGACACATGCCACCACAGAGCAGGACTCCCGTCCTCAAGAGATCCTCAAATCCATGCCTCCGAGTCGCCGGATTACAAGAGAGCTGGGAGTGGTGGCGCACTCTTGTAATCCGGCGACTCGGAGGCATGGATTTGAGGATCTCTTGAGGACGGGAGTCCTGCTCTGTGGTGGCATGTGTCGATCGGGTGTCCGCACTAAGCCTGGCATCAATATGGGGCCCCTGGATGACTCCGGGGTCGCCAGGTTGTCTAAGGAGATTCATATGCATGCTTCTAGGCTGTTAGGCAAATCGGTCGAAGATCAGTGAATAGCGTTCTCTGGCTAGCCTAAGTGAAATATTGCAACTTATAAGTTTCACTATGATTGGGAATAAGTTCATTTGGAAATTAACCCTCGCCCCACCGAGGGCCATCCATGGCCCCCTAAGTTTTTTTCGGAATGACAGAAAAACGACGAGGCGCAGCACCGCGGCGGAGGGCTCTACCTCTCACCTCATCATTTTCCTACCACCACTAAAATTTGTTTACCCCGGGTCACCCAGTCAGGTCCCCAGGCGAGGTCAACCAAGGGCACCTCACTTCAACTTTTGAGCTCTGTAAGAGCTACATTTCTTAGTCGATCGACTAGAATTCATGACTCCTCCAGGGTCTACAAAATGCATATCCGGGATTTTTTCGATTTTGTGACCTGAGGCCAGGTCACGAGGTAACCTCTCCCATTGAATAAGCATGGGGAAAAACTGTCTTATGATCTAAAACCCGATTGCAAATGCCCAGATTGCTCAGAATAGCGTTCTTGGACACTCTTTCATGGATCCCAGGGGAAATGTTTTCCTTTTGACATCTCCAAGGTCATCTCAGGTCACCAGGGGTCAAAAACAGTATTTTAACAATAACTTTTGACCTAATCAAGCTAGAGCACTGCATCAAACACCATCGTGTATGTCTCGTCACTGGCTTTCCTTTGACATATGACAAGGTCAATTTTTACCTTTCGTGACCTCAGGTCATATTTGGTCACGAGGCGACCTCTGGAGGCCAAACCACTGGCGGGAAGTCATCAAGTTCCACATAGCAGTAAAAGGTGTGGCATTTTCCTATCAAATGTACTTTAAAAGATCTTAATAGCTACAATGACGTAAGAGTTATGCCCAGTTTTCTTAAGCATTGCATATTTTAGTGGAAATAGCCTATCGTGTCCTAACTTGACCTCTGGAGGTCAAACCATTGACCTGAACGCTTAAACATGCAAAGTAACTTCTTACTGAATTCACACGAGCTTTCTAATGCACTTTTCAGATTTGCGATAACCCCCATATTTTCGGAGTTATAGGGGGTCATCGATGCCCGGTGGGGCGAAGGTGGCGCCGGACCCCTGGTGGGGCGCGGGTTAAGAGGCCAACAGGACTGTTTAACACGCGCCGAACTTTGACGACATTTCGTTGACTATCTCGAGATCGAAACGCATGTACAGTCTGTCACTGCGTTTCGAGTAAAGTATCACTGCGTTCAGGAAAAGGCTAGAAATCCGACGAATACGGCCAGATTTTACCTAAAATCCAGCCGGATTTCAGATATCGGCAAAATGGTAAATCCGGCCGGAACCGAAATCCGGCGCACCTCTAATTATAACACTAAGCTGGTAGCCACAGAAAGCTTTGGAAATGAACATTTGTCTTGTGATATTTAATGAAAAACGTATTAGGCTTTCGGCTCGACAGTTTTAAGCTCTCCTCTCTCTCTCTCTCTCTCTCCCTCTTCTCCCGGGCTGCTGCGCAGACTGCACGCCACGGGACGGCCGTGCCTGATGACCGGGGACCTGAATCTGCCGGAGCCGACCTGGAGCCGAGAGGGAGCCACTTTTCAGAGGCGCTCCCGCCGTGCTGTGACGTTCGTCGACGCCTTGACTGAATGTGAAGCACAATAGTAGGTAAGGACTCCGACACGTGGAGGCGATATACTAGACCTATTAGAACAGACCTAATAGAAGCACCAGAAAAGCCCATATCAATCGTAAAGTGAGAATGTTAATCGAAGGTAGACATTCACCTTATCAATACCACAGAACCCTGAAAGATATTATAGGGCATAAGCGCGAACATAACCTGCATCGTCCGCGAGGACCGCAGCATAATTGCTGACGATATCAACAAGGCGACTCTCTTAAACAAATACTTTGCATCACTTTCTGAGCTGAGTTTGAACCCTGCAGGCGTTCCTATGATTAGCATAAATGAGCGTACAACAGCATCGCTAGATAGCATTATTATCACACAAAGGGAAGTCTTAAGTGTTTTAAATTCACTAGACGCAAATAAAGCTTGCGGCCCTGATGAGATCCCACCTCGTATTTTAAAGACAACTGCCTTACTGATATGTGAACCTTTAGCCAAATTATTCAACAAGTCCTTGCGCCTAGGGAAGTATCCGGACTGCTGGAAAAGGGCGGTAGTCCACCCTATCTTTAAGAATAGCGGTTCCCCTCAGACCCCAAAAATTATCGACCAATTAGTCTTCTCGCCTGTCTCTCTAAAGTTTTCGAAAAAATAGTCTTCAATCACATATACTCCCATATTACCCTGCACGGGTTATTGACAAATCGTCAGAGTGGCTACCGTCCCGGTCACAGCACTCAACTTCAATTAGTTTACTATGTACATAACATTTATTCGGCCCTTGATAAGGAATGCGACTTCACTGCTATATACTTAGACATCTCAAAATACTTCAATCAAATCTGGCACACCGGCCTTCTCACAAAATGTGAATTCGAATTCGGAATCAAGGGCAATGTTTTAGGATGGATGGCATCTTACATGCGCGACAGAACTCAAGTAGTGAGAGTAGGGTCAGCCATCTCACCACATGGGACGATAAATGCAGGATGTCCCCAGGGATCTGTGTTGGGCCCCCAGGGATGCGCATTGCTGTATTTGAACGCCCTGTCTAGGAAGACTAAAAATGAAATTATTTTCTTTGCGGACGACTGCACAGTATTTGGCTCCCATAATTCGAGAAACACAGAAGAATTTCAACGAAGCCTGCAAAATGACCTCTCTGAAATCGAAAAATATGGCAGCAACTGGGCGATCTCATTTAATCCAAGGAAAACAATCCAACAAAACTTTTCCACCTTCACCCTCCCCATCTCCCCTGTACATTCGCAAACCAGCTTATTCCCTGTGTAGACAGTCACAAATATCTTGGACTAGTACTTTCCAAAGACCTATGTTTCCACGAGCACATCAATAGTATTGTTATGAAAGTCAACCGTGCCCTTAGCCCTCTCTATCTCATTGCTAAATACATCCCACGTCGTGATCTTCTGCAAGTCTATCGAACATATATTCTTCCCCATTTTGACTATTGCGACGCGGTTTACGATGGGCACCTAACCACACACGATATCCACAGACTCGAAATCCTACAAAATAGAGCGGCTAGGCTAATCACAGGTACTCCATATCGCTCATCAGCCTCCAAATTAAGACTAGAATTGGGTTTAAGTGACCTTTCGTCTCGCAGAGAGAGACATACACTCATTCTATATTGTTCACTACATCTGCCAAACTCTACCCTTCCGGAATATTCGAAAAACATGCTGACCAACACTAGACGTCGCGACACAGCCATGACCCTCCGTAATTTTTCTCAACAAACTCTTCCTCGCAACAGGAGCGGGCGTTTCCAGAGATCTTTCATTCCGGCAACAACTAGGTCCTGGAATCGACTCCCTGCTGAAGTGAGAGCTATTACCTCCATAAAAGTATTCAAACAAGAATTATCTAAAAGGTAGTTAGTTAAGCCCCCACCAATTTTCTACTCCATCGGCTGCAAAAATGGTAACATTCTACACACCAAATTAAGAATCGGAAGTTCGGCACTAAATGCTAATCAGTTTGATATTAAAAAATGCGACTCTCCAACCTGCAGGTGTGGAGAAGGGGCAGAGATTTCCCTTCACTTTTTCACTGCATGTAGTCTATACAATCAGAAGCGAGCCATCTTGAGGCGCGACCCGTCCAGAGTACTTCATAACTTCGCCTTACTACCTCACAAAGACAAACTTGATATACTTATTCATGGGAAAGGCCTGACAACGAAGGAAAGCGAAGTAGTGGCAAAACTAGTTCAAAAATATATAATCAAAACACAAAGATTCTCCTTTTAATACCCTCAGCTGTGGCGCGGAGGTGGTGCGTTAGCGCGGCCAGGCCGAGGTCGCTCAACCTAGTCGACCTGCTGAGTGTGTCGGGTCTGTTTTAGCTGTATGGCACTGTGTTTAAGTGTGTTGTGTGTGTTTTGTGTTGATAAATTGACCTGCTTTTTGTTCTACCAACAAGAGGTGCCTCGATTCATGCTCGTTGGAGCATTTGCACCAATTGTGGTTCGTTTGTACTGTTTTTCGGTTATAAAGCAAATAAATGTATTTTGACTTGACTTGACTTGACCTAGTGGTATCGCGTGGTGCGGCTGTGGACAGTGAAGTTAGCGATGACATTTTTAATTCAGATCACAAAGCAGTGGAGAACAGTTTTTGTGTAAACATAAGCTGTACGCCCCGTCCCACCAGGTCTTAGGTTTACAATTACAGGCGTACAGATTTTGCTGGACTTCGTCAGGCTCTGAGGGCGCTACCATGGGACGTTCTGGAGGATTTAGACATCAATGATGCTGTTAGTGTGTTCTATGACCGTTTTTGCCGCTATCAGTGATGATGTGCCAATGGTTGAGTTGCGTCGTAAATATCCACCCTGGTATGATCGTACCGTCCGCGACCTCCTGAGAGATAAGGAGGTGGCGCGTAAGAAAGCGAACCCAACCCAGGATAATATCGAGGTTCACAGCAGAGCTAGGGCTGATTAATGCATGCTGCTCATAGTTTTAGGTCATAGTTGCTCAGCATCATTCGGGACTTTAAAGATAATCCCAAGCGGTATTTGACGTTTATAAGGTCAATTAAATCGTGTGCTCAAGTGTCTCTTGTGCTTGAATGGTGTGGTTAGAAAGTGATAGATGTAGTAGATCGGGCGAATGTTTTTAATGCTTGTTTTAGGAAAAAGTTTAGCGATCCATTGTCCACTGTCCGAGCCGCCCGTTATGAATGTACCCGGTCTAACACATTTTGAGGTACCACAGGGCCGGGTGGCCCAGCTTTTGCGCGAGTTGAGTCCTCACAAGGCTTGTGGTGCGGACGGACTTAGCGCGAGGATCATGTGCGAGTGTCCGGAAGAGTTTGCAATCCCCCTTGAGATTATCTGTGGTCTGTCAGTGCGATCCGGGGTGTTTCCATCGATGTGGAAGAAAGCCAATGTGATTCCTGTTTTCAGACAGGGTTAAAAAATTTACCAGAAAATTACAGACCTTTTGGAAATCAGTTAGAAAATTTTGGAGAAGGAAGTATGTGAGAACCTGCTTCGCGCATGTCGTCCAGCACTGCCACACTCCCAGCATGGTTTTCTTCCCAAGAGCTCGTGTGTGACCAACGTAGCGTGTTTCATGGACCACTGCTGGATCTCACTGACAAAAGGATTGCAAACGGATGCCATTTACAGGGATTATTCATCCGCTTTTACTAGCGTCAGCCACAGGCTTCTTTTACATAAACTTAGGCGCTCTTTTAACATCACCGGTCCTGCATATGGCTGGATTGAGTCCTGCCGAGCCGGCGCTCCCAGCTTGTCATTCTCGATGGGAAGTACTCTGACTGGGCCCTGGTATTATACGGAGTTCCGGAAGGCAGTATTCTTGGCCCGATCCTCTTCACCTAATACGTAGCTGACCTTCCAAGACAAATTGAAACTTGTTCATTATCATACGCAGATTATGTCAAAATTTTCCCCAGAATTCCAGGTCCAGCAGATGTTGATTCTCTCCAGGCCGACCTAAGCTGCCTAAACGACTGGTCAAAAACCTGGCATCTTAAGCTCAATCAAGCCGAATGCAAAGGCATCACATTCACGTCACGTACATCACCCATCACATGACCATATTTTTAGACGGTCATCAGCTAAAACGTTATTTTAACATTAGGGACTTGAGAGTAGCCTTAGACTCTAAGCTGACAATTGTAGAACACGTGGACTCGGTTATGGGCAAGGCAAACTGGATGCTTGGGCTCCCGATGCGTAGCATTCAGGTTTCTGCCTGTGCACGCCTTCTGATGTTTAATTACTGTGCTGTTATGTGTGCGTACAAGGCTCACGTCAGGTCATTACTAGAATATGGCCGTGTTATCTGGTCTGGTGCCGCAGTAAGGCATATTTCCTGCCTCGAAAGGCTACAGCTTCGATTCTTAATGTGGTTGGGCGCACACACACACATAGCCGAATTGCAATGGATTATCAGTCACTTATGACTCATTTTCGATGTTCATCTATTAAAGCGAGATTTGCTCAAGCTGATATAAGGTTCTTGCGCTCTGCGTTCAATGGCCGGCTGGGTTGTAACGAGCTTGTACCTATGCTTGCTGTCCTTGCTCCCGTCCGACGCTCACGGCACATTGGCTTGTTCAGTGTGCCTCGTGGGAGAGTTAATACGGTGCAGAATGGCTTTGGGATACGTCTGCCGAAGCTTACCAATGATTTCTTGCACAAAATACCTGTAGAGGACTTTTTCGGCCGACTAGATTCTTTCGTTCGAATGTGCTGCGATATGCGAATAGTGTAGGCACATACATGCGATAGTGTTTTTAGCATCGTCGTTATAATGTACCCGGGGTTATTGCGCCTTTTTATATTTTTAAGTTTTCACTTCTATTTTTAATGTTTGCCCTATTCTTAATCTAAATTTTCTATATCATAGGGGTTTTATTTGTATAATTTTTCATTCTTAGATATACATTTTTATACCTTTATTTATTTCTTTTACATGCACATATCCATTACTTTAGTAGATGTGACACTGCTGTGGAGATATTTTAGAGTGCCTTTTTAGCCTTGGAAGTTTCATTTAAAAGTATATTGTATGTATGCTACATTAATTTATGTAAGCGATTGACAGCGTATGCGTGATTGTGTGTGTGTGTGTGTGTGTGTGTGTGTGTGTGTGTGTGTGTGTGTGTGTGTGTGTGTGTGTGTGTGTGTGTGTGCGTGCGTGCGTGCGTGCGTGCGTGCGTGCGTGCGTGCGTGCGTGCGTGCGTGCGTGCGTGCGTGCGTGTGTGTGTGTGTGTGTGTGTGTGTGTGTGTGTGTGTGTGTGTGTGTGTGTGTGTGTGTGTGTGTGTGTGTGTGTGTGTGTGTGTGTGTGTGTGTGTGTGTGTGTGTGTGTGTGTGTGTGTGTGTGTGTACCTTAAGTCTGATGTGTGTTTTATCTGTCTTAAGCGATGAACTCAGCCGTAAGTGGCTGTTCGCTGCTAATAAACATAAACATTACGGGTTTTGGTAGGTTCGGTAGTCCAGTACGGCTGGTTTTGGTAGGTTCGGTAGTCCAGTGACTGGTTTTGGTAGGTTCGGTAGTCCAGTGCTTGCTTTTGGTAGTTTCGGTAGTCCAGTGCTTGCTTTTGGTAGTTTCGGTAGTCGAGAGGCTGGTTTTGGTAGGTTCGGTAGTCCAGTGACTGATTTTGGTAGGTTCAGTAGTCCAGTGACTGGTTGTGGTAGGTTCGGTAGTCCAGTGCTTGCTTTTGGTAGTTTCGGTAGTCGAGTGGCTGGTTTTGGTAGGTTCGGTAGTCCAGTGACTGGAGCTCTTTGAATGCAAAAAGAGCATTCCTCGATGCTCAGTTATATTATCATGCATTTGGAAGGTACGAAATGGACATTGATATCGAAAAGTCTCTTAAGATAAGTAGCTATTTTTTGCCCAAATTGTTGCAGGTTCGACTTTAGGGATCGAAGCCTCACTAAACTCCTCAAGAGACTTGTCACGGAAACTCTGACCCCACCATCCGAACGAGCATCCCCCCCAATGACGGCTTGATTTAGAAGCCAAAGTTAGACGTCCCCCAAAGCCCAGGGACGGCTGCCTCACTCGGTCACCCTCTCACCAGTCGGTATATTGAGCGCCGTAGCGTACCAGGCGAGCCGATCCCAAGCCTTCACCGCTACACTGCCGCTGCACGACTTTCTGAGCGGGCCGCAGCCCAGCGCTCCACCAACCGAGATACCATGGCGACTTAATCTTACTTACACAAGCTTAGGCCCATACGGGTTGAATATCCTGGTAGATATACAGCATGGTCCGTGCCTTGCATCTAACCATTAAGGGAATGTGGCACCTTGGGCGAATCCCGGAATTTAGTGTAATTAGGGATATTTTCAGCCAAAAATCATGAAAATGTCGCTTTTCTGAAAAATGTACAATTATCTCAATATTTTGATGTTTGAAATGCTCCTCTATGGTAAGAAATAAACTTCTGCCTTTGCGTGACGCCATGGTCTGCCAACTCCTACCATATTCAATAGGCTTCAATTGGCTGACTACTCACCATGACGTCGCATGACGCGCACATAGGCCCTAAATGCCTCCATCTGTGGTCAATATTCCGAAAATGCACCTTTTCTAAATCATTGTTTAGCAGATATAATGATAGGCAATTCTTTGCTGCACCTGAAACAGGCACGGAAAACACAAACCGTGCTCTGGAAGTCTTTGTAGAGTTGCTTGAAGTAAGCACTCGGGCGCGCCACCCGCGGACCACAGATCAGCTGCGAAAACTACGTACATTTCATCATGCTTAAAATCAACTATAAAAGCAAGAACGGGTCAAAGTATGGCAATACCACTGTTGTGTGAGCCATTTGCAATGGTTTTTGCTGTACAAATAATGAAAATAGTGTTTGAAAATTAGTTTATAGACCATTCTCTCAACATGCTGCATATCTCAAAAACTGTTCGATTTACAAATACAAAGAGAGGGCAGTACAGAGATACCGGGCCGCCCCGGTAGCTCAGTTGGTAGAGCGTTGGGCTCCGGCCCGCTGCTCAGAAGCATGCAGTGGCAGTGCATGTCCAGGCTTGGGATCGGTTCCCCTGAGACGCTCCGGCGCTCAATAGTTTACCCGACGTACAGGTCGGCTGGCAACTGACTGGTGAGAGGGTGACCTGAGCGGGGCGGCCGTCCCTGTGCTTTGTGGGACGTTAAACTTTGGCTTCTAAATTAACCCTCCATTGAGGGAGTTGCTCGTTCGGGTGGTGAGGTCGGGGTCTCCGTGACAAGTCCCTTGATGACTGAGACTCCGACTCCAGCAGCCTTACCAGGAACAACTTGAACAAAATTTATAAAAAAAGAAAAAAGAGAGGGATTTAAAACTTGGCCAGCATCGGTCCCGCATAAAACTACCAGCAAACGATTCCCAAGGATGAGCTCTACACGGGCAAGTCTAAATATCTTGCGTCCACTTGCAGCCCCGTGCTCCAGATGACATATAACAACTCAGGTTGTGGCTCCAAGCTTGCCCGCCAGTGGTCCAGCAGCAGACCTTCTCCGCCAGTGGTCCAGCAGCAGACCTTCTCCGCCAGTGGTCCAGCAGCAGACCTTCTCCGCCAGTGGTCCAGCAGCAGACCTTCTCCGCCAGTGGTCCAGCAGCAGACCTTCTCCGCCAGTGGTCCAGCCGCATACCTTGCCCGCCAGCGCCCGAGAGCCAGGGGTGTGACCCAGGGGCGCGGCTCCGACCGGTCAGCGCTGAGGCACACCGGCAGACCAGGGCCCCGGCAGCGGGCCTATAAAACGCAGCTGCCGTTTCAGGGTAGGTACAGTTCGCTGTGGGTCCGCTCCGCACACCTGGTCAACATGACCCAGCTGAAGGTGAGTAGCCGGCCGACGCTACAGACACTGGGAGTGCGCCCACCAAACCAGACGGCCGAGGTACCCACCCCTCCACCTTTGTCACCTTATCTGAACGATCTTCTCTGATGGTACAGCACAGCTTGAACTACTTAGACACGTTTCCAAAATGGTTTTGCCCCATTCACTTTACAGCATATTCAGACTTCTCGGGTTTACGGTAGTGACAACAATTTGAAATGTTCATGAAGGCGGCCAAATTTGCATTACGTGTCAAATTGTTGCATGTAATACCCCCTCCAACCACACACATAACTATAAGAAATATTATACCGTCTCTATCCATCGCGAACAACTGTTCGGACTGGAATTCCTTGGATCAATGCTCCACCCTCAATTGTGTAACGCGGAAAAAAGGAAGGACCGCTGAACAGAGATGAGACCCCAACTGCGAGTGGCCCACCCGCCGCTCGGTGCCCAAGTTGTCGTTACAAAACTCTGAAGTCAACCTGTCAAAACACGTCCAGACCAAATGGAGCCCAGACTCGGCCGGAGTTCAGTTCCAGATGGAGCCCAGACTCGGCCGGAGTTCAGTTCCAGATGGAGCCCAGACTCGGCCGGAGTTCAGTTCCAGATGGAGCCCAGACTCGGCCGGAGTTCAGTTCCAGATGGAGATTCAGAGAACAAGAGCCAGGGCCAGAGTTCAGTGCGTCTGAGGTGCGTGAGTCCAACAACAGAGCGTGCATCTGTTTACCTGGTGTTATCGGCGAGCCATCAACGCTTCGGTCAATGCCTTCTCTCACTTGAATGGAAGACGTTCGGGAGAGGTTTGAAAACCATAATTTCAATTCCCTAATTACACATCATTTTAAATTAAAGTTCATTATTAATATTGCTTCGCACTTTTAGGCATAAGTTTCAGGAAATTATCCACAACGGAACATTCCGTCTTTTAAATGAGCTCTGTAAGTTTGAAATTCATTGAGCAGCCGACAACCTGCCATGCGGGTGAACTAGGAAGACCTCGGGGAAAGCTCCTCGGAGGAGCTACCATACAGTGTGCTCCAGGACCTTCTTCTTGAGAGAATTCGTCGATGACAAGATGTTTCCAGCCCTTTAGAGCAGAAACGCGTTTGCTCTGCACTAAACAAAGTGTGGCTGACTCCCGGCAAACACGAGAGGAAGGCAAATCAGTGGAAGGAACTTATATGTGTCGGGCTAACGCCGTCGGTTATCATAAATCCTAGTTTTTTCTTCAAAATGTATATAATTTTGATGAATAGGCTAACATCCCGTACTTGCCACTCTCATCTGTCATTTATCGCATTGAGAGAGGGGTCCTGAGCAGTCCTCTTCGCGAAGTATCTCAACCCTCTCCTGAGCAAGTACGCTTTCCAAAATATGTCCTGCTGTCTCGGTTTTCTCCTTTGTTGTGTTTCCATCCCTCTTATTCCTAACAGGGACGTGTGATAGAATAGAGACTGCGATCTTGGGTGCCTAGTGGCCTTATGGCTTCACCGCCCGTTTTCAGACCAGACAGCATGGATTAACGTAGATTCAATCCCCATGGCGGAAAACCGCCTTCCATGTAAAATCTGGCCCAGTACAGATTATCCCTAACACCCGCCCCGGTGGGCCTCCGAGCCACCTTCGCCCTGATGGGAGGGAGGTTCAAACACCCCCCCCTCGAACTTGGCTCCTATGCAGAATAGCGAAAACATGCAAAAGCTGTTAGATAGCTCATAAATTCATGAATAAACTACATCGGTCATCTTTTGGCTCAGGTCAATATTGAGGTCATGATAGGTCAAATAAGGTTGTATGTAAGGGTAGTGTTTTTGGGCTCTAGCGTCTGACAGACTTGAGTTAGAACCATTTTTAGGCACTATTCGCTTCCTGTCGTCACGGCGAATCAAATGATGATAATATGACCATGCTAGGTCAAAACTAAAAAATGATCTGACCTCAGGTCAGGTCGAGGTCACTTTTCAACCAAGCACAGTCAATATGCGTATCAATCGACTTGCAATTGTAATCCAAACGTAATGGTATCAAAATATAAGCTGTATCATCATTTCCTTTAAACCTATTAGCCCAAGTCTGAAAACTGCTAAAATAGCCCCAAATGACCTCTCAGAGGGCACAGGTCGAAAATTGCAGCATGAAACTGGAAAGGGGCCCAGGATACTAGGATTTGGAGAATACGAAGGTAATCTCAGCTGTATCTACACAAATACAGCCCGTTTCCTGTTTTTCCCATGTATTTCCAATGGAGAGGTAATGATCCGTACCTGACCCTAAGTCATCGATATGAAAAATCCCGGAATATGTGTTGTAGCACTCGGTGGGCCCACTAAGTGGTATAAGTTTCAATCAGATTCACCCTTTTTTACTTATGCAACATTAAACATTTTTGGAGGTGAGGTCACTTGACCTGCACTGGTAACCTGACCTGAGATGACCCAACCTTAAAATGTTGGGGAAAGTTGTGGAATTGATCAAGGATAAGGTGTGCCAAGTACGTGGGTAAGCCAAGTTTCGTTTCAGCAGAAAACCAGAGGAGGGGATGTTCAAACACCCCCCACCGGGGCGAGAGTTAAACACCCTGCCAATGCTCCCTGTCATTGGGCAAGTGTGCTTGTTGGGAGTGGTCTTGATAAAATCAAACAAAAAATTATGGGGATGCTTTTGGTCAGAAAATTAATGAATAGGTTGGACAGAGTCAGGAGACGTCCGGCGAGACACCACAAACACTTCCAGCAACACACCACAAACACTTCCAGCAACACACCACAAACACTTCCAGCAACACACCACAAACACTTCCAGCAACACACCACAAACACTTCCAGCAACACACCACAAACACTTCCAGCAACACACCACAAACACTTCCAGCAACACACCACAAACACTTCCAGCAACACTCCAACAATACTCCAGGGACACAGGGACACCCAGGGACACTCCAGCAACACTCCAGCAACACTCCAACAACACTCCAGCGGACACTCCAGGGACACTCCAGCGACACTCCAACAACACTCCAGCGACACTCCAGCAACACTCCAGCGACACTCCAACAACACTCCAGCAACACTCCAACAACACTCCAGCGACACTCCAGCGACACTCCAGGAACACTCCAGCGACACTCCAGCAACACTCCAGCGACACTCCAGCGACACTCCAACAACACTCCAGCGACACTCCAACAACACTCCAGGGACACTCCAGCAACACTCCAGCAACACTCCAACAACACTCCAGTGACACTCCAGCGACACTCCAGGGACACTCCAGCAACACTCCAACAACACTCCAGCAACACTCCAGCGACACTCCAGCAACACTCCAGCAACACTCCAGCGACACTCCAACAACACTCCAGCGAACACTCCAACAACACTCCAGCGACACTCCAGCAACACTCCAGCGACACTCCAGCAACACTCCAACAACACTCCAGCGACACTCCAACAACACTCCAGCAACACTCCAACAACACTCCAGCAACACTCCAACAACACTCCAGCGACACTCCAGCAACACTCCAGCGACACTCCAGCGACACTCCAGCGACACTCCAGTAACACTCCAACGACACTCCAGCAACACTCCAACAACACCCCAGCGACACTCCAACAACACTCCAGCGACACTCCAGCGACACCCCAACGACACTCCAACGACACTCCAGCGACACCCCAACGACACTCCAACGACACTCCAGCAACACTCCAGCGACACTCCAACAACACTCCAGCAACGCTCCAGCGATGCTCCAGCAATACTCCAGCTGAACACCCCAGAGACACGCCAGCAGTACTCCAACGGCACTCCAGCAATACTCCAGCAACACTCCGGCGACACTGCAAAGACACTCCAGCAACGCTCTGGAGACACTCCAAAGACACTCAGCAACACTCCGGCGATACTCCAGCAACACTCCGGAGACACTCCAGAGACACTCAGCAGTGGAGTCCGCCGCCTCCTTGTGCTGACCACTACTGCACTCTGCATCTCCGCAGCAGTGTATGTAGCAGCTAAATAGGGGAGGGTGGGGTGGGTTGTATCAGTTTTTACTCCAGGTTCATTAATTTCGTAACTGCTTGGGATGGCCCCGTGATTTCAATACCATCTCGTAGCTGCATCCTTTGGCTTCCTTTTGCCGATATATTTTTTCTTAATCTTTACTGGTTTGTCTCCTACTGCCCGGCGAATGGACCTTTTCACTCGATACAACTTACCCCACCGGTTGGGTGAGTTGTATCACATGGTGGGTTAAGTTGTAACAGTGTTTCACGTTTTGGAGAATGTGCCTGCTACCGATCATGGCCGTGGGAACAACCTACAACGAATTTAGAATTTAATTGTAAACTTAACTTGCATTTTATTGAACCCAACTATGGCCAATACAGTACGAAATTCATGGCGACAAAAAGCGCAAACGAAACATCAACCGTCCAAGTGTAAAAGTGACCCGTTTGGAAAAAGGAAGCCAACACAATGCGTCGAAACGGGCAAATTCTTGACTAGGTACCAGCAGACTTAAGCCAGGGCTAAAGTCTGTTCAATCTGCAACTGTTCAATCTGAACAGCCTAAACGTATTAGTTATGGACTTACTAAGTAATCATCTCACAATAGTTAAGGGTTAAATCAGGGATATGGATGAATTGCATGGGCGTGGGAAGTAGGAGGCGGGGGGCGAGCAGGGGTGTCCCTCGAATTTGTGAAGCGAAGGTGGGGATGTGGCCATAACTTCTCGGGACTTGTTAGACTTTAATTTTTGTTTTTGCTTTCATTCCATCAGCGCAGCCGGTCTTGTACTTATCCTGGCCCGCACTTTTTGCAGCAAATATATTTTTACCTAATTTTTCGTTGTGGCTACCTGTGATGATATAGTGTTTTTAGGAAAAAATGAATCTGTGGCGACATCCCTAATGAGCTGTATAGGCAGCGTGGGGTGCCTACCCACTTAAACGGGTCCCAAATAAGCTCAGGGGGCCAAAACTAGCCCAGGGGGCCAACCTTCAACTCATGGGGCCTAGACACGCTGAGGGGGCCCAAAGCAGCTCAGGAGGCCCATACAAACTAAGATGGCCAGACTAGCTGGGTGTCTCGACGAACTCATGGGGCCCAGATACGCACAACGGGCCCCATACAAGCTGAAGGGGTCTATATCAGTTAAACGAACACGATACCAGCCCAGGGGGACCCTTGCCAGCTCAGGGGAGACTAATCCAGCTAGGGGCCCTATGATCAAACCAGAGGCCCCTTAAGTAAATCCTATCACGGGCCCTAGACCAGCTCATGGCTGCCACAATAATTTCACCTACAGGGTTATTTTTAGCTTAGGGGGCCCAAAGCAGCGAAGGATCTAAGGCCAAGCCAGTAAGCTCCTGTGCAATACTCTTTCACGGTCCCAGAACAGCCCAGGGGGCAACCTGAAAACTCGCTCTCAGATAGCTAACAATCAACTCAGAGGGCCCAGGATCTGTTGAGGGGGGCCTACACCAATTAAGGAACCCCGAAAAGCTCAGAAGGCTCCAGTGGTGACACATTCAAGTTCAGTGTGAGGGCCTGGTTATCTAAAGCGGTCCCAGATCAACTGAGGGGACTCAATATCAGCTCAGAGCAGCCACCAAAAACTCAGAGGCCCAGGCCCTCAGAGGCTCTGCGGCCTCTGATGCTTAGGTTAGCGTCAATCGGAGATTTCAGTAGGGACTCAGCGTTAGTCAAAACAACTGTGATATGTGGAGGTGGTCGATACGGCACCTTAGCTTTCGCCATGACTTAAGTTCAACAAAGTTCACTGTATTCATTGTTAATTGCGCTTATTGTAGCGTCAATCGGGGTTTCTGTAGGGACCCAGCGTTAGCCAAGACAACTATGATATGTGGATGTGGTCGTTACGACACCTCAGTTTTCTTCCAGATCGAAGTTAACTGTATTCTTTGCTCATGGTGCTTCAGTTAGCATCCGTGGGGGCGTCCAGCGTCTTCTAACAATGTACCAGTCATTAAGTTCCGGGCGAAACCTTGCCGGCCCGAAATATGTTTGATGGTAAACGTGAACATGTTTCACTGAAAGGTAGCTTTCATGAAGATAAACATATACAAATACGCTTTTTAAACGCGTTTTTTCTTCGAAACTGGCCGCCTATTGGGTGGTAAATTGGCGCCCCTCAGATTCCGCTCCCCCAGGTTCGGCGCCCCCCCTCAGAGCCTGCCAACGAAATCCTAGATTCGCCACTGGACTTGTTAGACTTTAAATTTTGCTTTTGCTTTCATTCCATCAGCGTGGTCCGTCTTGCACTTATCCTGACCCGCACTGTTTGCATCAAAAATATTTTGCCTAATTTTTCGTTGTGGCTAGATGTGACAATGTAGTGTTTTTGGCAAAAACGAATCTGTGACGACACCCCTAATGAGCTGCATGAACATTGGGGTGAGTTGTATCAATGTTACAACATACCCCACCTGGCCTTGATACAACATGTACCACCCTCCCACATTGGAAAAAACGTCCTCGTGCTCAACAACCAGTGGCCAGCCGAGAAAATCCTTCTCACGCACGAAGCCTTGGAATCTACCCTTACCACTGCTACAGCGATCCTTCCAATTCGTGATCATCTGAATGACAAAAACACACATTTCCTTACGACGAAATTTTACAGAATGACACCCCGAAAACACATTTTCTGCACTCACCGCGAAACGTGCCAAGCCAAGCAGACGGCAGTATAAAGAAAGATGGCGGACCGCTTGCCGCATCATCTGGTCGTGTCGGGAGCGCTATCTCTTGGATAGTTTTGGAAAAAATCGCTCTGATACAACTTGTCCACGATACAACTCTCCCCGCTCTCCCCTATAGTATAGCAGCAGGCTTGTCAAATTTATTTATTCTGTAAAACATATCGCAGTATTGAGAAACACTAAATAACATTGTAAAAGTTACACTAAAAACATAATCCTCTTCCTCCTCCTTTACCATATATCTGCTCTCCATAAGTTTCCACTCTGGAGTTTCCCAGAGTTTCTTCACTAAGAGGGTCGCGGCCTGAGGAGCCTTGCCAGCTCTGGGTTTGTCCTCAGTTTTAACCAATTAAAAAGTTTATATGGATGAAGAACGTCAAAAAGGAGTAAAAAAGATATCGTGCTGGGGCACTTACTACAGATCAGGCCTTCTCTGAGCTGAGGGATTCTCAAAAGTTTGAGTTCGGTTCTCAAAAGCAAACATCATGATTTTCCAACAATGAAAAGTCAACCTAGCAAAAATACCACAAAACCTTTTCAATAACCATACAAATTAAATAGATAGTAGAGCCTCTCAGTGTCGGCGCTTGAACATTATGACAGCCTAGGCACGATTGGCTTAGAGCTAAGTACGTCGCCTAGGCTTTTTACCTGATAGTGGACAGGGGCGGATCCAGCAGGTCGGCTGGAGAGGGAGCAAGCTCAAGTCGATGAGCAAAAATAATATTTATGTTTAAATGTTTAAGCATATAAATATTTAAATAATATGTCTATAAAACAAAATTTGTCGGTGTATCAGGGAAACGGTTATGCGGCACTATATGAAGGTACAAGGCAAGATTCAAGAAGGATAGGTAGGTAGGCGAGTAAGCCGGTAAGCCGGGAGGGACAAGGTACTCACGAGAGCTTCCCATTTCAAGGACGGCTTCGGCACTTCATTTTCTATGACGTCCAATTTCTTGCGGTACGATCGATTTGTTCACAGAATTTAATTTCATCCACTACATTTTTTTGCCGTGACCTACGTCCTTCATAAGGGTTTCTCAATATCACGATATTTATCACTAAATTTCACAATATCTTGCTAATAGTTTCCAAACAACTGCCCCGCACTAGAGAAGGCTAGAAATCCGCGAATACAAGAATGTCAATGAACGAATCCGCTGTAATCAAAGTCCTAAGACACGGCATCGCACGTACTAGGCATGCCTAGTTTGCTGATTTAACGAGCCAGTACTCGCGTCTGAACGAATGAGGTATTAGAGATGTAAATAAAAAAGCACACGTTAGATTTGCCACGGGGTTAGACAGATTCAGCGAAATCGCGATGTTCCTAATCTCACTTTTGCTACGTAAAAGCTACGTAAGAGCTGCGAGCGTGGATTGTCAGAGATGGAAATCATCGGCTCTTTGACCCAGTGATCCGAAAAAAGGAATATTCTCTGTAACTTTAACATTGAGTCAAATTAGATTTATTCCACATCAAATACATACTGACTTCGACATTTAAAAGTGGCTAGGCAGAGCCTAATGTGCCTCTATGGCAGCGCCGCCTCTGGCTGAGGCTGAGCCTCTAGTAAACACCTTGCGCCCCCTCCCTTCGCACATTACTAAGCACCTACTCCATCTGGGCACGGGGGCCTGCCACCACCACTCCACCGTCACTCCACCTGGGCACGGAAGGGGCCTGCCACCACCACTACGCCTCAGCCCCACGCTCACAAAGCATTCTCCTCTGTTATAGGCAGCCCCACGCTCACAAAACATTCTCCTCTGCTATAGGCAGCCCCACGCTCACAAAACATTCTCCTCTGCTATAGGCAGCCCCACGCTCACAAAACATTCTGTTCTGCTATAGGCAGCCCCACGCTCACAAAGCATTCTCCTCTGTTATAGGCAGCCCCACGCTCACAAAGCATTCTCCTCTGTTACAGGCAGCCCCACGCTCACAAAACATTCTCCTCTGCTATAGGCAGCCCCACGCTCACAAAACATTCTCCTCTGCTATAGGCAGCCCGACGCTCACAAAGCATTCTCCTCTGTTATAGGCAGCCCCACGCTCACAAAACATTCTCCTCTGCTATAGGCAGCCCCACGCTCACAAAACATTCTGTTCTGCTATAGGCAGCCCCACGCTCACACTGCACCGTTTTCTGTTGCAGTTCTTGTGTCTGGCTGTGCTGCTACTGGCCGTCTCTGTCCTAGGAGACGGCTACGGCGGCTACGGCGGCTACGGCGGCTACGGCGGCTACGGCGGCTACGGCGGCTACGGCGGGTCAGTGCTCCATAACCCTGAGCTCAGGGTGAAAAGCTACACTGGAATACTATTTTGATTTTCGCCCGCTCATCACATATTTCATTCTAATCGCCTACCCGATTCCGTGACCGATAAATTTTCAATGGCCGTTGTTTTCATAGTGACTCTCTTCTGCCGCCAGCAGGCTCAAAGATATATAGTGCTTAGTTGGACAGGAAAATAATGTGGAAACGGGTAGAAAATGTGCACCAGAGCCAATTCTGCCGGGTAAAGGAAAAAGGGCATGTATCATCCCTAATACATTGAATCTACGTGTTTTGGTTTTGCATGGCTTCCAACCTAACGTTGCAATTCCATTCTGCTGACTGGAGCCTTGAACGTGAATTCTCCCCGCCAGCGCTCTGACTGACCGTGGCACACTGCAGCAGGTGTGAACTCTCCCCGCCAGCGCTCTGACTGACCGTGGCACACTGCAGCAGGTGTGAACTCTCCCCGCCAGCGCTCTGACTGACCGTGGCACACTGCAGCAGGTGTGAACTCTCCCCGCCAGCGCTCTGACTGACCGTGGCACACTGCAGCAGGTGTGAACTCTCCCCGCCAGCGCTCTGACTGACCGTGGCACACTGCAGCAGGTGTGAACTCTCCCCCGCCAGCGCTCTGACTGACCGTGGCACACTGCAGCAGGTGTGAACTCTCCCCGCCAGCGCTCTGACTGACCGTGGCACACTGCAGCAGGTGTGAACTCCCCCCGCCAGCGCTCTGACTGACCGTGGCACACTGCAGCAGGTGTGAATTCTCCCCGCCAGCGCTCTGACTGACCGTGGCACACTGCAGCAGGTGTGAATTCTCCCCGCCAGCGCTCTGACTGACCGTGGTACACTGCAGCAGGTGTGAACTCTCCCCGCCAGCGATCTGACTGACCGTGGCACACTGCAGCAGGTGTGAACTCTCCCCGCCAGCGCTCTGACTGACCGTGGCACACTGCAGCAGGTGTGAATTCTCCCCGCCAGCGCTCTGACTGACCGTGGTACACTGCAGCAGGTGTGAACTCTCCCCGCCAGCGATCTGACTGACCGTGGCACACTGCAGCAGGTGTGAACTCTCCCCGCCAGCGCTCTGACTGACCGTGGCACACTGCAGCAGGTGTGAACTCTCCCCGCCAGCGCTCTGACCGACCGTGGCACACTGCGGCAGGT
This sequence comes from Lepas anatifera, assembly GCA_034440635.1. Classification (NCBI taxonomy): domain Eukaryota; kingdom Metazoa; phylum Arthropoda; class Thecostraca; family Lepadidae; genus Lepas; species Lepas anatifera. The sequence continues at coordinate 981,945 of JAOTON010001030.1, read as the reverse complement.
ACGGAAAAGGCTACGGATATGGTGGCTATGGAAGAGGATATGGTGGCTATGGAAGAGGCTATGGTGGCTACGGAGGATACGGCGGATATGGCGGCTACGGAGGATATGGGGGGCTACGGAAAGGGCCGAGGCTACGGTCACAACAACATCAACCTTCTGGGAAGCCGTCGTTACGGTGGTGGATACAAGGGATACGGAGGAGGATACAAGGGATACGGAGGAGGATACAAGGGATACGGAGGAGGATACGGAGGATACGGAGGAGGATACGGAGGATATGGAGGAGGATACGGAGGATATGGAGGGGGATACGGAGGATATGGATATGGAAGGGGATAAGGATACGGAGGCAAGTACGGATACTAAGAAGACCCAGTATGTGGTGGAGAAAAGGAACGCAACACATACAAAGACTCTGGAATCACGCCAACTCAGGCCTTTTAACCAGCATATGTGGGGACGGAGTTCTTGATCTTCTGCGGACGTTTTGTTTAATTGTTTTGTAATTTATACATACACATCGACTGACGTTGAGTTTTTATGTCTATGCCAATGTACAGCACCACTTACCCTTTCGCAAAACATAACACAAAAGCGACATTTTCGGCGACATGAAAACATGCGAAATAATTTGGTGGCACAAGGTCTTACTAGAATTTTAAAAAACAAGGCATCACGATCTATAGGTATGGGACAATTTGTAAGATATACAAAATAGTGTCGTATTTATTGGGCTGGTCTGTTTTCCAAAATGTTTTCACAGCCTTTTGTCCCGACACTTAGTTACAGACAAGATGCATTTTTAGGCGCTGATTACGAATATGGGGTCAGAAATGAAGAGGTCAGAAATATGTTGTCCCTGCCCAGGCGCTGGAAGTTTCCTCTTTTGTCCAATTTCTTACACTGTCCGACTTGACATCCCAGCCGGTGGTACAAGGCCAAATAATTGCTGCTGGTCTCAACCAACTAATAATTCTGCATCGAATGGCGGAAAAACAGCTTCCTATCGGCTCTCCGTGGCTTGGTATAGTGTAAAATAATGTTGTAAGTTCACAAAACAGGGATAGTTCCATGAGTCAACCATAGATGACGTTGATCGCCTGAAGCGCTCGGCTTACATGGAAGACTGGTACAAGGCTGCACGGTACCACTCAACAGCAATTAAGTTTGGTCAGATGTGTGCTCATACGCTTCATTAGCTTTCAGCGATTGGCTTGTAAGCCTGCTCAGTAGATTGTATGGGCAGCCCAGGTCGGATACGACATGTCCTTGCGCACACTTCAGGGAGTGTTAGCGATAGTATGATCACGGATACTGGGCAAGTTTGAATTAGCGAGGGGATGAGGTGGCTTAGTAGATAGCACCCTTGTCTTCTAAGCCACTGGTCCCGTGTTCAAGTCCCGGCGAAGCCTCTCAATAAGTTGATCTGATCCCCAAAATCCCTTGCAACAGGGTAAGAGCTGGCGACGCCGTATGACCCCAGCAGTTGGTGCGTCGTTAAACCCCAACAATTATTATTATGAATTAGCGATAGTATGATCACGGATACTGGGCAAGTTTGAATTAGCGATAGTATGATCACGGATACTGGGCAAGTTTGAATTACCGATAGTATGATACCGGATACTGGGCAAGTTTGAATAAGCGATAGTATGATCACGGATACTGGGCAAGTTTGAATAAGCGATAGTATGATCACGGATACTGGGCAAGTTTGAATTACCGATAGTATGATACCGGATACTGGGCAAGTTTGAATAAGCGATAGTATGATCACGGATACTGGGCAAGTTTGAATAAGCGATAGTATGATCACGGATACTGGGCAAGTTTGAATAAGCGATAGTATGATCACGGATACTGGGCAAGTTTGAATAAGCGATAGTATGATCACGGAACGGGCAAGTTGAATAAGCGATAGTATGATCACGGATACGGGCAAGTTTGAATTAGCATAGTTGATCACGGATACTGGGCAAGTTTGAATTACCGATAGTATGATACCGGATACTGGGCAAGTTTGAATAAGCGATAGTATGATCACGGATACTGGGCAAGTTTGAATAAGCGATAGTATGATCACGGATACTGGGCAAGTTTGAATAAGCGATAGTATGATCACGGATACTGGGCAAGTTTGAATTACCGATAGTATGATACCGGATACTGGGCAAGTTTGAATAAGCGATAGTATGATCACGGATACTGGGCAAGTTTGAATAAGCGATAGTATGATCACGGATACTGGGCAAGTTTGAATAAGCGATAGTATGATCACGGATACTGGGCAAGTTTGAATTAGCGATAGTATGATCACGGATACTGGGAAAGTTTGAATTAGCGATAGTATGATCACGGATACTGGGCAAGTTTGAATTAGCGATAGTATAATCACAGATACTGGGCAAGTTTGAATTAGCGATAGTATGATCACGGATACTAGGCAAGTTTGAAGAGGTTCATTGCTGAAATTCATTAATATCACGGTCATAGTGCACGCCCTGAGAAATAGATAATGTTCACCAACGAGCTCCCTGGGGATGATTGAATGATATGAAAATTTTACTCCCTTTATTCTTCAAATAATTTTCCAGCCAATGCCTAGCTTACGATCTGAATGACTATATTTAATCGCAAACCTGAGTCAAAAGTGTGCGAAGCGGCGTAAGTCCTTAAAAGTTGATACGTCGTTAAACCCAAACAGTTATTCCTACCGCCTATCCTATCGCCAACTGTCAATGCTCCCTCGGACGCGAGTCATTCATATTCAGCATTGATACTCTGACGGGGTAATGTCCATACGCTGGCCCAATGACTGAGGTGCGCCTGCAGCATCGACTGAATGAAGCTGGCCGAATGACTGAGGTGCGCCTGCAGCATCGACTGAATGAAGCTGGCCGAATGACTGAGGTGCGCCTGCAGCATCGGCTGAATGAAGCTGGCCGAATAACTGAGGTGCGCCTGCAGCATCGGCTGAATGAAGCTGGCCGAATGACTGAGGTGCGCCTGCAGCATCGACTGAATGAAGCTGGCCGAATGACTGAGGTGCGCCTGCAGCATCGGCTGAATGAAGCTGGCCGAATGACTGAGGTGCGCCTGCAGCATCGGCTGAATGAAGCTGGCCGAATGACTGAGGTGCGCCTGCAGCATCGGCTGAATGAAGCTGGCCGAATGACTGAGGTGCGCCTGCAGCATCGGCTGAATGAAGCTGGCCGAATGACTGAGGTGCGCCTGCAGCATCGGCTGAATGAAGCTGGCCGAATGACTGAGGTGCGCCTGCAGCATCGGCTGAATGAAGCTGGCCGAATGACTGAGGTGCGCCTGCAGCATCGACTGAATGAAGCTGGCCGAATGACTGAGGTGCGCCTGCAGCATCGGCTGAATAAGACATGGACCCTGACCAGCTCGTGCTTAGCTTCCATGGCTGAATCCCTTCCAAACACCGTCACGCAATGCTGACTGCCCATAAAGGGAATGTGGCACCTTGGTCGAATTCTGGAATTTAGTGTTATTAGGCGTACTTTTAGTCAAAAATAATGAAACCACTCACGATTTCTCTGAAAATGTACAATAAGCTCAATATTTGGTTTTTAAAAATACTCCTCTACAAAAAGAAATAAATATCAGCCTGTGGACGATGTTACGATCTGGCAACCACTACCATGCTTAAAACGCTTCAAGGGCTTCGATTGGCTGATGCTCATCGTGACGTCAGCATATTTCGTCACACCAGTAGCTCACAACAATGGCCGCCGGCGACGGGGGGCTGAGGGGGCTGGTGTCAGGTAGGTTTTAGCTTTTTTCTACGGAAATATCGAGTTCCAAGACAAATGAAAAATGGAGTACCGGGTTTTCCGACCTGCTTTACAACTTGGCTATCTCAGTTAAAATCACGTTGTGAAGGTGCCACATTCCCTTTAAGCGATGAGCTTTAGCGTTGTGTTTCTGAATTCAACTTTATTAACTTTGTGGTACCTATCTAACGTGATTTTAAATGAAATAGGGGATGGTCTGGGCCCTCTTGCGAAAATCCGAGAGCCTTTGGTGCCAGACATTTTTTTCAAGGAAATACTTACTGGCCTTGATTTATCAATTTTCGATTCCAGATCTCGACAAATTATAATACAGTGATGACATAACAATTTCACTACACGTTGGTTGATCCAGGGGTGGAGGCAAACAGGGGCAAGTGCCCTCCCCCGACCGAACGTCGGCGCCGCCTAAAATGGTCACGGCGCTCCTCTGAAGGGTCGATGGCACCCCCTGAAACATGTCGCTTCCTTCGCCCCCCCCCACCAGAATTGACATGGCTAAATAGGAAAATTAATTGCAGTCATTCCATTCATTTACACTACCCACTTATCTCCAACGGCTTCCGAGTTATTCGTTCGTAAGGGTATTTCAAGGACCTAATTTCTCGAAACATGTTTGCTTCTCACAATGGTTTCAAGTCCTAAAAAGAAATGTAAGGGGATGAAATTTGGCATGAAGCTAGCTTAGGGTCCTGGGTCGCCGATACAAGTAACTTTGACTTTACAAGTGACAAGTGACTTTACGAAATGCTAGGAACATAACTCAAATACCATTTCGAACTTCTAGCTACAATTTTTCATTTCTGCCTAGCACGCTAAAATTATTAAATAAGTTGCCAGGACATCTCTTAGAAATTCAATCCGAGACCTGGAAATTCTCTTAGAAATTCAACCATCACCTAGAGCGGTATTACAGCCAAAACAACCCTCCAAAGTACTTTACCTTCGGCTCTAAAATAAATAACTCTCTCTTAACCCGCCTGAGGGTGGGTATGTCCAAATTATTCGGCCATTTGTTCAAAATTCAAGCCTTAGAATCTCCGTGCTGCGACTGCGGTCACTCTTGCGAGGAAACCGCATATTTTCTTCTCGATTGCCCGAAGTTCACCCCTCAGAGGGAGACCATGATGAATAATATTACAGCACTATTGAATATCCCATTCCGAACTATCCACAGAAAATAAAAAATAGACACTATCATCTACAGGCACTCTCTCCTACCCGGCGTTGACCAAGCTGTGGCCCAAGAGGTTTACAGATATATCAAAACTAGCGGAAGGTTCCGTGGTGAGACCGAGCGCCGCTGAGCTGGTGGGCCGCTGCGTGGATGGCCTGGCTGCCGGTGCCCGGCCGGGCGTGGGACTGTGTGTGGTGGCGTGGGCGGGGACGTCCGACTGGCGGCAGCATCGTTGTCGTGTTCAGTGCTACCCGAGCGGCGTCGTGACTCAAGTGCCTTGGCGCTTTTACGCCAATCGGGGATTCCTCTTGATTTACTTGTTTGTGCAATGTTGGAAAATAAATGTATGCATGTATGTATGCAATACATGTATCTGGTCGGGAACCCCTTAACTGGTATGGCCCCTCTCAGCTGATCTTTGGCCCCCTGAGTTGGGTTTGGGCCTCCTGAGAGGGAGTTTTTCAAAGGGTCTCTGGGCTGATCTGGGACTCTGAGAGGATATTATACAGAAGCTTACTAACTTCCTCTTGGGGCGCAGGCTGACGTGGAGTGTGGGGCCACCTTAGCTGGTAAGGGCCCCTGAGAGGAGCTGCATAACATGTTTTGACTCGGTCCTATGGCCCCTAGCTGGATTAGTGTCCCTAGAGCTTACAAGTGCCTCCTGGGTTGTTATCGGGCCCGTTTAACGTACTTGGGCTTGTTTGCGCCCCTTGTGCTTATCAGGGGCTCAGTGAGTTCGTCGAGGCACCCAGCTGGTCTGGTCCTCTTAGCTTGTAAGGGCCTATTGAGCTGCTTTGGGTCCCTTCAACGTGTCTGCGCCCCCTGAGTGGAAGCTTGGCCCCTGAGCTTATTTAGGACTTGTTTAGATGGATTAGCCCCCACGCTGATCTTGGGATCCCCGTGTTGGTCTGGGCTTCTTGAATTGACATTGAGTCCCCTGAGAGGGAGTTTCGCAAAACGCCTCTGGGTTGTTATGGGTCCTTGGGAGGATATTGCCCAGGAGCTTACCAGAGTGATATTGCGGATCAGCCTAGTTTTGGCCCCCTGAGCTAAAAAGGGCACCTATTAGTGGTAGAATAATGTTTTACTGACGTCTAACTTAACACGCGCCTCGCTGGGGTGGCGAAATTCGCCCCCTCCTGGATTTCCCCAGGTAACGCAAAAACGAAAACCCGCAGAGCAACGAAACTTACAGTACCTTATCCCTGATTAATTTTACGCATCTGACCAATTTTTTTGGTTATGTCATGTCAGGTCAAGGAGTTACCCAAGCTCAAGCGACCCGACCTCAAAACCTAAAATCACGAGTTTGAAGCGGCGCCTAAGCAACACCTGCCAACCGATCAGTTTGAATGCCATCCGATCAGTTTGAATGCCAACCGATCAGTTTGAAACTTTCACAATATGATGAGGTCATTAGGGTTGCTATGTTCTCACTCGCTACCCGCTCTGACCTCGCGGGACGTCCACACACGTTGACCGGTAACCAGTGACTATATTTGGAGAGGAGCAGGTCACGCGGGCGGCTGGTAGAGGTGCCAGTTTCTGGCGCCACACACATCCCAACACCTCCCCCCAGACGCATGACAGATTAACTAATGCGCCGTGTGTCTGACAAAACAATCAAAACGCAGGAGCGTCAGCAAAACAATGAAAGTGCAGGAGCACCAACAATAACAAATAAGTGTATGGAAAAAGGAATACAATGAGCTCATTTATAGGGAAAAAGAAACGAAGCTGAGCTTCCAGCATAACGGTGGTTGTTCCCACAGACCATTCGTGCTCATATACAGGTTCAGACCAGTTCACAGTCAGTTTTCTTGGCTTCTGGCGTCTGCGGGTGCTGCGCCAGGGCTGGGGCTCTCGTGAACCAGCCGGTGACCGGCGCAGATCTGCTGGTGTTTCGGGCGGCGGCGGTGCTGCCACCTGTCCACTGGACGCTGCGGGAGGCAGCGGCTGATCCGCCAGGTGGGGCCCGTGTGCCTCAGGAGGTACCTGCTGTGATCCAGCCGTGATGAGGCTGCGCTGAGGTCGCAGGTGGCGCCTGTTGCGCCAGAAGATCCTGCCACTCGGCAATTTGATGACGTAGTCTCGCCGGTCACCGACGCCGGTTCGGTCCCAGAGCCGAGTTTTGAGGTCCTGTATCAGGACTCGCTGTCCAACACGTAGTGGCGGGTGCGTCCGAGCCGAGCGGTCATACCGCACCTTCGCTTGCAGCTGCTGGGTGGCAGCCCTGGCGTCACACACGTCGGCGGCCTGTTGCCAGCACGCGGCGAAGGCCCGATGATGTGCCGGTACCGCTGACCGGAGTGGGTGACCCTACAGAATCTGGGCTGGGGAGCGGCCATCCGCTCTCGGCGTGTTTCGCAGTTCGAGGAGTCCCTCTGCATACGCGTCAGTGTCGATGTCGCCTCCGTGGGTAGTTTTCAGGATGAGCCTCTTGACAGCCTTGACAGCAGCTTCGCTGTGGCCGTTTGCCTGGGGGAAGTGCGGCGTAGACACCTGGTGCACAACCAGTGTCCTGAAATTGGGAATTTTGCGTTGAAACCCACACCCAGACTTGATCAATTTTGACATACTAAATCTTGAATTTTGACATCCTAAACAAAATCATCAGAATCATTGACTTGCGGCATCATCAGCTTGCGAGGTGGTGGCCTCAATGACAGCTTTTTAGTGTGCCCTTATTTGCATCTTCTACTGGTTTTTAGCCTTGTGTTAACATGTACTGGCATGGTCTTTTGTTGCTTGTTGCTGTTGTCACAAATACATGTATGGATCTAAATGAATAAAAATGCAGCATTATCAGTTTCCTTGTTTCAGAAGTTGAGGAATTGAAGCAGGCCCAGACCAGCAACTGAAGCCAACATACCATTCGATAAAGATGCTGCAACACTAGCTTTGTGAACCCATTACCTTCATATGAAATGCAGCATTCTTTAAACAGTCCCATCAGGACTGATTCCATGTCAAAATAGAACACAGCATTCGTCTTTGGAGAGAAGGAAGTTTGAATACTGAAAGATTCTAGCACAAACATTTTACAATGAATGTTCAAAAGGACAAAACCCTGTAAAAGAGAACATTCCTAACAACTGCTTCTTCACAAGCACCCTGAGACCTCACAGAATGTGAAAGATAGTGCCTGACAGACAGCATGTCTAAACTGGAGATGCAATAAGCTGAATCAACCATATAACAAAAATAAAGTCAGCCATCTACCCCTCACGTCTCTTAGCGTGCTAATAAAGTAAGACTACTAATAATATACCCCACTTTATAACCCACACACTCTTATCCTTCTCCCTCCCCTTTCAACAACAAAAACCCCACGCCTCACACGCTTGGGATGTACGCTTTCACCTTAAACATATAGCTGAATTCAAAATAAAGGCGATGACTGGCGGCAGCGCTGACTCGCAGTACCATTGGAGAATTGAAATTCAGGGACAAATTAAAAACCTGCAATATTGCTCGTAATTTTGCTAGCCAAAACTGATAGTTAAAACTGCCTGAGGCTAAAGCTGGTATGAGACATCATGACATTCACATTACTCGAAACCCAAGCAATCGTCACCCCACCATTCTTGGAGGCTACTACTAACCAAGGCCCAAGGCCTTGAAATGCAGTGCTACTGACGTAATATATAGTTTGATGACGTCAGCTCCTTACAACTGAATTTCGACATCCTTAGAAATCGCGCGGGTCAGGGTGAAATACAACATTTATTTTTGAAGTCTCAGTGCAAAAGAACCTTTTGAGAGTACCCGGAATATGAAATCAGAATATTTTCTATTCGGAAAAATTATTGTTAAGCAATATTTTGGGTCTTGTCACTCGGAATTTTGAGTGGAACAATACAAGCATTGCTAAATAATTTTGACATCCTTGACTTTTTTTAAATGCTTGTCTCTTGTGGAAACACCACAGTGAACGGCTTGACACTGGGTGCTGTAACCATAGCACAGACATGTTTAATGCCCGTCATACAGCATGTAGTGACGTGTTTTGAATTTTGGATGATGATGAGGTGAGAGAGACTGAAAATGAGAGCATGAATGAGTATATTCCCTCCGTTGCCCCGTCGGCCCAGCAAGCTAGGAGAAACCTGTTGTTCGCCAGCCTTCAAGAGCAACGGGGAGAATAAATGATTTTCGCGTCTAGTTTTCGAGCCAGATGTCGTGTCAGAGACAGAAAAAACGTCAAGTCTATACTCACCTATTTTGAATTTTGGTGGGTGATGATGAGGTGCGAGCGACTGAAAATGAGAACATGATTTTTTTACATGTGTGTCATGCGTAGGAGCACCACAGTGTGATTCGACACCGGGTGCTGAACCACCGACATGTATAATATGCGTTATCAATAACGTTTATGGTTCGACGAATGATGCAAGGGCGCAAGGTCCCGCGGCCGCAACCCGCCAAGACAAAACCGGGCGGACCCAGATGAACCAAATCAATTCAGAGTTGGAACATCAGTTCAGCCCCCTCAACAGCAAGCGCAGACCACCGAATGTGACGTCACACCTCATAGCATATAACATGGAAAATCAAATGATTGAATATCCAAATTTTTGCAAGAAGAGGCTCAGAATCGAAAAGAAATGCTTCTTTATTGTATTTGGGATAAATTTGATTGCTGTGTATCCTCACAAATTCGTAAGCGGAAAGTGCCATTGGCAGCAGTTTAACACACGGCTCAAGGGTGAAGGAATTCCTCCACGCCCTTGTGACGTCACTGGCGTGGAGGAATCCCTCTTGAACGTACCTTTAAGTGAAGGTATCTTGACATCAGTTGTCCCTAACGAGACATCAGTGGCACTATGTATCATCAGTGGCCCGGAGTATCCCTGGAGAAGGCCCAACGAATCGCAGCCGACGAGACCCCATGCCCCCGAGCACACAGCCGCCCGCAGAAAGTGCGGGAACATCACTATTTGAGCAATACTTGTTGTAAATTGCGCGGTAGGAATCTAGGAAATACTCTTTTATTAATTTTTTCATTGTTATTATACTTGTTGGAACTTGCTCAATATTTCTGAATCCGTTGCCAAAGACTTCATCCCACAGGCGTGGTCCATTGCAAGCAATTGTAAATAATCTGTAGTTTCTATTTGAAAAAGGGTGAATCAGCATGTTTTGATGCCTAATATCATGGCTTGGTGGATCTGTTATTCTAAATATGTTATTAAAAGTATTTGGTAACCGATTTGTCAAAAATGTGTGAACGAACAACAGTGTTTAAGATTTTGCTAAGTCTGCCAATTTGAGGAGACTGTATTTTTTGAATATTGTTTCAGAGCTTTGCGGAATGAAGCTACGTTCAATCACTCGCATTGCTCTTTTTTGAAGGACAACTAGTTTTTCAAGTGATTTTCGTAGGTAATCCCCCAGAGAAGACAACAGTAATTTAGATGAGGGAGAACAATAGATTTATAGAGCAAACAGGCTATTCGATTATCTATAAAAATCTAATTCTACTAATTATTCCAATATTTCTACTAATGATGTTTGCAACATGATTTATATGAGGGGTAAACTTAAGTTGCTGATCAATTATAATTCCGAGATACTTAAAGGGAACGTGGCACCTTCACAACGTGATTTTAACTGAGATAGCCAAGTTGTAAAGCAGGTCGGAAAACCCGGTACTCCATTTTTCATTTGTCTTGGAACTCGATATTTTCGTAGAAAAAAGCTAAAACCTACCTGACACCAGCCCCCTCAGCCCCCCCATCGCCGGCGGCCATTGTTGTGAGCTACTGGTGTGACGACATATGCTGACGTCACGATGAGCATCAGCCAATCGAAGCCCTTGAAGCGTTTCAAGTATGGTAGTGGTTGCCAGATCGTGACATCATCCACAGTACGATATTTATTTCTTTTTCTAGAGGAGTATTTTTCAAAACCAAATATTGAGCTTATTGTACATTTTTCAGAGAAATCATGAGTGGTTTCATTATTTTTGACTAAAAGTACGTCTAATTACACTAAATTCCAGGTTTCGACGAAGGTGCCACATTCCCTTTAACCTCATTCATCATTTGAATTTCTTTTTCATTTATCCTCACCTTTAAACATATTTCTATTTGGTACGGAGAATAGCATTGTATAAAGGTTTGGTCAGTATTGAGAGAGAGGAAATTTGTACGAAACCATTGAGAGACTAGATCTAGTGTGTTTGTGATATTGTCTTGGAGGCACAAGTTTTGATGCTTGAAAAGAAGAGCAGTATCATCTGCATATGTTAGGCATAACATGTTGCTGCTAACTAAAGGCAAATCATTAATGTACAGGATGAATAAGAGCGGACCAAGGATGAAGCCTTGTGGCACACCAATATCAATATTTTTGAGACTTGACTTAGTGCCATCGATCTCAACGCATTGTTTTCTATTTGTAATATATGACTTTAATATAAGGTGTGCATTACTTATTATTCCACGAACGAGTGTGTGTATTGGGTTTTATAGGGCGCCTTCAGCGTCTAGGCTATATCGCGCCCTATTCCACGAACGAACTAACACCATGTTGTTTATGTTTAGAATTATTCGTTGTATTCGTTCTTCGGTTGTTTCATTTCTTTGGTCAGAATCAAGTAATTCTGGGAACTCTAGTTTAAAACACCGCTTTCATTCGTTTTACTCTCCTATGTTGGAGAAATTGGCCGCTTCCGTTTTTTTGCCCCTGGCGCCAGAGTGTGCCCCATGCGCGCGATTTACCCAGTGTTTTATCGCTTTGGTAAATAAACAATGTCCATTTCAATCTATTGCTTTTATACCGTTGCAACTAGATCGTGAAATGCGGTGGTAGCTGAAATCATTTTATATTCGAAATTCAAGCTTGAGAATGTTATCGGTGCACTTCATTCAGCGTTACAGCAAATATTTGCGTTTTTATCAGATGATGATCCCAATATCCCCTGGAATTTACGATGCGTAAATTGTCACGTGCAACAGGTAGCGGACCTCACTGAGTCACTGGCGGGGCACGCAGTCCGCCGGGAAGAGCGCGCGGATTCCCATGGGTCCGCTAAAGGCTGCAGCAACAAAAAACTGCTCCGGTAGATGCCACACCTGCAGAAGGTAGGCGACCTTGGGCAGTTTGCTGCGTCCCCTTCACCTCTCGTGGTGGAGGACATGACGATGAACATGAATCGGCTGGAGGTGGACATCGTCCCCGAGTACCGTGAGGACACCACCTGTGGCAGTCCACGTAGGCAGCCTACGGCGTCCTGCGCAAGGAGTGGACGGAACCATCGTCCCCGAGTACAGTGGGGACACCGCCTGCGGCAGCCCACGTTGGCAGCCTACGGCGTACTGCGCAAGGAGTGGACGGAACGGCCGAAATCGGAACAAACAGGACCTGTTCAAGATCCTGTGGCATGCTCAGAGCAGAAGTCCATCCACGGAGCCGCACGCCAGCGTTGTTGGCCGCTTGTGGCTCGCATCGCCGAGTGAAAGCGTCGTAGAAAGCATGGGGTCAGTGGTCGCTGAGGTGTTTGGTTCTCTTCGAAATCTCAACCACCATAACGCCGAAAGTGAGCTGATTGTTGGGTGGAACGGTCCGAAGGCAGCCCACACAGGCTCTCAGATCGAGGCTGTAGTTAGGTCTCCTCGCGAGAACTTCAATTTCCTCAGAAGGGACAGGATGAGCGGTGAGAGCAAGGTGATAAAAAGGATGACTGAAAAGTGTCATCGTTCTTCGGTGTTTGTGTAGATGTTCGAGGGGATGTGGTTGCTTGGCTAAGGCTTTCTATGCGAGCCCAAATCTTCGGAGTTTCTGTTAGTTTAGTTGACGATGCGTATAAATTTTTATTTACAATAAGTTCAAATAGTTTAGTTATCCATGACATGACTGGTGTGCCAGGGAGGGACCAGAGAATCGTTGGGTTCATCGAATGAATTGTCCCCCTTGCAAGGGCGAAATTGTCTAATTTGCAAACAATGAGAGATGCTCCCTTTTCTTTGCATGTAAATAGCTCCGACCTCATGGTAAATGATGTGATTTTGATTCATTCTCTTCTTAGCCTTCTTTCTCCATTGGTTAAAAGTTCCATCATATTAGATATCAAACAGTTTAAAGCATAATATTGTTAATTTGATCTTCGTACTGGATTGACCTCAAACGGTATCACATAATGCATTACCTATTCATGCATTTATCTGTAAATTCGTATTTTTACTGAGAAAATTTACAGATGCTTCGTACCATGGCAAGCGTGGTCCTAGCAGGAATAGTTGGATTCTCTTAAATGCATTATTTGGCCTCGTTCAGAAAATAAGCCAGAAATGGACGGGGCACGATACCAAGATGGCAAATCCGTTCGCATTGGTAACTTCCTTGGAAGATGTACAAAGTGTATTTGCAACTTGTATCGGGTGTAATATTTATCAGAGTTTGCTATCTAAGATGTTCTGTTGAAGGTGAATTTAGCCTCGTGTTTTGAACGGAACAGTTGGGATGATAATTATTTACTATAAATGACTTCGCAGAAGCAGAGAGACGGTAATGGTGGATTGTCTGAATGTATTCAGTCATCGTTCTCTCACTTCATCTCACGGAAACGCCTTCTCTGACTTACATCACCTCAATATGTGATGTCAGCACGTAATATGCATCGATGGTTTCATTAATATTGACTTGTTGGGGATGAGGTGGCTTAGTGGATAGCACCCTTGTCTTCTAAGCCACCGGTCCCGGTTCCAAGTCCCGGCGGAGCCTCTGAATAAGTCGATCTGATCCCCAAAATCCCTTCCAACAGGGTGAGAGTTGGCGACGCCGTATGACCCTGGCAGTTGGTGCGTCGTTAAACCCCAACAATTATTATATTGACTTGTTTTTAGGCTTATATGCTTTTATATATATTTATTTATATATAGGCTTTTAGACTTGATTCACGTTTTCATCGCAGTCTGGAGCTGCGAAAAATGTATTGGTATAATTTTGCTGGGCACTGTTCACTGTAATAGGTGCAGAATGTCGCAAACCGAAAAATATTTGACGTCACATTCCAGAGATTCAAGGTTCCAAATATCCGAAATTTCCTCTGAGGTGTATTTCTCGTGATATCGGCTGCCCAGCTGTTTTCTTGGCGCATTAGCTGTGCCTGGTTATAAATGAAGTGTTAAGTTTGCATCCCCAAGTTTTGACCACTGAGATACACAATTTGACCCGGAAATTTGTCCAGTGATACATTTTGAACATTTTTGACCTCTGCACCCCTGGGGCCGACTTCCACTCGGGGCTTCTTCCCCTGGGGCCCCTGCATATGAAACCGACTGCTACCGGAATATCCCCTGCCCGAAGGGCCGATTGTAACTAGATGGCCCTTGCCTGTGTGGCCCCCTGCCTCTGGGGCTGTCCCTGAAGCCTGCGACAAGGCGGTCTTACTTCAGGGGCTTCCTGCTCCCGGGGCTCCCTGCTCGTGGGGCCTCGTGTTCGCGGGGTTCCCAACGGGGCCAATAGGGCCTTTGCTGTTGCAGCTGCTGGCGACAGTGATGAACAGACAGTGATGCCCTTCAGGCTGACATCAACAATTTAGTAGAATGGCCTAAAATTTGGCGTTTAAAATTGAATCCAGATAAATGTAGCGTTATATCATTTTCTCTCCGAAAATCTCCGATCCTTACCACCTATGTACTGGATGGTACGCCGCTGGAGCGCCGTACAGAGACTAGGGATCTCGGTGTTATACTCGACAGTAAGCTGACTTTCGCTCCACACATAGACCACACCGTGGCCAAGGCCAATAGAATGCTTGGCCTCCTCATACGAAGTTTTCAGACCTCGCGCCAGTGCTGCCGAGTCAAACTCAAGCACACTTCTATTCTTTGTGCTTATTATGCCCATGTAAGATCCATCCTGGAGTATGGTTGCGTTGTATGGGCAGGGTCTGCTGCATCCCACCTGAAGCGCCTAGAAAGGGTGCAGCATAAACTTCCCATCTGGTTGGCCTCATTTTCGGACCGTCCGTCAGCCAGGCTTGACTATCCATCTCTTTTGACTCACTACAAAGTGCGTAGTATTAAGGCTCGTTTTGCTCAGCATGACCTCTTGTTTTTGTTTAATCTTCATCACGGAAAGTTGGATTGTTCCGATCTGGTTCCCGAGTTCGGTTTGTCTGTGCCCCGTCGAACGTCGCGTTCTCCCTCTTTGTGGGCAGTTCGGTTTGCGCGTGTTGGTACTGTGCAGCGCAGTCTCTTCATCCGCGTGGCAGTCACATGTAACAGTTTCTTCAACGCATTTCGTAATGTTGATTTCTTCGCAGACTCGGGCTACACATTTAAAACTAATGCTATCAAATTCACGGCAACCTTAGGAACTTTTTCAGGATAGGCATTTGTGCAAATGTTGAGCGTTATGGATGTTCGTGGAATGCTTCCATTGCTGAATGTATTTATTATCTGACTTTACTGTTTTAAATCACATGACTGCATCAGTAATTGGGCAATGCCTGTTGATGTTTTTTATCAATACATAATACAGAATACAGAATAAACAGTAGGGCACCCAGGGGGCAGCAGGACCCTCCCCAGCACTCCACCAGCACTCCACTCCAGCAGCACTCTACCCTCCCCCCGCTGGAGGATCCTGGGGAAAACAGGGCCATTCCCCCCAAATCGCCCGATTTTTGTCGATTTTCTTCAAAATCCATGTTTTCCCGATTTTAGGCCACTTTACCCCCCAACGGTCGGCCTGGATCCAGGCCTGCCCCCTCCCACCCCACCAGCGTGTCAAGTGCCTCCTCCCAAAAACAGTTGACACTAGGTCTGCAAAACAAAAAGTTCATCACTCCCCCCACGATATGAAGATTGGCCCCTTTGGGTGAACAAGTGCGCCCCCTTCATCGGCCTGACGTCCCCTCGTCAGCCCTCCAAGCGAACATCCTGGGTGCACGCCTGATCATAAAATCACTAACCTAGCGACTGCATTTGTGCAGAAGAAGCAAGTTTATTACGTGGTAAGGCCATAGGGGTCAATTATAACATTGTTACATTTGACCCGAAGAGAAATGTTACAATTGTCCCCATCGCAACGCGCAACTTTTTAATCCAAATTGCTGCTCAACGAGCTGGCCTAAGCAACAGACTTTGTGCTCATTTCGTAGCTAATTAAACACTCTTTATGCACTGAAACTGTTTCCGCTGTACCTTATCATATCCATCAATAAACTAATCATATTAAAATAGTTCAAAATTTACTAAACACCAGGGGCGCAGCCAGAGCTTTCGTATGGGGGGGCACACCAACTTTGAGGGGCACCCCGGGAAAAAAAGGGCACTTTTTATCGTAGCCTAAAAACTTACTATATCTTTGTTTATATCATTTTTGGGCATCTTTGGTTCAATAAAAATGCAAAGAAATCATTGACGGAGAAGGAAAACTCGATTAAAACCGAAAAAAGGAACAAAATATCACAAAAATGCCATGGAAGTAGCCAAAACACTACTTTTTTGGGATATATTTAAGGACAGCCAACTCATGCAAGTACTTAACATCAGCGGAGCATGTGATATCTGTTACAATGTGCAGGTTAAGGCATATTAGAGTGAAATTTTTTGTTATGCCCACTGGTTTTGTCGTGACGAGTGAGCCCTGGCTGAACGCTGATTAAGTTCCTTGCCTCCCACAATCGCCGTGGGACGAGGAGTGGCATAGTGTCTTTGGAAGAACACATTTTTGCTGCCAGAAAAATTTGGGAGATACATTTTGAACTCGTTTATTAAGTTCCATATCCTCAAGGATCGGTCCCAGTTAAGAGTAAATAAAAGGTGAACAGGCCGGTGGCTTAGATGGGGATGGTGTGACAGGGCTGAAAATTGTAACAACTAGTTCTTCATTTAAATTAATTAGTAGAAATCCTGGTTTAGGGGCTGTGCTCTGAGCTCAGGGGCACATGCCTTTTTATCATCCCTTCCCAGAATCCACCAGTATAATAAGCAATTTATATAACCTGGGGTGCTTAGGTATCACAAGCCGTTTTAGAGATTCATCATTCCTCGTTAGCTCCGTTTTACAAGGGGAGTTTCCATTGTGTTCTTATTCCCCATCTATTCAAGACCAGCTCTGGGAACCCCAAATGTGGATCAGAGGCCCCCAGAGCAGCTTCCCCCATCCCCCAGTTGTACCTCCAGGGACTAGACTAGCTCAGTGACCCCGCCCCGAAATGATGGGAGTTGGCCTTGTGTTATTATTATCTGTCTATTCAAGACCACCTCAGGGGCCCCTGATGTAGATCAGGCCACAGAGCAGCTCATGCTTCACCCAGGGACTAGACTAGCTCATTGGTCCCAGAGATGAGGTCATCAGACTAGCTCAATGGGCCACAGATAGGCTCATAGGGCCTTAAACCAGTTCAAGAAGCCCCAGAACAGTTTAAGGCGCCAGATCACCTCAGGGGGCCTCAAGCCAACTTAGGGGCTCTCACAAGCTCAGCGCCCAGACCAGCTCAGGGTACACTCAGAACCTAGACCCACTCTTGGGCCCCAGATCAGCTCTTGGGGCCCCATATCAGTTCAGGGGCCTCAAGTCAGGTCAGGGGCAGGATCAAGTCAGGGCCACTAAATCAGCTCAGGAATCCCTCACCAGCTCGGGGCCCAAGCAGTTCAAAAGCCCAGCTCGGGGCCCAAGCAGTTCAAAAGCCCCAGAGCTGCTCAGGGAACACCAGATCGGCCCATAGGGCACCAGATCAGCCTCGGGGACAAATAATCAGATCAGTGGTCCCCGACCAGCTCGGGGCCCAGATCAGCTCGGGAATACCAGATCAAGTCAGGAGGCACTTAATCAGCTCAGGAGCCCCATACTATCTCAGGGGCCCTCACTAGCCCCTGTGGGCCCAGTTCAGCTCAGGGCCTGGGAGCTGCTCAGGAAATCACGTAATCAACCCAGGAGGCCCGGGTCAGCTTAAAGGGCGCCATATTAGCCATGGGACACCAGACTAGCTCAGAGGGAATAAGATGGGCTCAGGAGACACACTGATGACTCAGCAGGCACCAGATCGACTCAGGGGGCATTATTTAAGTTCAGGAGGCAGTATATCTGCTCAGGGTGCACCAGATCGATCAGCACAGGGGGCATGTTCAAGTCAGGGGCACTAAATCAGCTCAGGGATCCCTCACAAGCTCGGGACCCAATCAGTTCAAAAGCCCCATAGCTGTTCAGGGCACACCAGGTGCCCATAGGGCACCAGATCGGCTCCGGGGACAAACAATCAGATCAGTGGTCCCCGACCAGCTCGGGAATACCAAATCAAGTCAGGAGGCACTTAATCAGCTCAGGAGCCCCATACCATCTCAGGGGCCCTCATCAGCCTCTGTGGGCCCAGCTCAGCTCAGAGCTCTAGATCTGCTCATGAAATCAGGTAAGGAGGCCCAGATCAGCTTAAAGGGCACCAGATTACTCAGGGGGGCATCAGATGGGCTCAGGAGGCACCAGATCGACTAAGAGGCATTAGTGCAGCTCAGGTGGCACCAGATCGATCCGCTCGGGGTCCAGATCAGCCCCCAGCCCCCCAGACTATGGCAGGAGCCTAAATCAGCTCAGGGAGCAACATAACAGCTCAGGGGACACAAGGTGGGCTCAGGGCCCACCAAACCAGCTCAGGGGGGGACCAGACCATCTAAGGATACATCAATAATCAGTTGAGGGGGCACCTAATCAGCTGAAGAGGCACCATATTGACTTAGGAGACAGAATCAACTTGGGGAGGCATGAGATCAGTTCGGGGGCCCGAATCAGCTCAAGGGGCACTAAATCAGCTATCAGGGCACCAAACAAGCTCGGAAGCATTAGACTAACTCAGAGAGCATTATATAGGTTTAGGAGGCACAATTATTTGCTCAGTGGGGCACTCGATTGACTCAGGGGCACCAGATCAGCTTAGAGGGCAAGTAATCAGCTCAAGGGGCCAAGACCAGCTGAGAGGCCACGAGATGAGCTCAAGGAGCACCAGATCGGCTTTACCCGTACGATTATTGGCGACAATGAGGCATGAGGTGGACACATACTAGGTGCCCATACTCTTCCCGGGTGCTTGGAAAGGCGATAGAATGCCCTAGCTGACCGAGAAAGGTATTAAGTTGTCCAACAATAGTTTCAATCGCCACATGCGGTCCAGTTACATCTAGGTTCAACGGCTAGGGCACTAAATTTCGAGCGGCACGGCCCAAATTGGGTACACCACCTGGCAATCAAAAGGGCACCCCGGCAGTGATGGGGGCACGTGCCCCCTGTGCCTTCCTGGCTGCACCCCTGGACAGTAGATCAACTCCGGGAGGCATTAAATCAGCTCAGGGGGCCCGGATCAGCTCAAGGGGCACTAAAACAGCTAAAAGGACTCCAGGCAAGCTCGGAGGCATCAAACTAACTCAGAGAGCATTTTATAGGCTCAGAAGGCACAATTATTTGCTCAGGGGAGGGGGCACCAGATTGACTACGAGGGCATCAGATCAGCTCAGAAGGCACATGATCAGCTCCAGGGGGCACCAGGTGAGCTCCACCCGTACGATTATTGGTGACGATGAGGCATTATCTGGAAACGGATTACGTGCCTATGCTCTTCCCGGGTGCTTGGAAAGGCGACAGAATGCCCTAACTGACCAAAAAGGCACTTAGTTGTCAAACAATAGTTGAAATCGCCAAATGCAGTCCAGTTACATCTAGGTTCAACAGCGCAGGGCACTAAATTTCGAGCGGCACGGCCCAAATAGGGTACACCACCTGGCAATCAAAAGGGCACCCCGGCAGCGATGGGGGCACGTGCCCCCTGTGCCTTCCTGGCTGCACCCCTGGACAGTAGATCAACTCCGGGAGGCATTAAATCAGTTCAGGGGGCCCGGATCAGCTCAAGGGGCACTAAAACAGCTAAAAGGACTCCAGGCAAGCTCGGAGGCATCAAACTAACTTAGAGAGCATTATATAGGTTCAGAAGGCACAATTATTTATTAAGGGGAGGGGGGCACCAGATTGACTACGAGGGCATCAGATCAGCTCAGAAGGCACATGATCACCTCCAGGGGGCACCAGATGAGCTCCACCCGTACGATTATTGGTGACGATGAGGCATTATCTGGAAACGGATTACGTGCCTATGCTCTTCCCGGGTGCTTGGAAAGGCGACAGAATGCCCCAACTGACCAAAGGGCACTTAGTTGTCAAACAATAGTTGAAATCGCTAAATGCAGTCTAGTTACATCTAGGTTCAACTGCGCAGGGCACTAAATTTCGAGCGGCACGGTCCAAAGAGGGTACACCACCTGGCAATCAAAATGGCACCCGGCACCGATGGGGGCACGTGCCCCCTGTGTCCCCTGGCTGCGGCCCTGGACAGTAGATAAACTACGGGAGGCATTAAATAAGTTCAGGGGGCCCGGATCAGCTCAAGGGGCACTAAAACAGCTAATAGGGCAGCAGGCAAGCTCGGAGGCATCAGACTAACTTAGGGAGCATTATATAGGTTCAGAAGGCACAATTATTTATTCAGGGGAGGGGGGCACCAGATTGACTACGAGGGCATCAGATCAGCTCAGAAGGCACATGATCACCTCCAGGGGGCACCAGATGAGCTCCACCCGTACGATTATTGGCGACGATGAGGCATTATCTGGAAACGGATTACGTGCCTATACTATTCCCGGGTGCTTGGAAAGGCGACAGAATGTTTTAGGTGACCAAAAAGGCACTTAATTGTCAAACAATAGTTGAAATCGCTAAATGCGGCCTAGTTCCGTCTAGGCTCAACGACGTAGGGTACTAAATTTCGAGCGGCACGGCCCAAAGAGGGCACACCACCTGGCAATCAAAAGGGCACCCCGGCACCGATAGGGGGCACGTGCCCCCTGTGTCCCCTGGCTGCGGCCCTGCTAAACACCCCCAAAAACACATAATTGTCAACAGCGTCTGGCTTACCCGCTGCACCGAGTTGAAACTTCGTTAACAAAGGCAGCAGCTGATTGCGCATTTCCGGTCATACCACCAGCGCCAACCATTGATTAGTTTAGCTAATATGGCCAGTGTTACAATTGCCCCGTGTTACATTTGACCCCAGTCTTCCCTATTTGTAAAAATGTGTATCTAACAACAACGACAAATACTGTTCGCAGGTTTTGGGCCCATTGCACGAAAAGTGGCATTTCAATTCCATTTTCAAAAGGGAACATATGCAGTCAAAAATTTAACCAGCTTTATTTGGTATTTTATACTACATAAAAAAACGAGTGAAGCAATTTTTGTGGCGCCCCGGACGCTGGGTTTCCCCACTTTGCTAGGAGGCCATGGAACAATATGAGCTAACTTCCGAAAAGCCATCCTTTCCTGATCCATGTAAGGAGCCTGCATGTTTTAAGTCGAGAGACTCATTTCTTGCTAGGGGCCCAAAGCTGGAAGGGGAGGGGGGCGGAAAAGAAATTGGCCGTCACTCACTCTCGAGACCGTGGCGGAGCCCCTGGTGGTGACAACAGCGAAGCTAAACTTCTCCCTTCAGCTTGGCAGAGCTCAAGAGCCCAGCATGTATTTGAAAGTGACTGGGATCGTGTAAAGGGATATGCTGTCTCTATGTTAGACATCTAAGGCCGATGCTGTGTAGGTATACAAGATAATAATGTTGTAACGACGCACCAATGCGGGTTAAGGCGTCGCCAACTCTCACCCTTTGGAAGGATTTGGGATCAGATCGACTTATTCAGAGGCTCCGCCGGCAACCGCGGTGGCTAGAAACAAGGGTGCAACAACCACCCATCCCAGTATACAAGAAATGCCGTTCCAAGACTGAATGGTGAATCATATTGAAAAGTGAATTCTTCGTCCTATTTTACTTACCCATTCCTCGAGATATCAGAATGTGAGGCTCCATAGGCTGCCCCCAAGCCGGAATATTTGGGGGACATGGCCCCCGCGCCCAGTGACGTCCGAATTTAAAGGGGGCATCATGGGCTTTTCAACCAATTTCTTTCCAGTTAACGCCATAGGGTAAGCGTTAAACTGTCTGATTCCATAGGGGTACCGTACCCCAGTGCCCCCCCCCCTAATTCCGCCGCCAGTGCCCGCGGCCCACCCTGTTCTTACGCCTTTTGTTATCCTGGGGCCCTTCCAGCGGAGAGGCCGTGTGCTCAGCGCTGTGCGTTTTTCCGAGCCACTGGCATTTCTCTTCGCTGTTGAAAGGTGGCGCTGGGTGTGTGTGTGTGCCGTCAACCACAGTCATTTTAAGCAGCGTTCCTTACTCACTAGCTCCAGCCCTGCCGATGCCCAGAGCCAGACGTGCAAGAACCCTTTTAAGTTTGGGCGGGGGGGGGGACAAAGGTCGTCACCGCTGTTAGAACCAGGGGTGACTCGGTCACTTTTTCCATGCAAAAATTATCTGATTTTGGTCAGCTTGGAATAAGAAAACACTGAAGAACAAGACCGAGGTAACAAGGAGCAATTCGACGAAATATAAACTTTGGAATGGACAGTTTTCTGTCACAAATGCATAAACATAATAGAAATTTCACCAACCACATCCGTCGCCTGTACCACTTACAAATTGCCCGCAACCAATTTGGTCGACAATGCGCCGGCTGCGGGCTGGCTCTGTCTGGCGAAAGTGGTCCGGCAGAAGTCCGGGCGCGGGCCGATCTTGTCTGGGGGTGAAACAATTCTCCGGACCACGCCCAGACCTATGCCAGACTTCAGCCCAGCCAGGATTGCTCACTTACAGCCTGCTCTCTACCAGATTTATTGAGTCGAGACTCAGAGTTAGAGTCAACTCCGAGTCGACTCAAGTTTTTCTTGGGTCAGAGTTGAGTCGGCTCACTTCCGAATTTGGGTTAAGTCAGAGTTGACTTCAAGGGAATGTGGCACATTGGTCGAATACTGAATTTAGTGTAATTAGGGGAACTTCTAGCCGAAAAGCAAGCAGGCGTCCATGATTTCTCTGAAAAATGTACAATAAGCACAATATTTTGATTCTCAAAATGTTCCTCTAGAGAAAGAAAGAAATATCTGCCTGTGGATGATGTCATCATCTGGCAACCACTACCATATTCAATACGCTTCAAAGGGCTTCGATTGGCTGATACTCACAGTGACGTCAGCATATGTCGTCACACCAACATGCATGACAACTGTGGCCTGCTGCTAAGGGTACATAAGGGGTACATTTCAGGTAGGTTTTAGCTTTTTCTACGGAAATCTCGAGTTCCAAGGCAAATGATATATTGAGTACCGGGTTTTCCGACTTGCTTTACAAATAGGCTATCTCAGTTAAAATCATGTTATGAAGGTGCCACATCCCCTTCAACTACTAGACTAGTTGAGACAGGGGGTAGCCAAGGGGGGGCGGCAGGGACAGCTACCCCCCCTGAGGGTCCGAAGGGCCCCCCCCGAGGGCAGGAGCCGCGCGAAGCGCAGGTCGCCCGCACTATGTTCTGTGGCTAAATGTGAAATTTCATACTAGACAGGGCCCTTTTAAGCCCTCTTCAATACTCTATTCTGTAACAAGCAGGGCCCTTTTGGCGCCCTGAGTTGAGTCGACTCAACACTATTTTTCAACACACATGTTTACCGGTATGTAATCACATGGTTGACATTTGAGAAATTTTCAAAACCTATTGTTTTGAAGGATTTCACAATGCTATTTGATAATAAAAGGTAATTTATTATTTTCACATCCACACTAAGACCCATGCCGAGGTCAGTTATTGACAAACACGAGAAATGTCAACTATACAGACGTAATCAGCGACCCCTCCAGGTAGTATGCCACCCTCCTTTACCCTCACCATCCTTATTCTTCCCGTCTCCTTCCATAGTTTCCATTGTTTCGTGTTCATTACGACGATCCTTTGAAAAGTCACCACCTGTGTGGAAGTGTGAGCAGCTAATACAATGTAATACAACATCCAGTTTCAAAAGCACATTGCACTGCTATTTATTTTCCATTGAGTCATAGCAATAGCACGTAGAATCCAAGAGAAACATGTGGAATTTGGCCCAATATCAGCCTTTGTCAACTTTGAGAATACACACTAGGCCATTTCATTTTTCAAAATTTTTTTTTATTTTTGTCAGGTTTTGTGACTTCTCCCGTTCTATGGGGGGGGCATTCCAGGACAGATCGACCAAGGCTTGACACCACCATGTCTAGAAAAAATCTGAAACTTTGTCTCCGGGGTAGTTTTGGGCCAGAAACACGCCTGTGAGAATCTTAGCCCCCTCCGACCAACGGTGACCGAGGTATAGCCCGAGGCATTTTCGGGAGGTCACCATGGAGACTCATCTGTGATGCTTCATAACTCAAAAACGCATTGCCTGATTAACAAGTTTTGTATATCATTGAACTCGTCTTGAACCATACATGATTGTGAAAAAAGACAATTGTAAAATTTTAAAAATTTTGACTTTCAATTTGTTTGACCTTTTCTTTTGTGACCTAGCTTGACCTGTTCGCAGTTGAAATTGGCCTTCTTGACACCTCAAAAATTTTGCTTCATAAATTATCTTTTGATGAAAAAATTAAAAAAATGCGTTCTTGCTATAAATTCTAAATTTTTACCACCAAAGGTAGGTATGCAGACGCTTTTTGACCACAGCAGTAGCACAGCTTTATGTTTAACACTACCAAACAAAGCGATTCGTTTTGGAATCGGTGGCTTGCAATGATATTGCATTGTCTTTAAAAAAATTTCATCGTGCAAGTGTAAAGTGTATGATAATTAACACGCGCCCAGACGGGGGTGGGTAACCGGCCTCTTCAGGTTTCCACAGGGAGTAAAAAAACATCATCACCCAGTGCCACCGTACTTGATCTACCTCTAACTCGAAATTTTTGCAGCTTCTGGAAAAATTTTAGTTTTTGGTCATATCAGGTCCGACCTCCAACCCAGGTCAAGAGACCTAACCTCGAAAAAAACTTTGGAGATGCATCAGTAAGATCAAATTTAACTTATCGTACTTAGATTCACATCACATAGTAAGACCACCCGGCAATATAATATTTCGAAGCAGGATTTCCATATCGATAACCTGGGACAAGGTCACGATCTTTCCATTAGAAATGCATGGGGCAATTGGTAAATTTTGATAACATGCTAGAATTGAAAATTGTCGAGAATTGCTACGGATGTTTTATTTTTACGTTGCCGCGTCTGACTTTCCACTGCAGTTTGATTAATATTATTTTTACCATACAGACCTAAGCCCGGCTCTAGGTCAAAACAGGTTAATTCCGAAATTTGACTAGACAAAATTATAATATATATATATATATATATATATATAATCCGATTGGGCACGACAAGAGCATTTCAATGGTGCTGAAATTTTTTTACGGCTCTGCTCTGTCAGCTATCATACCACAAAATTTAGCTTTCCACTGTGTTCCTGTGAGGAATAGTTTGACCTCGAGCGACCTCAAAAGTGACCCGACCAAAGGATTGTATGTGACATTGTCGGTAAAGATTTAAAAGGGCTATTTAGTGCCGTCGCTCCCAGCGCACTGTTCATTCTTCATGGTTTACTGAACAACAGAGATAACCAAAAATTAGGCCACGGAGCCTGTGTGATATCACGGAGCCTGCGATGGTTCGTGTTTTTTTCTTCAGGACTTATGCCTGGAGCACGAAAGCGAGAGAAATGACTGAAAAATGTCTAATTCCAGTTTAAAAGCTATATCGAAACAAAATTCAGTTATGTCAATAAAGCGTTTTCACAACGTCTCACAGCAAGGGCGCCTGCGACTATATCGAGAGCACGGCCAAACCGGTCACACATCACGATGGTTTAAAAAGTCCAGTGAAAGATAAAATACGTGATGCCAAAGGCGCATGTGCTTTTCTTACGCATACATTTTTCAGCACGATTAAGTTCTTGCACATTCCACAACTAAGCATAGTCAATGTTGCCAGACAGCTCCAAAATCTGTTCGCCAATGCGATTATAGAAAAATGAATCACAAGTTTCATATTTTAAAACATCATGTACGGCAACCTGTTCAAGTGACCAAGTCGAATGCGTTATGATTTCAGAACAACATTTTTTCGCATATATGAGCAGATTCAAATTACCCCCTGGGAATGAAAGCCTTTGAGACACGTTTTTTACATTGTATGAATCCTCTCAAACGTATGCTATGCTTCACTGAGTCACCTTGTATCGATACTATTTTTCCATCTCCGGGAACGATGTAATTGTGTGAGTCAGTGGTGCTTACAGGAGAAGTTATACTTATTTCAATTATTGATAAATTCGCGACATCTTTGTAAATTTTTTGTTTAAGGTTTGTTTTTTTGTTTTTGTTTTTTTTTTTGCTTTTGCTAAATAACCCATTACTAATAAGTTCCTTTGCCCTTGTCTCCCTCGAAACAATATATCTTTTTCTATCACTTTTACGGGCTGCTATTTTTTTCTTTATTATAAATCATGTCCAAGTTGTTGCCAGTTCAGTTTTAGGAGCTCGGAGTCTCACTAGAGTCATCAAGGGACTTCTCACGGAGACCCCGACCCCACCACCCAAACAAGCAACTCCCACGATGAAGGGTTAATTAAGGAACCAAAGTTGAACGTCCTACAAAGCATAAGGACGGCTGCCTACCTTAGGTCACCCTCTCTTCAGCCAGTTGCCAGCTGACCTACGGTATTTACAGCACCTACCACTTGCCAGTTTACCTAAATTATTTTGCTAGAAGTTGCAAAAATGTCGAGTTAGAGGTAGATGAAGTACGGTGGCGCTGGCCGATTATGTTTTTTTACTCCCTCTGGAAACCTGAAGCCACCCCCGTCTGGGCGCGTGTTAATTCTCAAACACTTTACACTTGCACGATGAAAATTTCGTAAAGACAATGCAATATCAGTGCAAGCCACCGATTCCAAAATCAATCGCTTTGTTTGCAGTGTTAAACATAAAGCTGTGCTACTGCAGTGGTCAAAAACCGTCTACATACCTAACTTAGGTGGTAAAAATTTGGAATTTATAGCAAGAACGCATTTTATTTTTTTATCGAAAGATAATCTATGAAGCAAAATTTTTGAGGTGTCAAAAAGGTCAATTTCAACTGCCAACAGATCAAGCTAGGTCACAATTTTTTTTAATTTTAATTTTTTCCTTCAAAATAATGAATGGTTCAAGACGAAGAATGATATACAAAACTTGTTAATCAGGCAATGCGTTTTTGAGTTATGAAGCATCAAAGATGAGTCTACAAGGTGACCTCCCGAAAATGCCTCAGGCTATAACTCGGTCACCGTTGGTCGGAGGGGGCTAATTTTCTCACAGGCGTGTTTCTAGCCCAAAACTACCCCGCAGACAAAGCTTCAGATTTTTTCTAGACGTGGTGGTGTCAAATTGAAATATTTTTGGTCGTTTTGTCCTGGAATGCCCCATGGGCCAAATGGAGTGGATCGGTGCCATTTTTATCGAAATCAGACAATATTTAGGTCTGCCTCACGAGACCTGAAGAAATCGAGTTTTTGTCAAAAATGGCTCTATATAGGACCACTACGGCTGACGCTGTAAAGATCATGATACTTCCAAACATGTTTTTTGTAGAGCCTGCTATTGTAAAATGTTCATGCAGTCATGATGGAGGCCATAGAATGTCGTAAACCAAGGGAACAAGGTCTCTGTAAGCTATGGTATAAAGGACAATTCTCGTTTATGAGGCCTCGACCAGCGGATTCTTGAGCTCACTACTGAAAATGCTTTGCGTGGTAAAATACTTTAAAAACAGTTCCGGACTGGACGTTATATTGCAGTTGCATATGCTAACCACGAAATATATTTTCGGTGTGTCATAGCTGTCTTCAGGGGCGTAGCCAGGATTTCGCTCGGGGGGGGGCGACGGCCAAAAAGGGCCCCAAAAATGTCGGCAAGAATGCAAAAAAAAGAAAAAACGTTCACCGTGGTTTTGGCGTCAATTGATCTAAAGAAGGTCGTTTTAAACCAGAGCGACACTTAGATATCGCCATGACAAGTAATTTGTGTGCCTAACAAATTACTTCAGAGCCAATCGTGCTCGAAAAGCGAAAATGGCCGAATGTATTTCTTCCTTTTCGGAAGAAACTTCTTTCAAAGATAGATAGATTTCGGGGTGTTCCACTGAGGAGCATAGTTATGCGTAGAAAATTTGGTCATTAATCTATCTCCTCAAATCCGGATCCATAATAAAGCAAAAGAACAAAAATCATTCTGAAATTTGGTGAAATCTGAAATTCTAGGTCTCAGCTTACATCATGATCAAGAGCTTCTCCAATGAATAAATTTCATGAAGATTCTGAGGAAGGGCTGTGTTTGAATACATTTGCACTGTTTTTGCTATTTTATGCATCCAGGATTCGAGGATGCAAGCCAATTAATAACTTAAGTTCGATGCCTGGCGCCTGCCACATATGGTGATTAGGCGACTGAAGCGTTTTACGCACAGCGGCAGCCCATCGTTCGAAGCCCTCGCTCACGGCACTTTTCCGCTGGCCTTAGCGACCTGGACCTCAGTTGAAAGGCCCTCAGGCATCCGCAGATATCTTACAGCCTTGTGTTTGACCTGTATGGAGCGGTAGTACACCATGGCAGCCCCCAGATCAGTCACTACACTGAATTCTGCTGGAAACAGTCGGAGGCTGGTTGGTGCCACATTAACGATGCCTGTGTCAAGGAAGTACCGGCCGATGAAGTGAAGAAGACGGCAGCCTACGTGCTTTGTCCGCCAGAAAGGCTGTTTAGTGCTTGGTTTTCTTTCAATTTTTCAATGGCAGAATGTGGCGTTAAATAACTTAAAATTTCGCAATACAATGATGAGACTAAGGTATGGCATAATATAGGTTGGTAATAAACAATTTTTTTGGGAGCTTCTTTCACCTTCAAAGCGGTTCCCTTCGAACGAAAAAAAACACTTAAAATGGTATTTAGTGGCGGACAAAGGGAGCTCAGCCGACCATTACGGGCCCAGCTGGTCAGAGAGAGCTCTGCTGGTTCTAGAGAGACTAATGGTCACAAAGTGTTCTGCTGGTATCTGCGGGCCTTCTGTAACTAGTTACAGAGAACCATGCTGGGTGCAGAGGGCCACCAGGACGCTTCGAATCTGTTTACAAAGTGTCCAGCTGACTAAAAAGGGCCCTCTCATTGATAACGGGGTATACGATCAATTTTGGGTCCAAATGGTCTCAAAGAGTCCTATAGTGACATATGCTTCTACTGATAGTCCCAGCAGGCCCTGTGGTCTACAAAGGGAGGTGAGTTATAAAAAAAACGATCGCAGGTGGATGGCCCATACAAATCCATGACGAAACTGCATTGGTCACTTTTTTTGGGTCAGGTCAATATTGAAGTCCCCTCAGGTCAGGAAAGTGGCATGTTAGGGAAGAGTTTCTGGGTTCTGGTGTCTGATAGAGTTCAGTTATAATCATTTTTAAGCACCATTTCGATTATGCACCTCGTTACCGCCAGTCGAATGATGTATAATACAACCATACTAGATCAAAACATAAAAATGACCCGACCTAAGGTCAGCTCAAGGTCGCCATCTAGCCTAGCATAGTCAATATTCACATTTTAACCAAAACAGCAGATGTCAATCGCTGTTTTGGTAACTGTTTTGGTTACCTGTCAATCGCTGTTATACAATAGTCAATATGCATATCATTTGCTTCAAAATAACAATCCAGCGTAATGGTATCAAAATATTAGTTTTATCCTAATGTCCTGCACAGGTATTGATCCAAGTCTCAAACCCTGCTTAAGTAGCCCCAGATGACCTCTCATAGATCACAGATCCAAACTTGCAACATGAACCAACAAAAGGGCCTAGGATACAATGATTTGGAGAATACGAAGGTATTCCAAGCGGTATCTACAGAAATAGAGCAATTTAGATCCATAACATGTATTCATGCATACATTCATACACAAAGATATGCACGCTAAAACCAAAGGAGAGAACTGATATGTAGAGGATGGCACCGGGGTAAAGGAGCGATGAGTGCGGAGGGGGGACGCGAACGGACCAGCACGGACGCAGATCCAAAAAAAACAGGAAAAAATTGTCGGCCAATTTCTGTTTTTTTCCATGCATGTTAAGTGGCGAGGTCATGATCCGTGCCTGACCCTATGTCATCTATATGAAAATTCCCGGATATATTTTGCAAACCTCGATGGGTTACTATGTGGATATGTTTCGATTGGATAGATTCACCCTTTTCTTCCCTATGCCACCTTAAGCATTTTTAGAGGTGAGGTCAACTGACCTGTACTGGCGAACTGACCTGAGATGACCCAACCTTAAAATTTTGGGGAACGTTGCGGAATTGATCAAGAATAAGCTGTGTCAAGTAGGGCAGCGCTTCGCGCCGCCGTTTATTCGTGCCACTGGAAAAACCCGAAGGGGTGTTCAAACACCCCCACTGGGGCGATGGTTCAAAGGAGGCACCAGCTGGTTCTGCTGGTTGTGGACAGCCCTTTGGGATACAATGGACCATACTGGCTGTAGGCTAGATGGGTTATAGAGGCATAATAACCACACAACATCTTGCAGATCACAAATCGTCTGCTGTTTTAAATAAGTCTACAAGCTACACAGGTCCTCGGTGGATTTGGAGGGCCAAACGGCCCCTCGGCATCGTTTATAGAAGGCCCAGCTGACTAGAGAGGCCCTTCTGACGATATATACGGAGAACAGTGGATCTCACTGGTTCAAAGGCCCCACTTTTAACGAGGGTCTTGATAGTTAGAGTGGGTCCTACAGTCTAAAAACGTCCCTGCTTGCCACATGGATTCCTATTTAAAGAGGGCCCAGCTGTTCAGACAGCCATTGACAGCTGCTTAGGGTCAGCTATAGCGCTGCTGGCTATCGCTAACCCTGCAAGTCGCAGTGGGCCCTGGTGCCCAAAGTACCCTGCTGACCATGGTGACTTTGTCGGTTTAAGAGGACTCAACTGACCAGAGCGGGTCCTACTGTCGACGAGGGCCCTCTTTCAGAGATTTCTGATGGTCAAAAGATCCCCACTTATCACAGAATGGAGAAGTAGAGAGAGCTTGAGAGTGCCCTATCTAACATGAAGTTCCAAGAAGGGATACAGAGAATAGTGTAGCTGGGCAGTGCGTTCTCCAGGGGGCTGCCGCCCCAACATCCTTTCTTTGGCTATGTCTCTGTAGGATCTCCAGCTGACCAGAGAGGTCCCTGATGACGATTGAGAGTCTTGTGGAGAACAGTCGGTCCTGCTAGTTAAAAAGCCTTTGTAGGGTCCTGATAGTCAGAATGGGCGCTGTGGACCAGTGACCACAATGCCAGTGGTCAGAGTGGTTCCTGCTAGCCACAATAGCCTTCTCGTTTAAAAAGGGCCCAGCAGGTCCGACAGGGCCCTGACGGTTTTAGCTGGCCCTGGGACTCACAGTGGGCCCCGCGGCCAAAAACACCCTGCTGGCCAACGTGGCTTTATCGTTAAAGAGGGTCCACCTGACAAGACAGGGCCCAAATGTCGACACAGGGCCCTGGGGATCCTGTGGTTCAGAGGACCCTCTTTTTAAAAGAGTTTCGATGGTTCAAAGGGCCTTTCTTGTCACACAATGTAGTGCTGTGGAGTGCTTGAGATGGTCCCGTCTGACATGAAGTTCCACGGCAGGTCAGAGAACGATTGGGTAGGGGCAGCGCATCCTTGAGGGGGGCTCTCAGGGGGGGCCACCGTCCCCATCACCTCTCCTTGGCTACGCCTATGGAGGGGCCCTGTTAGCTATAGAGAGCCCTATGGAAAATAGTCGGCCATACTAGTTCAGAGGCTTTGCTAGATAAAGAGGGTCCTCACAGTCAGAGTGGGCCTTGTGGGCTAAAACGATCCCTGCAAGTCACAGTGGCCTCCTTACTTAAAGAGGGCCCAGCTGGTCCGACAGGGCCCTGAAGGTTTTAGCTGACCCTGCGATTCGCAGTGGGCCCCGTGGCCCAAAAGCCCTGCTGGCCATAGCGGTATTATCGGTTGAAGATGGTCTGGCTGACCAGAGATAGTTCTACTGTCAACGAGGGCCTTGGATGGGGAGGGCTGATATTGGTTTAGGGTACCCTGTGGTAAAAAGCCCTACTTGTCGCAGAAATGGAGTACTGGAGAGGACTTAAGAGGGCCCTGTTGGGTATGTAATTCCACGGCAGGTCACAGAGTATAATGCGGGCGGGCCGCGCTTCGCGCTATCCTCGGAGGGCCCTCCGGGCCATCAAGGGGTCCACCGCACCAGCCGCTTCTACTTGGTTACTCCTATGTAGAGGGCCCAGCTGACCAGAGGGCCCTGCGGAGACTAGACGGTTACACTAGCTCAAAAGCTTCTCTAGTTAAACATGGCACTGACTGTCAGACTGGGCCCTGTGGGCTAAAATGGTCCCTACTAGCCACACAGCCTCCTCGCTGAAAGAGGACCCAGCTGGTCAGACAGGTCCCTGGCGGCTATAAACCGGGATCTGACAGCCTGCGAGTCGCATTAGGCCCTTTTGACCAAATAGTCCCGCTAGCCATCTTGGCCTTTATCGATTAAACAGGGTCTATCTGACCAAAATGGGCCCTACTTTGGATAGGGGGCCCTGACCACCAGTGGTTCAAAGGGTACCTTTTTACTGACGGTTTTGATGGGTAAAAACAGCCCTAATTGTCACAGAATAAAGTGCTGGAGGTGGCTTAAGAGGGCCCTGTCTGGTATGAAGTCCCACATTTCGCCCCAGAGCATAGTGCGAGCGGGGCGCGCTTCGCGCGGCCGGTATCCTCAGGGGCGGAGGGGAGGGGGGGCGGCCGCCATAGCCGCCCCCCTTGGCTACGCCTCTCGCTGTCTTCATGCTGTGGGCACCCCGGCAGGTCACGCACCTTAGTGGTGAGGAAGTGGGGGCGCATGACATCGCTACTTCGGGAAGTGCACTCTCCTAGACATGCTAAAAAACTCGCTGGGAGAGTTAGGGAGGTTTACTTCTGTAATTTTCCACCTGCAGAAATTATTCAACCTACTATTCATATTTTTCTCTGCTGGTCAAATCATGCAGCATACCAATACCTCGTTCTGCAACATCATTTGCCACTTTATAGTACTTGATAAGAGTGTGAACCATGTTGCACTGTTTGTTTGTTCCCCATTCCACAGGCTCTTTCGCCAGCCAGGGATGATCTGTCGGGCTGATGAACTGTAATGTTGTCCAAGTTGACTCTAACACCAGGTCAGCGGGCTGTGTGGTCTTGTCCAGGAACACCGACGAGACATCTTCTGTGAATCCTCCACTGGGGCTGATCATGCCGAGAAGTTTTTCACATATTTCTTTCTTTTTGGCATTACTGACAAAGTCGCTGCAGTGACTGAACGACACAATTGGTGGCTGAATGTTCCTACGACATGTGACGTCGGAGGACCCCCCCACCCCACAGCAGCCTTGGCTACTTGGTCGTCCACACCCTTGTGCCGGATGAGGTCTTGATAAAAGTGCATGTTGTTGCTAGGTGCATCAGCTGCCACTGCACAGTGGTCGGAAACGGCCTCACGGATGGCCACCGAGGTTTTTGTTCATGTTCATTTTGCTACAGCGCTGAAACGGCTTAACCGATTCACCCCAAATTTTCAGCAGATCATGCTATATCAAATGCAATGGGAGATGTATAGTTAAGTTGATTCAACTAAAACCCGCAATGGAGAGGGGTCTGATACTAACGCGCACTGTAGGGGAGCGTGGTAGGCCCCCTCTAAGATCTCGGAAACTAAAAGACGCACAAAAACTCTGTTTGGAGGGTGGGTGGGGACTTTGGTGATCTACATCATGACCAATTTTCATTGACCTAGGTCAATATCTTCAAGGTCAAACGATGTCATAAACGTCAAATATTGGCCATGCTGGGGACCTATTGGGAAATACCGTTATTAAGCGAGAAAATGACGTGAATAAGCTAAAGGCAGACCAGGGTCATAGAGGGAAGGTAGCAAAAAGCTTTGCTACAATTTTTGGGTCAAGGTCATCCAAGGTCATTGACCTATGAGGTCACAATATGATGATGTACCGATAATGTACACTTTGACTAACACTTTTGCCAGTGTTTGGTGGTAAATGAGGATTGACCTTTAAAAATGAACTTTGACTTTGACCTTGATCATTATATTCAGGTACCTTAACTATGACTTCATAGAATAATACACCTCCGACCGGGTAACGCTATTTGACCGGAAGCGCTGGGGTCAATGACCTTGCAAATTCTGATATGACCTTGACCTGTGACCTTCGACCGTGACCTTACCTTCCTGTGAGGTGACCTTGGATATTATCCTGGTTATATGACGTTATGACGTCACCACTCGGTATCCAATGCAAGCGAACTATTCTACCGCGCGATTGTGGCAATCTCAAAATGCAGGTCTGACTTTGAAAGCCTATACGTTACACAATTTTCGGCCGATTTTTATATATCTTTACCAATCAATGCGACGTTAAATTCTCTCGAATGTAGCCAAATATCGTTTTTCGGCTCTACGAGCTGTTCTTACGCCACCTCGGAAACAGGTGAGGGAGCCTCCGGGGTCCCCCTCTAGTGCGCGTGTTAAGCAAATGAATTGACCTAACCCGACCCCTAATGACCTGGTCAGGTGTGATGGCGCCGCATGCAAAAGGGCATACCCAGTCTCTTTTCTCAAACTAATCGTCTAATCGGGCTAAAACAAAATACATATTGCCATTCAGAACCTCTGAGTGAAATGAGTTTGTGAGCTGCTTACCATTTGTTACTCTCGTTAAAATTGATGTTCCCAGAAGTCACAAAAGGTCACGTTCAATGTTCGCACGATAATATGGGTTTCTTTCATTTCATATATTCAGACGGCAGGAAGATCAAGACAGTAGTTATCAGTGTACCCCTCTCATCATAGCATGTTGAATCATGTGCAATATGAGCATGGTTTATGCATGAGTGACCTTGACCGAGGGTGATTCTGGGTAGGGTCAAGAAAACCTATGAGCTTACAATGAAGATAATGTGCATAAAGGCGAGCAATACGACATGAGAAGCACCTGATAAGCGTCCCCCGCACCTCGCGGGCGGCCGGCGGGCCGTGGCGAGCCGCGGAGGCGCCGGGCGGCGGGCGAGCGGACGGCTCCGGGCGGCGGACGGCCCGGTACAATTTACACTGTGGACAATTTTGCGCACATTTGCGCACTTAGCTCTCTTCAGGCCATGACGGAGAATTACTTGACCTATGTTTCTACAAAAAAGCTAATTGGTAGAAACGTAACTTTTTTTGTTTGTCTATTCTAAGTCAGCAACTAGTTTGTAAGGTGGATTTGTGAAAGGGGTAATTAAAACGAAGATTATATACCTTTATTAAAATTAAAATATACACATAACGCTAATCATCTTAAAGCTGACATTATGAAGAACATTTTCATATCAATTATTTCTAGTCTGACTCAGTTTTGACGTTTATTATTCAAAGTTAAAAAATCGGATCCAGCAGACGCATCGAGTGCCTTACTTTAGGATTTCATCATCGCCTTACTTTGATGAGTAATAAGTGCATCTTTCAACCAGATTAACTTGATAATAGTGGTCATTCAGAACAATCTGAACAATTTTCTTCACATCGGCAGCCATAAAACCCCTAAATTCCAAAATCAGAAAAACGGCCCCGTGGCCACCCACGACAGCGTTTCCAACCACAGTGCACTGGCGCAAAAAGTCATGCGCAGACTTACAGAGAAGACGAAACTACGTCATCCGGTGGAGCTTCCTCACCATATCTTCGTTATGCGTGAACTGGTTTGCGAGCATAACAATATTCATGAAGTACAGCACCAGTAGCTTGTGTTGGAACGCCCGGAACATTGAAGGGGGAAGGTTGGATTTTGAAATCGTGTATTTCTAGTCAACACCATAGGGCCCGTGGTTAATATTTTGAACATGGGGGCATGACCTGCCCCCCTTGTTCCTTCGCCTAGGAACTGCAAAAAGACAATTATTTTTTTCGACTATTTTTGGCCACCTGTCATGCTTGATGAAAAGCTAAAGGATTCACGTATTTTATCCCACGTGGTGGCTCCACACAGATAAGGTTCATGAAATTTGAATATTTTTATCGGGCATAATGATAGGCCAAAGTTAGTTATACATTTATGAACAGACTGTTTGTGAGCTGCTAATATGCTTGTCAATAATTCCTCCTGATTGAAATGCTCTCTTCGACAGGTAGACTAACAAAATTAGCCATCACATGGTATCAATATAGCATGCATTGTTCTACCAGGAAGTTGTGTGTCTGCAGGTGCTGCTCTTCGTGGATATTTTTATGTTCGCAAACCAGTTCACGCAGGACGAACACATGGTGAGGACGCTCCACCGGATGGTGTAGTTTCGTCATCTCTTGTATGTCTGCGCATGAAATTTTGCGCCAGTGGCAGCTGATGCACCTAGCAACGACATGCACTTTTATCAAGACCTCATCCGGCACAAGAGTGTGCCCGACCTAGTAGCCGAGGCTGCTCTGGGGGTCCTCCGACGCCACATGTCGTAGGAACATTCAGCCACCAATTGTGTCGTTCAGTCACAGCAGCGACTCTGTCAGTAATCCTAAAAAGAAAGAAATATAGAAAAAGTCGAGGATTCACAGAATATGTCTCGTCGGTGTTCCTGGACAAGACCACACAGCCCGCTGACCTGGTGCTAGAGTCGACTTGGAAAACATTGCAGTTCGTCAGCCCGACAGATCACCCCTGACTGCTAAAAGAGCCTGTGGAATGGGGAGCAAACAAATAGTGCAACATGGCTGATACCCTTATCACGTACAATAAAGTGGCAAATGATGTTGCCGAACGAAGTATTGGTAGGCTGAACGATTGGACCAGCAGATAAAAATATGAATAGAAGGTTGACTAATTTCTGTAGGTGGAAAATCGCAGAAGTAAACCTCCCTCACTCTCCCAGAAAGTTTTAAAGCATGTCTAAGTGCGTTCACTTCCCCAAGTAGCGACGTCATGAGCCCGTACTTCCTCACCACTAAGGTGCGTGACCTGCCGGGGTGCCCGCAGCATGAAGACAGCTGTAACACTCCGAATATATATTTCATGATCAGCATATGTAACTGCAATATAACGTCCAGCCTGGAACTGTTTTTGAAGCATTTTACCACGCAAAGCATTTCCAGTAGTGAGCTCAAGAATCCGCTGGTCGAGGCTTCATAAACGAGAATTGCCCTTTATACCATAGCTTACAGAGACTTTGTTTCCTTGGTTTACGACATTCTATGGCCCCCATCATGACTGTATGAAGATTTTGCAATAGCAGGCTTTAAAAAAACACGTTTGGAATTATTAGGATCATTACAGCGTCAGCCGTATTGGTCCCCATTATAGTCATTGTTTTTTTTTACAAAAGCTCGATATATTCAGGTCCCATGAATCAGACCTAAATATTGCCCGATTTTGATAAAAATGGCACCGATCGACACCATTTGGCCCATAGAACGGGAAAGTCACGAAACCTGACAAAAATCAATTTTTTTGAAAAATGAAATGACCTAATGCTCATGCTCACGCAACAATTCACTCTTAAGAAACCACGTCTTTGTCTTCTATCGTACTTCTTTCTTTAACTGAAAACACTAGAAAAAAACTGTGTTATGGTTATATAAGCGCCAGATATCGGGTACCAAAAATCCTACTTTGCATAAAAGCTATAAAATGGGTCAAAACAAAGCAAAGTAAAAAACTTAGATCCATAACATGTATTCATAAATTCATACACAAAGATATGCACGCTACAATAAAAGGAGAGAACTGATATGTAGAGGAGGATGGCACCGGGGTAAAGGAGCGATGTGTGCGGAGGGGGACGCGAACAGACCAGCACGGACGCGCACGCACGCGGGACTGTGAGTTCGAGTTCGATACGAGTACGAGTTAGAGTCGACGAGGTGGATCGGCGGCGGTGTAGTGACGGAGGGTATTAAATACGGGCGGTACCGCTACTATTAGGGGTCATACGCGCGCGTGACGGGCGAATTCGAGCGCAGACGGGAACGACTGATGCCGAGTGTGGCGGGCGACGAACAGTGACGGGGGTGAGAGGGGGACAGAGCGAGCCAGGTACCGGACGGCTCACTCGACGCAGCGAAGATGTGTCTGAGGTAAGGTTTCAGGCAAGGTGAGGACCCTTTTATTTCAAGGCATGCTGGCTGGTACGGATGGGCACACATAAAGTAAGGCACACATATGAGCACAGTTCTTTCTGTGTTAGGAGAGAAAAAACTGAGCTAGTAATCGGAGTATCAGGAAACGAGGATCCAGCGACGATGTGTCCTGAGGTGAGATGAGGATCCAGTTCGTACACCGTTTAGATTTGCTGCAAATACAACAGGTTCACAGAGTATATAGAGCACAAAAACGTAAAACAAGCTAAGGGTATGCTAATAACGGTAACTTCAGCTGCTTATTTCAATGCACTATCTGTCATGGCTTGAGTATATCCTCTGGTAGGTATAAATACTGCCTTCATAAACAATAAAACCCAGTCCAATCTCTCGCATTGCCTAAATAATTTGAAACTGTGAAACTGACAGAAAATATACAATATGCATCGCACAGACCACCCCCTCTTCGCCCCGAAAGTACGAGGATGATTATTATTGATTTATCACCCACTGCTGCGCGCCACGCGTCACAAAACCATCGTGGCGCGCAACAAAAAATATGAGAGTTTAGACTTCAGTAGCCTGAGCGAAGGATTACGTTACATATGCCTGAAGGTAAAGGAATATTTTTCATGGGTTCTTTAAAGTCACGTTATTTTTCAATTTGGAATTTATTACCATCTTTTTTATCATCCAAAGTTAGGTTTATGATGTCTTAAACGCGCCGTCTGTTTTTTTTACATATTTTTCAGGACGAGGCAAGTTTTCACCAATGGCAGCGCTTGAACATTATGACAGCCTAGGCACGATTGGCTTAGAGGTTTGGACGTCGCCCAGGCTTTTACCTGATATTAAACAGGGGCGATTCCAGCAGGTCGGCTGGAGAAGGGGCAAGCTCAAGTCGATGAGGAAAAATCATATTTATGTTTAAATGTTTAATATCATTCAAATTGAAGAAAAAATAAAAACATATATCGGGGCATTGTGGAAACGGTTATGCGGCAGTATATGAAGGTACAAGGCAAAATTCAAGAAGGATAGGTAGGTAGGTAAGTAAGCCGGGAAGGACAAGGTACTCACGAGAGCTTCCCATTTCAAGGACAGCTTCGGTACTTCATTGATTATGACGTCCAATTTCTCGCTGTACGATCGATTTGTGAACATATTTTTTTGTTAAATTTTATCAGTCAGATTTTGTGCCATGACTCACGTTCTTCATAAGGGTTTCAAAAATTAAACATCTCGCTAATAATTTCCAAACAATTGTCCCGCACAAAAGAAGGCTAGACATCCGCGAATACAAGAATATCAATAAACGAATCCGCTGTAATCAAGGTCCTAAGACGCGACTTCGCACGTGCTAGCTTCTCAGGCAAGCCTAGTTGGCTGATTTAACGAGCCAGTACTCGCGTCCGAATGAATGAGGTTTTAGATGTCAATCAAAAAGCACACATTAGGTTTGTCACGGTGTAAGGCAAATTCAGCGAAATCGCGAAGTGCCTAATATCACATTTGTTGACGGTAAGAGCTGCGAACGTGGATTCTCAGAGATGCAAATGATCAGCTCTTTGACCCAGTGATCCGAAAAAAGGAATATTCTCTGTAACTTAAACATCGAGTCAAATTAGATTTATTCCACATAAAATACATACTTACTTCGACATTTAGAAGTGGCTAAGCAGTGCCTAATGTGCCTCTATGGCAGCGCCGCCACTGGTTTTCACTGTTTGTTTTGTTTTTCAGGTAGTCTTCTGCAATTCAAATTGATATGACTAGGCTTGACCGGTTTAGGATGGATATCTCGGAACCTATGGTACTTCTAGCTTGACAAATGTCTTCATCATGCGTATTTTTCAAGAGCTTTTCAGTGGTCACCATTATTTCTTGATCTGACATCCGCGTGAGAAAATATTACATAATTATTCTCCGGCTGACTTGCCACCGCCTCTGATAATCCCTGACCCTCCACCCACACCTGGACCACGTGACCTCACAGATGAATGGGCGGTTGACATTGCGCCAGCTCATTCATCCCTCTCACAAATCTCGTGACTGAGGGGCACTCGTATTGCAATGGCTCCCACTGTGTTGCTGTGTGCTAGACATCTGGCGTCACTGACCTGGGGCAGTGCAGTGGCAGAGCCACGAGTCACTTTTTGAGGAGGGGGCAATATGCAGTAAGGTGGTCACAGATGACTGGTAACGCGACCACAGCGGGGGTCTTCAGAGCAACCAACGCATGGAGCTCCGTGTGGTTTGTCCTGAAACCTCTCGTGTTCCACTGTAGAACATATGTCATTGAGTAAAGTACTAGTAAGTTGTGTAAAAGCTGTCCTTGTTTAAAACCCACGCCGTTCATTACGTCTCCCAACTTCTCCCGTCGAACATTGCTGGCTCTTTCCAGGCAACACGACAGTTCCAGTTTTGTGCCTCTCGCGGAGAGGCATTGCTGTCTCTTGGGGGGTGAGCGCCTCATGAAGACCGGTCTTTCTGCCATATAGGCGTCGCCTGCATATGACGGCCTCCTATCGTCAGCAGGACTGGGCCTTCGTATCAGCTGCCTAAGGTCCGTGGAACTCCTTGCGCAGGTCCCAAGTTTTCCATGGAACATGCTTGCTCGGTGAGGTTGTGTTTTATTTGCTGGTGATTTGTTTTCATTGCTACTCTAAGGATTTCAAGTTGGAGGCCTTTACTGGACCAGAATGGGTGTCCCGGGCGTTGTTTTTCAATTGTTTCCGTTGGTTCCGTCCCAGTTTTGTCATTTGTTGGAGACGCGAGTCTGCATTTCTTACTTTGAGTTTTGTTTGCTTGTTTGTTTTGTTACTTGTTGTTTCTACTTTTTTTCTGTGTGGGTGCTCTTTGTGGTGCTGTGTCTCCGTATGGAGGAGGCATCAGGACAGAGTATTCTGTTACCTCTGAGTCGGTCGGCTGCGGGGATGCAGTTGGTGCTTCGACAGGTCGGCCTGCCGTGGGTGTTGAGGACGATGTCTCATCCAGGTCGGAAGCAGGCATTGGACTTTGGGGGAGGGGGCGGAGAATGTGTGGGTGATGTCAGTTCTCTTGCGCGCTTGCCAGATACCTCCTCACATGCCAAGTCATCCGTTTGACTACCCTGGGAGAGCGACTGGGTGCTGAGGATCTCTGGGTCAGCACAAGCGGTGCCTATTGCTACATCTCGTGTTTCTTCAGATGTTTGCACGGCCTTGTCACTCATGGCTGCGCAACTGGTCGTGCCGAACTGCCTACGAGGAAACATCTCGGCCACCATTGCCACGAACGCGCGAAGCGAGAGATCCATGCACTGGGTGATGTTTGAATCTATGTTAAGTGGCGAACCGATTTGAGCAACGGATGGATCTCGGTGAGTGTGGGTCGCTTTTTCTTTGTTTGTTGCCGGCGCCCGACCAGTGTCTCTGTAAGGAGTGGGGACTTAATTTGCTCTGTTTGTTGATGGGGCGACTTTCCTAGGGACTTTCGTTACGGTTGACGCCTTCTTTCTATCTTGTTTTGCTTCGGCTAACTTAGGGCAAGAGCGGTTCCACGCTTCGTGCGCGGCCCCGCAACCACGGCCAATAGGTCCGAAAAGAATGTATTCATAGGCAATTACACTCCGCCCGATTGTAAAAGAAGGAGAGCAGGTCGACAAAAATCGTCTGAGCAGCAACGTTTAGAAAAGTGGACTGGCAGGCCAAGCCAATGCAGGTGAGCAGCAGCTGGGAAGTGCTTCGTCCAGAGCTGGTGCTGTGCTGTAGGGCAGAGAGACTTCACCGCCTCCGGCTATCCTCCTGCGGGCACCACAGCTCTGGGAAGGCCGTTCCGCCGCCGCTTCACCCGTGGTATCCGTAGTAACGTGGGTAGCCGTACGGGTACGGGTGGTAGGCGTAGGGGTAGGGTCCGTAGTAGGGTCCGCTAGGTTGCGGGTCCGGAGAGGCGGCGACCACGTACACCGCCGCCAGCAGCGCAAACACCATCAGCTGCAACAAAGAGCAGTGTGCCAGACACCGACCTGACCCGCGCTGCTAGACACCGACGCGCGCTAGGGTATCGACCGCGCTGCCAGACACCGACCTGACCCGCGCTGCAGACTGTATCGACCCGCCTGAGACTTACCTGACCGCTGCTAGGCCTTACCTGACGCGCTGCTAGGCTGTATCGACCCGCGCTGCCAGACACCGACCTGACCCGCGCTGCTAGGCCTGTATCTGACCCGCGCTGAGACCGTACCTGACGCGCGCTGCTAGGCCTGTACCTGACGCGCGCTGCCAGGCCTGTATCTGACCCGCGCTGCCAGACACCGACCTGACCCGCGCTGCTTGGCCTGTATCTGACCCGCGCTGCTAGACCTGTATCTGACCGGCGCTCTTGAGTACCATGCGAGCCGTTTGAGACGCCGGTGGTCCCGGGCGGCAGTCGGACTTCATCATGGTCTATTTAGCTGACCACACTACCCAGCGGTCGGGCACTATTCATATATTCTTTGGTTTCCTACGATGACTGCATCAACGACCAAACCAGTGTTACTGCTCCTCGTAAGCTACTCCTCCGAAACGTTTCAAGTGAGATCTTATCATTTCCAAGGCACTTATCTCTCCCAGGCACGTGGGGCCGGAGCACAGCAATGGCTTTACTTGTTCACATTCTATTTTGGGAACGGAAAGCTAAAATTGCTGTCAAAAATTCGGCTGACGATGAGAAGCATCAGCAGTCTTTGGAATATGTCGCAAGGAAGCACAATTGAACACATCTCATCACGATTTGATCGAAATACACACAAGGGAAAATACTAAATAACTTTAATATAAACGTCATTGAAATGTTTGCGAGCAGCATTAGATGCATAAAATTCAAATGAGAAGGCAGAATTGCGAATAAACAACAGCTGAATATAGTAATCCTAACATCAAATGAAAAAAACTAATCACTAAGCATGAAAAAATAGTTTCTTATCCACAAAACTACAACCCTTAAAAGCAGACTCAAAAGGTACTGGATGTTACGCAGCAGTGGTTGGTGAAGGGCACTGGATGTTACGCGGCAGTGGTTGGTGAAGGGCACTGGATGTTACGCGGCAGTGTTTGGTGAAGGGCACTGGATGTTACGCGGCAGTGGTTGGTGAAGGGTACAGGATGTTACGCGGCAGTGGTTGGTGAAAGGCACTGGATGTTACGCAGCAGTGGTTGGTGAAGGGCACTGGATGTTACGCGGCAGTGTTTGGTGAAGGGCACTGGATGTTACGCGGGAGTGTTTGGTGAAGGGCACTGGATGTTACGCAGCAGTGGTTGGTGGAGGGCACAGGTTGTTACACAGCAGTGGTTGGTGAAGGGCACAAAATGTTACGCAGCAGTGGTTGATGGAGGGCACAGGATGTTACACAGCAGTGGTTGGTGAAGGGCACAGGATGTTACGCGACAGTGGTTGGTGAAGGGCACAAAATGTTACGCAGCAGTGGTTGATGGAGGGTACAGGATGTTACACAGCAGTGGTTGGTGAAGGGCACTGGATGTTACGCAGCAGTGGTTGGTGGAGGGCACTGGAAGCTTACCAGAATGCTGGCGTGCATAGTGAGTCTGTAGCTAGCGGTGGTGAGGAGGGCGGCGCTGACTGAACTTGCTGCTCTCACTGCACCGTCCTCACCTTATATAGCCGCCGCCTGACCCTGCCCGCAGACGGCCCCCAGGGCCAGCGGCGACGCACACTCCCAGAGCACCCAGGGCCAGCGGCGACGCACACTCCCAGAGCCCCCAGGGCCAGCGGCGACG
The DNA here is from genome assembly GCA_034440635.1 of Lepas anatifera. Classification (NCBI taxonomy): domain Eukaryota; kingdom Metazoa; phylum Arthropoda; class Thecostraca; family Lepadidae; genus Lepas; species Lepas anatifera. The sequence continues at coordinate 938,106 of JAOTON010001030.1, read as the reverse complement.
CACACTCCCAGAGCTCACAGGGCCAGCGGCGACGCACACTCCCAGAGGACCCAGGGACAGCGACGACGCACACTCCCAGAGCTCACAGGGCCAGCGGCGACGCACACTCCCAGAGCTCACAGGGACAGCGACGACGCACACTCCCAGAGCTCACAGGGCCAGCGACGACGCACACTCCCAGAGCTCACAGGGCCAGCGGCGACGCACACTCCCAGAGCTCACAGGGCCAGCGGCGACGCACACTCCCACAGCACCCAGGGACAGCGACGACGCACACTCCCAGAGCACCCAGGGACAGCGACGACGCACACTCCCAGAGCACCCAGGGCCAGCGGCGACGCACACTCCCAGAGCACCCAGGGACAGCGACGACGCACACTCCCAGAGCACCCAGGGACAGCAGCGACGCACACTCCCAGAGCACCCAGGGCCAGCGGCGACGCACACTCCCACAGCAACCAGGGACAGCGACGACGCACACTCCCAGAGCTCACAGGGCCAGCGGCGACGCACACTCCCAGAGCTCACAGGGCCAGCGGCGACGCACACTCCCAGAGCACCCAGGGACAGCGGCGACGCACACTCCCAGAGCACCCAGGGACAGCGGCGACGCACACTCCCAGAGCACCCAGGGCCAGCGGCGACGCACACTCCCAGAGCACCCAGGGCCAGCGGCGACGCACACTCCCAGAGCACCCAGGGCCAGCGGCGACGCACACTCCCAGAGCACCCAGGGCCAGCGGCGACGCACACTCCCAGAGCTCACAGGGCCAGTGTCACATCGGTATACCGCCCGTAACGTCACGCCGGTCCATCGCCCGTAACGGCGATGGCGATAGGCGGTTCGGATAGAACTGAGAATCAGGATAGAGAGATCCATAACACTTAGAGAGAGGTTTAGAGAGGATAGAGAGGTTTCCATACCACTTGGGCCTGGATACGAAGAAAGCTGTAACGGATAGAAGCCTTCAATCTTAAATTGAAGGTTGAAGGCTTCTATCCGTTCTTTCCGTTGACAATGTTGTCAGCATTTCTGGTGCACCACTGAAGCTTTCTTTCACTCCCTTCAATTTCCCTTCACACAAGTTTACAATTTTGTTTAATGTATAATTGTTTCGTTGATTAATTTTGTGAATGATTTTTTGCTTAGAGTGTACCTAATACAATTTTGCTTTGTTTAATTTTGGCTAATAATGAAGTAAGCTTTACCATCTCCAGTCTACTCTCCTTTATCTCTGCACTGTAGAGAAAATATTTGTTACCAGACTGCCCAATCCTGCCAGATCTTGTTGCATGCAGATTGACCAGAATTGGATTCAAAACCGGCTTCCATTACCAAAAGCTCTATCTAGTGGTGATTGCATCCGGACACCGCGTGCGATAACGATCAAGACTGCATGGAAACTAGGTCCATGTCTTACACCTGTAAAAAAACACAGTACTCCAACTAACGACCTAAGAAATCACTCTTAGAAGTTAAGATACCCTGACAGCTCACTGCTTGTACCCAAGACGCGTTAGAAGTGGATGTTTGCACAAGTTAGCGTCCCTAAGATTTCTACCTGAGAAAAACATATTTGGGTCACTCAATGCAGCCTTGATATCAGGGTCTAAGAGCCAAACATCTAGAACACACCAAAGGCAGGGAACTTGTTCCAGTTTATATGGGAGGAGTATACTGCAGCTGACCCAGCAGCAGCTCAACAAACATCACCACTGAAACCTCGCACAGGTTTCACTGAGTTCTTCTCACTTCATCTCTATTTTGATTTGCATATTGCAATATAACTGTTCCTGGTCTTCAAACTTAAGCAAACCAGGCACCCAGTGTTGTTAAGCTACCGAAATCAGTGTCAGTGAAGAACAAGAATGCAAGCTTAACTGTCTAGACTGAGCTTTGGACAAAAATTGGCACCCAAAGATAGATCACCTAACACGCAGTATCTTGAGGAACAAAACAAACCCTTTCCTTACAAGAAAAAGAAGAAAGGGTTCAAACTGACCCCAATCAATCTCGTCATTTGTCGTGATATCATATAAGCTTAATCACATCTGCTACAAACCAAAGTGTCTATACAGCTTTGGTATGAACGGAATCTGTGTCCGACACCCAATCAATTATGAATTTCAAGTTCTATTGAAAACTGACTAAACCGCCTGCCCGCGCTGAGTTTGCCGCTATTATGCGGCGCCCAGCATATTTAGTCCAAATTTAGAAGAATCTGCCAGCTCCGGCTAAGTGACAGGGACGTAAGTATGTTACGAAAATATGACGAATGACAAATTATGAAAACATGACGAAATAATATTATTTTTGGAGATTGTAGATGTTGTTTTCATAAACTTAAAATCATTGATGAAGTTCGAAAAGAAAATTGTGTCAAGATAACGATAATGCAGCATTTGCGATCTCCTATAGCGTTTTGCACTACTAAGCTCTGGTGTGCCCGTCATCTTCTACCCTGGGTAAGATAGCCAGGTCTATCCACCTAAATCATAAAAATAAGATGAAAACAACCATTCAGCGGCGGAGGATTTCACCCCTGCCGACTAAAACCGGGAAGAAAACATTTCGTGCCACTCCATCCCCTTCAACCATTCAAATCGGTTATCGTCGCGTACAGACTGCAGCTACAGTCTCTGTGTACAATAGGCATGTTCAAAATAAGTAAAGTATTTGGGATTCTAACTCCCCTGGTATTTTCCCATGAACTGATGTCTCAATAGAAAGTATACTTTCTATTGAGTTAGGGAACTAACTTAAGTTAGGGAACTAATTTCAGTTCCCTAACTTAAAGTTAAAGGGCCGCGCAAGGGCCTTGAAGTTTGCCCCATGCCGTTTAATGGAGACTTCAACGCGTGGTGTTAGCCTGGAAACGCTGTTTCCCTGTTGGGGCGTTACTCCTAACGGTATCGCTGCAGTTTTGTTCTTGATTAATATCTGTACCCATAAGAAGATCACGCTGGATGTCTTTTGACCTTACAACGCATTTGGGACCTCCTCGGTCTGCGAAATGATCTAACTTTTGGAACTTTTATCGATCTTTACGATTGAAACTTGAAATTCAGTATCATTGGATAGCAGTTGCTAGTCACCTCTACAAAACAGACAAAAATTCGAAGACCTCTCTGGTGATTTATTTCAAAATTGGTTCAAAATCAACACAGTCGTTCAGTGCCCAACGTGCACCTGTAGCGATAAATGATTATGGGACTTCAAGCAGAATAGGTTATCACTACGCAGAACGCCAGAAAGAATGGCCTTCTTACATTTCTCCGATAGGCTCTTGATCACATTAAATTCCTCTCAAGCCAACCATAATCTCTCTATGTATCACGTGCCACGGGGTAGGAAGCGCCAAAACGGGCCTAAAAATGAACGGTGGAGGCGCATTAGTCGCGTGCTTGTATTGACTGAGGAAAGGTCACAATACATACTTGCGGATGCGCGCTTGCAAGGTGTCTTAGCAGTCTTACTCACTTCACGGTTGACACTTGTCCCCCAGTCAGTTCACTTCCTCTGCAGCGTTGTCTTATCGCTGTTCGGTTAGCGTTTGCGATGAGCGTCCACACACTGCAATAGGTCTTGCCGATCTTCATCGCTATTTGTAAGACAGTGCAGATAATTGAACAAAAGATTAATCCCTAACTTCGCAGCATCATACTTAACCCTTACAGCAGTTAAAAATGATGATAACCGCCAGTAGTCAGGATAATCCAAAGGCAATGGCTTCATAAAAATGGCATTCCAATTGCAAGGCTGTGAAAAATAGACGCTGATATAGGTCCTGAAAAGGTGTCCAGACTCATTATCTCAACTTCGGCTGCATTGTCCGGTAGAACGGGTAGTTTCGGCTTCCCGATGCCAACCGTCTCTCCACCAGCATCACTGTAGATGGCATGTGCAACACGAGTCTTTATCTCATCATCAAGTCTGGAGCTGGCCAGTGCCAGTGGAACTAGCTCCTCTGTAAGATACCAGCTTTGTATTTTCATGACATTCATTGCCGCCTCTGCAACATCTGGATCGATGGTACTGTACATGGCGAGGTTCTTGTACTGATTGATGTCGTTGACTGCTGCATCTTCAGCAGATGTGCTCATGAGCCACTCCACGTAGAGAAGGGTGGCATAGGTAGTGAATCGCTTCAACTTTTCTACCGAAATAAAAATATACGAAATAAAAATGTGTATGTTTCGTTTACAACTTCTCAACATGGGCTTGACCACACCAGAGACGGCAGGCTTGAGGCAGAGAGCTCGGCAGGCGGCATGCAGAGAGACCAGGCTTGACGATGAGAAATAGACTTGCCTTGCACATGCCATCTACAGTGATGCGGGTGCTGAGACGGTTAGCATCGGGAAGTCTATGCTACTCGTCCTACCGAATAATGCAGCAGAAGTTGAGATAATGAGTCTGGACATCCTTTCAAGACCTATACCGGCGTCTATTTTTCACGGACTTGCAATTGGAATGTCATTTTTGATAAAGCCCTTGCCTTGAGGTGATCCTGACTACTGGCGGTTATCATAATTTTTAACTGCTGTAAGGGTTAAGGATGATGCTACGAAGTGAAGGATTAAGCTTTTTTCCGATTATCTGCACTGTCTTACAAATAGCGATGAAGATCAGCAAGACCTACTGCAGTGTGTGGACGCTCATCGCAAACGCTAACCGAACAGCGATAAGACAACGCTGCAGAGGAAGTGAACTGACTGGGGGACAAGTGTCAACCGTGAAGTGAGTAAGACTACTAAGACACCTTGCAAGCGCGCATCCGCAAGTATGAATTGTGACCTTTCCTCAGTCAATACAAGCAAGCGACTAATGCGCTTCCACCGTTCATTTTTAGGTCCGTTTTGGCGCTTCCCAGCCCGTGGCACGTGATACATAGAGCGATTATGGTTGGCTTGAGAGGAATTTAATGTGACCAAGAGCCTATCGGAGAAATGTAAAAAGGCCATTCTTTCTGACGTTCTGCGTAGTGATACCCTATTCTGCTTGAAGGCCCATAATCATTTATCGCTACAGGTGCAAGTTGGGCACTGAACGACTTTGTTGATTTTGAGTCAATTTCGAAATAAATCACCAGAGAGGTCTTCGAATTGTTGTCTGTTTTGTAGAGGTGACTAGCAACTACTATCCAATGATCCTGAATTTCAAGCTTCAACCGTAAAGATCGATAAAAGTTCCAAAAGTTAGATCATTTCGCAGGCCGAGGAGGCCCCAAATGCGTTGTAGGGTCAAAAATATTCCAGCGCAATCTTCTTATGGGTACGGATATCAATCGAGAACAAAACAGCAGCGATACCGTTAGGAGTAACGCCCCAACCGGGAAACAGCGATTCTAGGCTAACACCACGCGTTGAAGTCTCCATTAAACGGCATGGGGCAAACTTCAAGGCCCTTGCGCGACCCGTTAGCGTCAAGTTAGGGAACTAGAATTTTGCATACTTTCTATTGAGACATCAGTTCATGGGAAAATACCAGGGGAGTTAGAATCCCAGATACTTTACTTATTTTGAACATGCCTAGTGTACAGTGCAATACAGACACCCGTCAGATATTGGTTTCCATTCGGTTGGGAAACCTTGACGGGGAGATGGACTCATTTGACACAACATCGGGCGATATGTATGCGTTTAAAATCAAAAACACTCTCTACGATGCTCCCTATCTTTATGACTTCACGTTGGAAAATTAGACTCCGAGAGGCAGCCAAGGCCCCCGGCCGCCGCGTCCACTCCGGACAGTGGTAAATGTGCCACCGCCCTCACCACTGCGGCCGCCGCCGCGTCCACTCCGGACAGTGGTAAATGTGCCACCGCCCTCACCACTGCGGCCGCCACCGCGTCCACTCCGGACAGTGGTAAATGTGCCACCGCCCTCACCACTGCCGCCGCACGCAGCACGTACGCCCAAAGACTGCAACACCCAACACGCAGGTACCTAGGACAGTAGGTGGCGGCTCGCCTCCGCTGGTCTTACAATACTGGTGCCAGTGGATGATTATATTATAAAGACATATTGAGTCATAGCTATATTCTGAGTCATCCCTGAGTCACAGCATTATTCTGTTGATATATGAATTCCTGCTGAACACATCTTGTAGCAGTTTTACAAACTCCTAACATTTTTTAGCGAGCAGCAGTAGACAAGTCTGGCAGAAATTCCAGGAATGTAGCATGTAAGCCTGAAAAAGCAATAAAAATTCCGCATATTTAAAAAAGAAGTTGTTGGCCTTTTTTCGGAATAAGGCATCATTCTCTACTTCGCCTGAAAACAATCGGGCCCCAGAGCGAGCAGTCACACGTTCCGAGATCCAGAGCGTGCAGTCACACGTTCCGAGACCCAGAGCGTGCAGTCACACGTTCCAAAACCAGAAGCGCAACCAAGGGGGGTAGGGGGCCATGACCCCTGAAATTTTCGGGGTACACTTTCAGTAAGAAAAAAACATAAACATAAAATAAGAAGTGAATACTTTATACATCAAAAGGTAAAAATATATGTTACTATAACCAAAAGAATATGGGGCACACCTTGATCGATATTAGGGGCATACAGGATTTAAGACACACATTAAACATTTGGCCACACACATAAACCTGTTGGTGGCACACACAGTCAATGGCGTAGCCAAGGGGGTCCGTGGGGTCCGCCCCCCTTGGGTTGACCTTATGCACTGCAAAACGCGAGCGTTAGTCTCGGGGGCCTCTGAGCTTGGTCTCAGGGGGCCCCGCAAGTCGGTCCCAAGGGCCCCTGAGAACTAATATCGGGAGACGCAAGTTATTACCAGGTGCCCCATCACTTTTGGTCTAAGGGGACCTCCTGTCAGGGGTCCCGAAAGCTTATATGGAGACCTGAGAATTGGTATCAAGGGTGCCGCGAACTGTTGGTCTAAGAGGGCCCCATAGTCTCAAGGACACCTCTCTCAGGGGTCAATATTTACTTTCAGGGTGCCCCGAGAGTTAGTCTAATTTGTGCCGCAGAGTGTTGGTCTCAAGGGGGCCCCAGAGGTTATCTTGGGATCCCTTGATAAATAGCCTCGGGCTTTGCGCCCCCCTCCCTAAGTTTTGGTCTAATGGGCCCGAGAATCAGTCTCGGGGAGCAGCCAAAAGTTAGTCTTATGAGGTATCCTGGGGTCAGTCTCAGGGGTACCCGAGAGCTAATTTTGGGGCTCTGAGGGTAATTCCCGGAAGTGCTCCCCAGTTTTGGTCTCACGGCCCCGAGAGTCCGTCTCAGGGGGCCCGAGTTAGCCTTACGCCCTGAGAGCTAATCTGGGACCTCCGAGAGTTAGCCTCAGAAGCGCAAAAAAATGTCTCAAGGGCACCCCCCCCATTAGTCTCAGTTGGCACCCCAGAGTTAGTCTCGGGTGGCTGTCGGGAGTCAGTCCCAGGGGCTCTCCGAGTCAGTCTCAGGGGACCCCAAAGGCTAACCTGGATGCCCACGAGACCGAGTCTCAGGGAATGTGTCGTGCATTGGTGTTATATGGTGCAATCTTTGCATACGTTTAATATCCTTGGTTTCAGGGACGGGCAGAGAAGCGCCGTTTGGTGGAGGGGGAAAGCTCGGGGGAAATTGTAAAAACATAGTGCTTTTTAAAGAAAATCGACCACAGCTTTGCCATTTTGGGCGGGGCGGGGCGGGCCTGGCCCCCTGGCCCTCCGTCGGCTGCGTCTGCCAGTGATTGGCTTATCTCTTGGTTGTATGCGGGCCGTTGATAAAACGGCAATCCCATGACGAGCCATGTCACGCCCACAAACGAGCAATTGAAAGAACTCAGAATTTTCCTTTCATCTCTTGTAACGCGGCAGAGCATGACAGAATTGCTCGTTGAAAAAGGGTACCCATGACCAGAGAGTCAGTACCGTCTGCAGAGTAAAGGCATCACCAGAGGGTCAGTACCGTCTGCAGAGTAAAGGCATCACCAGAGGGTCGGTACTGTCTGCAGAGTACAGGCATCACCAGAGGGTCGGTACTGCCTGCAGAGTATAGGCATTACCAGAGGGTCAGTACCGTCTGCAGAGTAAAGGCATCACCAGAGGGTCAGTACCGTCTGCAGAGTAAAGGCATCACCAGAGGGTCAGTACCGTCTGCAGAGTACAGGCATCACCAGAGGGTCGGTACTATCTGCAGAGTACAGGCATTACCAGAGGGTCGGTACTATCTGCAGAGTACAGGCATTACCAGAGGGTCGGTACTATCTGCAGAGTACAGGCATCACCAGAGGGTCAGTACCGTCTGCAGAGTAAAGGCATCACCAGAGGGTCGGTACTGCCTGCAGAGTATAGGCATTACCAGAGGGTCAGTACCGTCTGCAGAGTACAGGCATCACCAGAGAGTCAGTACTGTCTGCAGAGTATAGGCATTACCAGAGGGTCAGTACCGTCTGCAGAGTACAGGCATTACCAGAGGGTCGGTGCCGTCTGCAGAGTACAGGCATTACCATTGGGTCGTACTGTCTGCAGAGTACAGGCATTACCAGAGGGTCGGTACTATCTGCAGAGTACAGGCATCACCAGAGGGTCGGTACTGTCTGCAGAGTACAGGCATCACCAGAGGGTCAGTACCGTCTGCAGAGTATAGGCATTGCCAGAGGGTCAGTACCGTCTGCAGAGTACAGGCATTGCCAGAGGGTCAGTACCGTCTGCAGAGTACAGGCATCACCAGAGGGTCAGTACTGTCTGCAGAGTATAGGCATTACCAGAGGGTCAGTACCGTCTGCAGAGTACAGGCATTACCAGAGGGTCGGTGCCGTCTGCAGAGTACAGGCATTACCATTGGGTCAGTACCGTCTGCAGAGTACAGGCATTGCCAGAGGGTCGGCACCGTCTGCAAGAGGCAGTCAGCATGGTTTGTGGGCTTGTTGTGACGCCAGCGCCGCGGCGTGGTTATGGTTTATCGTGCAGGAACAATCCGGCCGCCCAAGGTCGCCGCGCCGGTAACGCTCAGGCTGCCTCGGAAGCGACCTTCCCGGTCTTGGCGTTGAGGTCGGGCGGGTTACTAGGCATGATTTACTTTTCTCACTCTCGCACTCTCCCGCTCTCTCTCTCTCTCTCTCTCTCTCTCTCTCTCTCTCTCTCTCTCTCTCTCTCTCTCCGCCCACCCCCACACACGTTATGCAAGAACAGGGATCAATGTAACAGCCCTGTGCTGCGAATGATTTTGGGCGTTGGAATACAGTAGGCTTGGCCTATGAATCTGCTACTCTCATCCGTTGAGCGCCAGCATGTCTTTAATCCAGTCCCCACCTCACCGTCACGCTAATGGAAAGCTTACACCTTCAAAACTATCAATTACAGCTTGACAAGGTCTTCAAAATACTGTGGCCAACCCCTAGCCGGATAAAAATAAGCGAGCATGGAGCTCTGACGAAGCCTGAGGCGCGTGCAAGGGCAAGACACACCAAACTATTTATTTTTGTTTCACTTATCACAACATAACCTGACTCTGGCTAATAAGAATACAGCCCACCTTTGATGTACACGAAACACCGAAGCGTGAATGTTTATTCAATCCATGGTTAGAAAAATATCACTTAAAGGCTAATAGTCCAGTCAAGCTAAGCCTGGACCTCGACATATTCCACTTTCATTCGTCATTTCCATTTTAGGACACAGAACAGTGAAATAAAGTCATGACTATAGCCGTTTCCACCAGTGCTGCCAGAATTAGACGTTTCTCTCCAAATCTGGAGGATTGGACCCCGGAATTGAAGGCGGATTTTCGTGTTGGAGGTTTTCATTTTTTAGGGAAAACTGGAGGCTTTCGTCTTTGGTTTGAGGAAACATTTTAGACTTGGAGGGTATATTTTAATTTCAGTGGGGAATGCTATAATTTGGCTAATTACTTACGAAAACTATACATTTTCCCGCGTATTATATTTGGCGAGGACGCCGCATAGCACAAAGCCTGTTTTGTTGATATGCCTGATATGTACATTTCAACATGCACTGTGGAATGCGAAAACACTGGCAAATTTTTATGAGTGAATTAATGTGTGTGATGAGCGATTCAGACAATGTTGAGCAAATGGATAGGCACTGTCATTCCAGACTATCCTGTATCATATGTACGGAAATGACTGTTTAGGACCACACACAATACACATCTACATATGCTTTGTAGGAGGTATCTGACAAAAGCCTTGCAAAAAGGATTCCAACAAAAATCTGCAATCCTCTGCCACAGAAAATTAGAATATAATCCGAAACCTTCTTTTCTGGAAAGGTTTTAAACCCGATCCGCAATGCTCAGTATAGATATGATGATATTTTAACTGCTGAAAGTGTGAAGTACCATCTTAAGCCGTTTCAGCTAACACATTTTTCTTTTGCTCTTAAGCTGTGTTAGATGGAAAACATACTTCGCCACGGGGAGTGCTCCCTTTATTTTTCCCAAAAAATTTCCCATCTCGGCCTAATTAAAAAAAACGGAAACATTTTATAATCAGCCAGTACGGAAGGCAACTAGGAGCTGCAATCCAAAGAGCTTTTTGTCCTAGCGTGAGAAGTGTTTTGTCAGCGGCAGTTGGAACTTGTCTAGCCTCTCAGTTGTTTGTAGGTGGCGACGCTTATGCCGCCATCTAAGCAAATTTTGAGACGGAGATTGGGGAGAAACGAGGAGAAATAGGTTTCTCCTTGATAAGAACAGAAGTATAATAGATTAAAGTTTTGTGGGCTGTTTTTATTTTTCCACTTCATAATATAGTGGAGAATTCTGTACACAACAGACAAAACAGTACCTTTCCTTGAAAAAAGCCAAACAAAGCAATACCAATTTTTTAGTAGCATTTAGTAGCAATTTCTTTTCAAAGTAGCATTTGTGGTTAGTGGATCTGAAATTGTGTAAAGTGGGAGCAGTAGCGGTAGCAGTTCAGGTAGGCCAGGGGTTTTAAGTACACGAGGTAGTGCAAGTAGCGGTAGTACTTCAGGTAGGCCAGGGTTTCTTACGTACCCGAGGTAGTTAAAGTACCGGTAGCAGTTCAGGTAGGCCAGGGTTTTTAGGTACCCGAGGTAGTGCAAGTAGCGGTAGCAGTTCAGATAGGCCAGGGTTTTTAGGTACCCGAGGTAGTGCAAGTAGCGGTAGCAGTTCAGGTAGGCCAGGGTTTTTAGGTACCCGGAGGTAGTGCAAGTAGCGGTAGCAGTTCAGGTAGGCTAGGGTTTTTAGGTACCCGAGGTAGTGCAAGTAGCGGTAGCAGTTTCGAAAATCTGGTATCGTTGCCCGAGGTCGCGAGAACCGGCACGGTGGGCTGTGGGCAGCTGCCCCTCCCCCCCACATACAACTTCACATGGGGGAATTCCCCAAACCGTGAAGCTGGGTGGAATGATTAATTTATCCTTATTCCGGTAGGATACAGTTTTGGTATCCAGTTTGGTAGTTTTGGTAGTTTAGTAGTTTTGGTGTTTGAAGAAATATTTTCTACATTCTCGTGTAGCTTCCCTAAACCGAGGAAAACTCTATCCTTAACAATTGAGCCCACTGCAAATTTAACGTATGACCTCTGGCAATCTTGAGGCGATCTGGAGTGAAATAAACAGGGGTTCATGGTTTGGTAAATAAATGTGTTCGAAATGTGCAAAGAAATTCAAAGCGTAAGCATAGCGTTAGTTCATTTTTATGCATGGTAATATTCCAGATTACAAGGTAGGTGGAAATCTCCATGGAGCAAGCAAATCCCCATCGCAACCTCTAACATCGCCTTAAGGACAGACAGGTACCTACAGGGGCAACCTTACCATGCCCAAAAGGCGGAAAAAGAGGGACAAATCCTTTTTCCCCTTAAAACAAACTAGTTTTTTTCATAAAGAAACAAATAGTGAGCATGTCCGCAAGGAACAAAGTTTCAGCATTTTCTCTGCTCTAAAGGTACTTTTTTGAAGGTGAAGGGGTTTCTCTACCGCGCGATGATTTACCGACATGGACCCCCAAACCAACCGGTTGAATCCACCCTGTCCCCAACCAACCGGCTGAATCCACCCTGCCCCCCAACCACCCAACTTGATCATAGTTCCAACGTCGCTGACGGTGCCCGCTTCTGTAGAACAGTCGGTAGTATTTGTCTACGCATATTCTCACATTACAAAACGCACAAATTCAACATGTGCTTTGACTAATCATTGCAAGCATAAAGTGCAATCCCCAAAAAGGAATTTCAATCCAAACCCGGAATCCTCTGCCTGAAAAGGATATAATCAAATTCAAAGTCCTCGTAAAAAATTACAAATGCAAATCCAATTCACAAGTTTAATAAGAAATCCCGCAGTCCAATACCACGGATACCTGTTTGGCAGCAACATTCGCATTATTTGAACAGCTATCACTAACATACCGTCCGTCAATGTTTTCCGCACTTTCAAAATCAGCGAAACAAAATTTAAAGGATAGCAAAGTTAACCATACCTTCTGAAAAATACATAAAATATGTGATTATTGATGAAACGCGTACAGATGCAGCCTAATTGCCATTGAAATGTGCACTATGTGTTGCAGCTTTTGAGTCCGCCCTTCTTATCGCTATCCTGTAACGCTATCATCATCTCTATTTCAAAATTGGAACATCACTTTACAAAAAGGCTCTGGAAATCATCATTCCAGATATCTTGTCTTTCCTCATATCTTGTACAGGGTGACCCAAACAAAAAAAACGGGCCCCAAACGTTCGAAAGGCCATCACGTCAATACTTTGAGTCGGATTTTAATGAAACTTTGGGCATAAATACGCTTTTGTGTGTTAAGTCAGATGCCAAAATATCATAGTAATAGAACTACAACTCTCTATTCCATATCAAATATTCTAGACATCCTGTTTTCTTAATCTGTGCATTTTTGTGCATTGTACTTACAAAGTTTAAACGGTCCGCAAATTAAATATAAAAATGGCAGGACTTTTTCGATAAGCATGCAGCCTAAGAGAACCTCAATGCAGATAATGAAACCAACCCAAGTCAATTGGGATGCCCAGGGAAGTGCATAGTCGAGCTTGAAGAGAACTTCAGGGGTTGAGGGCCACCTTACCCGAGGAATCTGGTGCGCGGGGTAAAACAGTCCCTCTTTACATCCCTTGAAAACCCCTTAAATGTTTTATTTCCGGGCTGAAAAAAAGTCTGCGTGTAGCCAAATAGTCCAGGATCACTCCTGTGCTAAAGAAATGCAGCCCTGGGAAATATCCAGGACACTACACCGACCACTAATCATGACTTCTCGTCGATTTTTGAGAATGCACGGATACAGAAAATAGGATGTCTAGAACACGTATTATGGAACAAAATATTTATATCCTATTATTTTGATATTTTTGTATCTTACTCAACACACAAAAACGCATTTATGCTCAAAGTTTTATTTAAATCCGACGTAAAATATTGACGGTATGGCTATATGAATGTCGGGGCCCGTTTTTTTTGGGTCACCCTGTATTCTTTATCTGTGTGGAGTGGAGCAGCCCACGAGTCACTACACAGAATCTCCAAAATTCTAAATTTCGCTGCCCGAATCATCTCTGGTTCAAGAACGTGTGTCCATATCACCCCCGACCTGAACTCCCTAGCATGGCCCTAGATCGAGACAACAGTAGCCGAGAGCTGATGCCTTAACTGCCACCTCAGCTGATGCTGAGCCGCTGTTCACCAAACTTCTGGATGCCAACCAGCTGGATGAGGGTTCGGTAACGTGGCAAACGACTGGCGTGCCGAACAACACACAATCCACTCAGCATGCAGTAGGACCTAAGCCAGAGGCAGCTTCTGTTAGCGAAGGTACGAATGGGCAGGGCGGCCACTTCTTTAACAACATGATAGCCAATTCTGGGTAAACTAGCCAATTGAGCTAATTGAGCATCGGTAAAATTTACCGATGCTCAATAGATGGTCGCAGGCGCATCAGAACCAGTCTGAATTACTTGTATCCGAAGGAGGCAAGGGGGGGTTATTGCAAGCTCACCACTTAGTCATGAAATAACGAAAGCGAGGTGAGCATTCAACGCGTGAACCGGACAGGGGCCTCCGCAAAACGTTGGGACCGGAGCAGTGAATTTTGGCCGATATCGTAATGAAGAGTGGTGCCCAGGAGCTGAGTGGCTGGGTGTTGCAGGATGTTCCCGAGTAATCATCATCATGAGTGGGGTTTAAGGGCGCGTCGACGGCGACGGTCATTTTGCGCCCATATCTATGTCCTTGTTCCTAGTTTAAAAGCAAGCAGCATCGGGGAGCAGTGTCAGCAACGTCATCTAAAACACCAAAAATGGTACGTAAAACATCGGCTTAGCCCCTGCACATACACATCGGTAGGTCGGAAGTGAGTGAATCCACGCGCGAACAGATACAAACACTTGTCAGAAGTAAAACGTAGAGAAACGAAATATAAAATACAAACATAAGTTCCCTAAACCGTTTCGACACCAGGTGTTAGCTGCTCACACGGTGGGGCCACTTGGAGATTATATGACGTTAAAGTTCACACTGTTCAGGAATAAGACGATGTTGCAGATATCCATTGATCGGGATTCTCCACAGAGCGCCTCCATAGTGGGGGCACCCGGCAGATAACGCGCTCTTTCGATCTCATAGTCGCGACAGTCAATCAGCACATGCCTGGTCGTCAGTCGGTCACCGCAACGTTGACACGTCGGCGGGCCGTCACCGCCAAGGTGGTGTGAGTGTGTGGCGTGCGTATGACCAATGCGCAGCCTGGTCAGAATCACCTCGTCCCTCCTACAGCCAGCACCTGCCGACTGCCATATCCCTATTTTGGGTTTCAGCATCCGCAGCTTGGAGCCTTTCGGGCCTTCGTCCCAGGTGCGCTGCCATATTTCGTTAACATTTTCGCCGATATTTTGATAAAAATCCGAGAACGGCACGCCTAAGCCAGTCTGTACGACACCCTGGGATGCCGCTTTGGCACATCTGTCAGCACGTTCATTTCCAGGTATCCCCACATGGCTAGGCACCCAGGCGATTGTGACACTTTTCCCATGGCAGTGTGCTCTGTAGAGTCTGAGTCTAATAAGTTCTAAAACATATGAAGATGCTGGGTGAGTTTCAAACGCACTCAGCGCTTGTAACGATGAAAGCGAATCTGAGAGAATTACGTGGCGACATGTTCTAGAACGTAAAATGTAGTCCATGCAACGAAATAAAGCGTACAGTTCGGCAGTAAAAACCGATGCACTCCCAGGTAATGTGAATGATCTTTCCACATTCTCGCTTACAAACGCGCATCCAGTGCCGTTTCCACTCTTGGACCCATCTGTGTAATAGGCGCAATGCCCCGGGTATGTGCTGTGGAGATGGTCCCAGAAAACCTGTAGAACTGCTGGAGGCGGTAAATTTTTCGTTTTAGCGAGCAAGGTTGTGTCAATTTTGACCTCCGGTAGCACCCATGGCTCTACCGACGGGACATGGTAGGTCTCAATCTGGCCAAGATCGATGCCAGCTTCGTTTAGCCCGAGTAAATATTTCCGTCTGGCCAACTGCCCCCGGTAGTTCACTCCATGTAGTTAATCAATTCCAACTGTGCATCCCCATTCCAGGTTATTACCAAGTCAGAGTCTACTCCCCCATGTGGCGACATCCCCGAATGTATGCACCCTTCAGTAATTACCAGCTCGGAGTCTGCCCCCTCCCCAAGTGGCGACATCCCCGAATGTATGCACCCTTCAGTCATTACCAGCTCGGAGTCTGCCCCCCTCATGTGGCGAAATCCTTGTATGTATGCATCCTTCAGTAATTACCAGCTCGGGGTCTGCCCCTCCCCTATGTGGCGAAATCCCTGTATGTATGCACCCTTCAGTCATTACCAGCTCGGAGTCTGCCCCTCCCTATGTTGCGACATCCCTGTATGTATGCACCTTCAGTAATTACAGCTGAGTCTGCCCCTCCCCTATTTGGCGACATCCCTGTATGTATGCACCCTTCAGGCAATGCGAAGTTGTTTGGCCCGACTGCGTGCCCTTGGCCTTGCACACAGTAACAACAGCCCAGCATACGCACTGATGGGCAGCCCGGGGTAATGGGGCGACGCTATTGCCGCTCGGCAGAGCAATGACCAGTCTCCGGGACGCGGCGGGTAGCAAAGTACGGGCCAGTACCGCGGAGAGCGTATCGGAGGTCACGGACAGTCAAAAGAGATGCGCCGCGTTTACTAATAAATAATTTAATCAACTATTATAAGACTCCGCCGGAGCCTGCGGTGCCGCATCAGTCACTCCGCCGGAGCCAGCGGCGCCGCACCAGTCACTCCGCCGGAGCCCGCCGCATCAGTCACTCCGCCGGAGCCTGCGGTGCCGCATCAGTCACTCCGCCGGAGCCAGCGGCGCCGCGCCGGTCACTCTGCCGAGCCGGAGCCGCAGTGCCAGTCACTCTGCAATATAACTCTTCGGCTATAGAGCTGGACGGCTACGGTTGCTTGGCTGCACTTGGCACAGACGGCCTGCTGTCAGAACCAAGGGTGTGCCTCTGAGTTGGCCCCAGCTGGCCGTCGGCTGCGCCAGCTCAGGCCTTGACCTTGCCGGCGCAGGTCGCTGCGGCGGAGCTGCCCGAATGGGTTCACCATCTCACTCCGACCCGCAACAAACGCACAGCAGGCACGCACCCGGTGGCCTGCGGGCAGTATTTATGGGCGGGTGTGCGTATGTTGTTCTGTGTCAGGCCTCAGCCCCGAAAGAACAAAGACGAGGCCGCAGGTTCGGAGAACAGGCCGGCACAAACAATACCCAGTTGTTGAATCCAGCCGCTCATACCCCCGATAATAACTGGGTATCCAAAAACTCCAAGAAAAATTAAACCCATTTCCAGAGACTGGAGAAGCCTATGGCCCGCAGTCCCGTAAGGGTCCCGGCAAAAGAAAACTTCCGCTCTGTACATAGTCTGGGCGCGTTGTATGAATGATACTTGCAACTAAAACAAAATGTTCCCGGGAAAGAGAACACAAAAACATAAAAAAAACAGAAAACAGTTCCTTGCTCTATCGGCGATTGCCTTCCGGTTAAGGTCACGGCGTGTGAGGTATAGGGAGAAGCAAACGTGCCTTGCGCACCGCATGTCACACGTTAGATATTGTCACATACGTTGTCATGTCACACGTTAGGTATTGTCACACACGTTGTCATGTCACACGTTAGGTATTGTCGCACACGTTGTCATGTCACACGTTAGATATTGTCACACACGTTGTCATGTCACACGTTAGATATTGTCACACACGTTGTCATGTCACACGTTAGATATTGTCACACACGTTGTCATGTCACACGTTAGATATTGTCACACACGTTGTCATGTCACACGTTAGATATTGTCACACACGTTGTCATGTCACACGTTAGATATTGTCACATACGTTGTCATGTCACACGTTAGATATTGTAACATACGTTGTCATGTCACACGTTAGATATTGTCACATACGTTGTCATGTCACACGTTAGATATTGTCACATACGTTGTCATGTCACACGTTAGATACTTGTCACACACGTTGTCATGTCGACACGTTAGATATTGTCACACACGTTGTCATGTCACACGTTAGATATTGTCACACACGTTGTCATGTCACACGTTAGATATTGTCACACACGTTGTCATGTCACACGTTAGATATTGTCACACACGTTGTCATGTCACACGTTAGATATTGTCACATAGGTTGTCACGTCACACGTCAGATATTGTCACATACGTTGTCATGTCACACGTTATATATTGTCACATACGTTGTCATGTCACACGTTAGAGTTGTCACATACGTTGTTATGTCACACGTTAGATATTGTCACACACGTTGTCATGTCACACGTTAGGTATTGTCACATACGTTGTCATGTCACACGTTAGATATTGTCACATACGTTGTCATGTCACACGTGAGATATTGTCACACACGTTGTCATGTCACACGTTAGATATTGTGTTCAAGTGTATGGCAGCCCAAACTCGTGTGTGTGCTTTCTGAACTACAGAATGTGTTAAACTTTGCAGCAAGAGTGATATCTGGGCATAGAAAATATGGCCATATCTCCGTTGTGCTTTGACAATTAGAATGGCTGACGATTCCCCAGTTGATAACCTATTTCGATATATGCTTACTGCATAAAACCATCACGAACAAAACACCCTCATCCATTAGAAACAACATATCATTCAACCACGAAATTACAGCTTGTGAAACCCAGCAATCATCGCAACTGTCACTCTACCACCCAAATAACAACCATGGAAAACGTCAGTTCATATATCGAGCATTTGAAAAATTCAACCAGCACGTTATACCAAATGATCTTAATATTGTCAGTACCGATGTGTTTAAATCTCGCATTAGGCAAGTCATAAGAAATTCCAGTTGGCCGCGCAAGACAGTTGCTGAAATTATGTTTACATACTTAATGGTTATACTTTACGCCCGGTAGCTCAGTTGGTGTTGGCGGCTGAACATCAGTGCAGTATGTCAGGCTTGATCGGTCGAACTCGGCGGCAATAGTTTACCCTCAGGGCGCACCCGCGGCCGTGCTTTGGGCGTTAAACTTGCTTAAATTAACCCTCATAGGGCTGCTCGTTCGGGTGGTGGGTCGGGGTTGGACAAGCCTGTGCTTTAGTGAGACGACAGCTTACAGGAACAACTGAAAAAATTAAAAAAAAAACTTTGTGTTATACTTATGATGTGACTCTTGTTATTGTGGCAATGGTTTCGGAATGGTCCTCACGGAGTGGAGAAGCCTGGCAATGTCTTGTAGGCTGTCGAAATAAGTAAATAAATGACGAGGAGGATTAGATTTGGTAGGAATATTGGTCCCACCCGTATTCAAAGTGCCCTGGTTTGATCCTACCTTAGCCTATGCGGGTAGAAATGCTAATGCAGTGTCGTAGCCACGGTCACTAAACTTGTATAGACACAATCAGCCTTTGCGTACCCAGCCAAAACTTTTCGGAGGGACCAAATCGTGCGTGCGGGATAGCTCCACTTCCCCGTATTTACACCTCTAAACGGATTTAGGCAGCTTCATTTTGAGCATATGTACACATCTTACGTGCTTTTTAAAATTGACTTTAATAATATGAATTGTTAAGATGTAATCTACGGGACATTTTGTCCACTGATTTAATAAGAAAAAGTTGTTCTGGTATTGCCTTAATCGTTACTCTACAGAGAAAAATATCATTTTTGTGGAATATTACCGTTCACCTGTATTCACATAGCATAAATCCTGATAAAGCACATCCAAAGTGCACCGAGCTTCTATGCAATTTACACAACCTTTAGGCGGGCGTAGTTGGGTCACTTCTCGAGCATCTGAGCACCCAACGCACAGTGGTGGAAACGGCCCCACGGATGGCCACCGCTGCACAGTGGTGGAAACGGCCCCACGGATGGCCACTGCTGCACAGTGGTGGAAACGGCCCCACGGATGGCCACTGAGGTTTTTGTTCATGTTCATTTTGCTACAGCGCTGAAACGGCCGAACCAGTTCAGCACAAATTTTCAGCAGATCATGCTGAATCAATTGCAGTGGGAGAAATGTACTCAAGTTGATTCACTATACACCCGCACTGGACAGGGGTCTGGCACTAACGCGCACTGGAGGGGCCTGGCAGGCCCTCCCCTGAGGTCTCGGAAACTAAGAGACGCAGAAAAAATCGTTTGGAGGGTGGCTGGGGGCTATGATTATCCACATCATGACCAATTTTCATTGAGTAAGGTCAATATCTAAAAGGTAAAACGATATCATAAACGTCAAATCTTGGCTTTCCTGGGGCATATTGGGAAATATCGTTATTAACCGGGAAAAAGACGGGAAATAGTGAATTGCTATTGAGTGTTATATTGTGTTAATGCCTCCAAGCGATGTTGCTATTGTGATTAGATAGTTCGTTATGCTTGCATTATTCTATTCAAACCGTGCATCATACAACAGAAACGGTTGATAGCAATGTTTGTGCTTTTGTTATTAATGGAGATACCTTACCGTTAGTCACAGTCGGAGGACATAACAAGATATGTCCTGTGTCGCAGTCGGAGGACATAACAAGATACGTCCTGTGTCGCAGTCGGAGGCCATGACAAGATACGTCCTGTGTCGCAGTCGGAGGACATAACAAGATACGTCCTGTGTCGCAGTCGGAGGCCATGACAAGAGACGTCCTGTGTCGCAGTCGGAGTCCGACATAACAAGAGACGTTCTATGTCGCAGTCGGAGGACGTGACAAGAGACGTTGCGTCCGGAGTGCTGCGACACAAAACCTACAAGTCAGCTACTGCTGCTGCTCTGGACACGGCGACCGATCAAGGGGGAAGGGAATTACACATTGATCCGCACACATTCAATTTAGATTCCCCTCATAACATAATGCATTCCGTGATTTTGGCTGTTTTCTCTCTTCTCCCTCCTCATAAAATACCTTTATAGCAGGTCTTTATAGCACTATATTTGTATATCTTTATCTTATATTTCTTATATATGTTTAGATATTAGACTGCTTTGTTTGTCTACCCCCGCCTGGCCCTTTTACACGTCGTAACGTAACGCGATAAAGATTTTACGATGGAAAACTAATCGCTCACTTTTATATTTTCAGTTTTATGTGTTAACATATACTTTCTAACACCGAATGTTAGCTGATATTTTATCCTTCGACTTCCTCTGTGAATGGGACTTTAGAACCCGTCGACGATTAATAAATACATTCATGCATGCCTTTCTGAGCCTTCCACTGAATCCAATCCACTTAATTTGGCACCGACGACTGCTAAAATTCAGGAAAGTATTTACAGCTATCTACTACCTTCAAGGATATTAGCCACTACATATATTCACCCCTTACCCACCCCCCAGGTATTCTGTTCCATAATGTGGACATACGTACTAAATACAAATTTCATCTTAATACATCTTGGGTTAAAAAAGTTTCGCAAAATCCAGCTTTTAAAATCCGAGATATTCAAGTCTTTGGATCTTTGTTTTAATTATAGGGAGAGCTTGTGGCAGCATAATGGCGAGAAAGATATGAGATACTGATCATTAGCGTGCCAATATATTTTAGAATTGATATTATACACAAAAAGACAAAAAAAATCGAGACGATGTTTCGCTGTCACCAGCATCAACAGGTCAGACCTGTTGATGCTAATGACAGCGAAATATTGTCTCGATTTTTTCCTTTTTGTATCTAATATCAATCCTAAAATATATTTTCTTGCTAATAATCAATATCTTTTATATTTTTATTTTGTTGTCTTCTTTGATTTGCTATCAAGTTTTGTTTGCCCTCCTCACAATGCTTCGAAAACACTAAAACAAACACTTATTGCATGAAAATTAGATAATATTTCGCTCGCAGAACGTCTTCCGATCGATGTTTGGAATAAAATGATGCTAGCCAACAATATTTCAGTAAAAAATATTCACAGTGAAGTTGTTTACTCATTCACGTGCAATCACATTTCAACCAACACAGCAGATGCACCCGTTTCGACCGTAGTCTTCGTCAGCATCTAAAGGATGGGGGATTAATAGCACGGGTCTTAGGGCCTTCCACATTTGCAGTGAAGAATATCTGCAAGAAAAGATAGAATGTATTATAACATCGTTCACGAAGCTAAAATATCCGAGAGAATAAATATGAAGAAGAAAGCTCTAGATATACGAAAACGTCCACGAAAGCCAACAAAAAGGAAGAAGTGCGATTTGTTACCATACGATACTCGAAACCAGCTCAAATTATTGCTAACAAACTTGAAGGAACGGGATGCAAAGAAGAATTTTTTCCAATAAAAAATTCAGTAGCATCTTGTGAAAAAACAAAGCTCAGACGACACATAAACAAAAGTGTAGTGTACCGAGTACCGTGTACGAAATCATACATAGGTGAAACTGGAAGGGGTTTAAAAACTAGGTTAAAAGAACATATAAGGGACCTTCGAAACAACTCATAATTCAGTGCATTTGTCATATATTCCATGAAAACAAATCATTTATAAAACTGGGATAGAGCTTAAATTATAGGAGTTTGTAAAAACAAAGATAAAAGGAGAGCCACAGAAGCAGCACATGTAGCTAGACTTGAAACTTTTAACATTAGGCCCGGTTTCATGAAATAGGTAAAATTAGCGGCTGTATTAGGAGTTAGTTATGCAAGAAAAAAATATGATAATAATAATAATCTAGCATTTTATACCAAGCTGGCATACATCAAATAATTTAAGAAGTATGATTTGTATATCCTTAAGAACGGTGCTTTTATAGTTCTGATAATTTTGCACAAAAACATCAAAACGATGAAACTGCAGCATGTCTTGGTGACGTGCTCCTAATTACGGTCGAAACGCATGCATCTGCCGTGTGGGTTGAAATGTGAATACGTGTCTATCACTGTTATACGATTCACGGGTAAGTTGATTACTCATGACTGTGAATTGTTATACGATTCACGGGTAAGTTGATTACTCATGACTGTGAATTTTGTAACTGAGATATTGCTGGCTACCATCATTATATTCCAAAGCTCGATCTGAAGACTTCCCGCGAACAAAATATTATTGACTTTTCATGCAATAGGTGTTTGTTTTACAGTTTTTTTCGAAGTACTGTGAGGAGGCCAAACAAAACTTCATATCTACCTTTTAAAGAATGGCTCACATTCAATTAGTGCTGAGACAGATGCGTTATGGAACATGAAACAGGGTTGAACGTGAGGTTCTACGTGAAACATGAATATCAAAACTGTTTAAAAGATGGGTTGAATCAATAAGATCCCTAACATTTTTCCATGAAAACATGATATCACTCGATGAAACCTGTTAAAACATGAGATCACGAAAAATAAATAATAATCACATCAATAATCCGTCCACGAAATATTGGAACATGGTACCAAGAGTAGCACTACTGCGGTTTTTACAGTAGTTAGTAACATGACTGATAGGTCCAGAGAAGTGGCAAAAGTGATGTGTAGGTTCCTTCCGCACAGCGGTGCAGCGGCGCGCCGCTCCAGCTCTGCCTACAAACTCCTTCTCCCAGCTTTTTTGCCACGGAGCGAAGAAGGCATTCTATTAGCAGAGATATATGAGGCCAATATGCAGTTCCCGGTTATAAGATGATAGGAGCATATCGTCGAATCAGCATCCCACACCATTCTTCAATGTTGGAGGCTGGTTTGGAGAGAGCCGCAGGGTGGGCGGTTGCCCAGGCGGGGCCTCCCCAGCAGCAGCAGCAGCAGCAGCAGCAGCAGCAGCAGCAGCAGCAGCAGCAGCAGCAGCGCCGGTGCCCCGCGGTGCCGGGAGCACACAAATCAGCGCTGCCGCCGCCCGTCGCCGCGGGCCGGCGCGCCCGCTCCGCATATATACGCGCCACCCAGCAGTCTCCTCACACACAGCGCTTCAGAATCGCCACTCAGCAAACATGTATTTCAAGGCATTGGTGAGTAGAACCGGTCAAATTACCGGATGAGAAGCAGTGTGATGTTTGGAATGACCCGTTTCATGGAACTTACACTCCCCTTGTAAGTACTGACCAATAATTTCGTAAGAAGTGTTTGCAGCCCTATCTCCTTACACACACCACGGACATGGCAACACAAAGAATCTCTTTCATAATTATTGCTTTATGCATATGCTGCATTCATATTCTGCATATTTGGCCAGCCATTCCAAAAGAATTGGTCACATTTACCACTTCGGAAGTTTTGTGCAGCACGGTCGGGCTCGGGTTTCACCTGAATGAGATTTAGAACCGTGCACTGACGGTGCGTACCTTATACACCCTCAGTGGTTGACGCCGATCTCGCCCCCCCGGTGCTCTGGCCGCGTTCTGACAGTGTTCTGGCAGTGCTCTGGCCGCCTTCTGACAGTGTTCTGGTCGCGTTCTGACAGTGTTTTGGTAAAGTTCTAACAGTATTCAGGCCGCGTTCTGACAGAGTTCCGACAGTGTTCTGGCCGCGTTCTGACAGAGTTCTGACAGTGTTCTGGCCGCGTTCTGACAGAGTTCTGACAGTGTTCTGGCCGCGTTCTGACAGAGTTCTAACAGTGTTCTGACAGAGTTCTGACAGTGCTCTGGCCGCCTTCTGACAGTGTTCTGGTCGCGTTCTGACAGTGTTTTGGTAAAGTTCTAACAGTGTTCAGGCCGCGTTCTGACAGAGTTCCGACAGTGTTCTGGCCGCGTTCTGACAGTGTTCTGGCCGCGTTCTGATAGAGTTCTGACAGTGTTCTGGCCGCGTTCTGACAGAGTTCTGACAGTGTTCTGGCCGCGTTCTGACAGAGTTCTAACAGTGTTCTGACAGAGTTCTGACAGTGTTCTGGCCGCGTTCTGACAGTGTTCTGACAGTGTTCTGACAGTGTTCTGGTCGCGTTCTGACGGTGTTTTGGCAAAGTTCTGACAGTGTTATGGCCGCGTTCTGACAGAGTTCTGACAGTGTTCTGGTCGCGTTCTGACAGTGTTCTGGCCGCGTTCTGACAGAGTACTGACAGTGTTCTGGCAAAGTTCTGAAGAGTTCTGACAGTGTTCTGGCCGCGTTCTGACAGAGTTCTGACAGTATTCTGGCCGCGTTCTGACAGAGTTCTAACAGTGTTCTGACAGAGTTCTGACGTGTTCTGGCCGCGTTCTGACAGTTTTCTGGCCGTGTTCTGGTCGTCTTTCTGGCCAAATTGTAGCGGTATTCTGACTGTGTTCTTACCGTGATCTGGGGGTGTTCTAACCGTGCTCTTAACGTGATCTGGGGTGTTCTGACCGTGATCTGGGGGTGTTCTGACCGTGTTCCGACGGCGCTCTGACGCCTATTGTGATGTGGCCATGCTGTGAGCGCGTTGTGGCGTTGTCCTGAGAGGCGTGTCTACCGCAGCTGCTGGTGCTGGCCATGCTGGCGGCTCTGTACGTCACCGTCACTCAGGCCTCGCCAGCTCCGGAGCCGGGCCCGGCCGGACCTTACTACTACCCTTACCGCCGCTACTACCCCTACTACGGCTACTACCGCTACGGATAGACTACCGACCGACTACACAACCAGTCGCCGAGCTGTGTCTGCACCGGCTCCACTCCGTCAGCCTTCTGCTGGGAGAGCACAACGGTCTGCTGCCTATAGTGGAACAGCTGACTGGAGCTGCTGCTGCTGCTGCTACAGCTCATCTGGCGACAGCCGGCTCCGGGCAGCACCGACTGTCGCTGCGGCTTCACCCTGCCCGGGCTGCGGTGTAGTCTGGCACTGCTGTAGTGTTGTTCTGGCACTGCTCTGGCACTGTCTGGCACTGTCTGGTACTGTTCTGGCACTGTCTGGCACTGTTCTGGCACTGTCTGGCACTGCTGCAGTGTTGTTCACCCGCGTAGCGCTCGTGGCCCTATCTAACGACCATGTCACACGCTCAATCGACGCCTCATGCTGTTTACTGCCAGCTCGGGGCAGTCCTTCAGCCGCTCGACACTTTTGCATGTCCCTAATCTCGGCCAAATACATACTTATTGTGAAGAGGTATTACAGGGCTCTCAGACCACAATGTATAAGATCGAAGCCCAGAGCCCCTTGGTAAAGTCTCCGTATGCCCCCAGCCCAGGTGACGGTGCCTGGGCCGATGCCCAGCCGGTTGGATGGCACGTGCCTTGAATGAGTAAACTGCTGGACCTTTGATATCCACTGTTGTACTCATATTTGATTAATCTATTCATTGTCTGAACCATAACTGAATCTTTAATCTTCGCTTAAAGTAAGCCTAGAACTTGAACCGCCACAGTTGGCCGCCACAGGCCCCTCTTAAGTGAGTTGGTCGCAATATGCTGGAGCACAAATACCACTACTCCATAGGGCTTACGTGCGAAACTGGCCATTTTCCGCCACCTGCTGTCATCAGCCTATGACCGGTGGAAGAAAATAATAGCGCTGGAAGGCATGTCCGCTGCGCTTTCCAGGTTCTACTTGTCATTTTTCATCAGACGCACAGAACTGCCTCGAAACATCAAATCTGGAGAACGCTGCCAATGTGCGCGACAGATTGCTTGGTGATTTCCCCGAGCGCCAACAGTGCCGGAGCACAGTGGACAGCGCAATGGTCAAGAGATCGGAATTGCGTGTGTTCGAGACCCAGTCGCGGCGTACACTTTAACCAGTCTATGCGGAGTTTTGCCATTAAATATAACTGCTTCCCCCAGTCAGATGAATGTCTAGGCCTCTTTGTTAAGATTATCACTTTACTTAGTCAACAAAAATAAAGTTGCCGCTTTTCCCCTCTTCTTATCAAGGGAGGCCACCACTTCGGCGTTTTCCAGGGTATCACCGACAAGGTTCGCGATAGGCCTTTGAAACTCTCTGGCTTTGGCTGAAACAAAATGGGGCAGAACCCCCGAACATTTTAGATTATATCTCACCCAAGGGCCGAGCTATCGCTCAGTAATTCGGGAGGGTTTATTCGCAAACTGAGCTTTATCGTATGCGGTTCGTTCTTCGTACAAAAAGCCGTCCGTTACAATATTCAGGATTCTGGTTACGTAATGAAAACGATACCAGAATCCGATTTCATACACATCATAGTAAATAGTATGAACGACCCACCACAGTCCTTCAAATCAACAAACAACTATAAATGTAAAGGAACGCACTGACAAGTTGGATATTAAATATATATTCAAAAGCAAGCACACGGACGCGTTTCGTAGCTTCTTCAGCGTGTGTTTGAAGGGTAGAATTATCCGTTGACGCATGAAGGTTTCAGTGAAATCACGTGGGCTAAACGTGGATAATATTTGCCAATATTTTTGATATTGCGAAATCTCCTCTCTTGGAATTTAGATTTTCTATTTGTTCAATTAGGGCCGACTCAAAAACTTTCTTCTATTTTTTGGTAGACCTCTGTGGAGAATTTCTGCATTTTTCCAGTTTGGTAAGTGGTCAAATTGTTCGGAGTGTATTACAAATGAACTCGTGGTTTTATGATTTCTAAGGTCTGATTTGTGTTCGTAAATTCGCTTTTGCAGGCCGCGATACATCTCCCCGTAGTAGAATCTTGTGCAGTTTTGACATGGAATTTTGTAAACGATGCTGTTCTCATTGCTGTTTTTCGAATCTTGCTTCTTTTTGATAAGGTCTCCTCAGGGGTGTAATTTTCCCAAAATCTTTGGGGGTGCTCAGCCAGTGGGGGCGGCACCCCCATAGGGGCGGCGGCGTTGGGGGCGGCACCCCTTCATTGCACCAAATCTGTTATTCATCGCTTTTTTGCGCCTTTTATAGCACAGAGAACATTCTATTTTAATGTTGGGCAGGTATTCTACAGCTTTTGCCAAACGTTTTTGCTTTTAGGCGACATCCCAAAGCTAAATATACGTCTTAAAATAATCCAATCTGAGCTTTAAATCTTTCCACGATCAGGGCGCAGCCAGAACTTTGGCATGGGAGAGCACACCACCTTGAGGGTCACCCCGGGAGAGAAAGGGCACTTTTAACGTAACCTAAAAACTTACTATATCTTAGTTCATATCAACTTTTGGGTACCTTTGGTCCAAGACAAATGGAAATCAAACATCGACGGAGAAGGAAGACTGAATCAGAACCAGAAAAAAGAAAAGTGTCACCGAAATATCATGACCAGAATACGACCAGAATAAATAGCCAGAAAACGACTTTCTGGGATAGATTTACGGACAAATCAGCCAACTCATGCAAGTTCTTGACATCAAAGAAATCAGTGGAGCCTGTGATATCTGTCACTATGTGCAAGATAAGACATACTAGAGTCGAAAATTCATTTGTTATGCCCACTGGTTTTGTCGTGACGAGTGAGCCCTGGTGGAACGCAGAGTTTCCCGGCTCCCACAATGACCGTGGGAGGAGGTGTAGTATAGTGGCATTGGATGAATACAATTTTTGTTCCCGGAATAATTTGGGATATACCTTTTTAAGGCGTTTAAAAGTTCCATATTTTCAAGGATCGGTCCCAGTTGAAGTAAAGAAAAGTAAACAGGCTGGGTGTTTGGATGGGGATGATGTGACAGGGCTGAAAATTGTGAAAAACTAATTCTTTATTCATTGAAATTAATTAGTAGAAATCCTGGTTCAGGGGACTATGCTCTGAGCTCAGGGGCACATGCCTTTTATCACCCCTCCCCAGAATCCACCAGTAAAATAAGTAATTTATCTAGCCCAGGGTGCCTAGGCATCACAAGCCTATTCCTCGTTAGCTCCATTTTACAAGGGGAGTTTGCACTGTGTCCTTATTCCCCATCTATTGAAGACCAGCTTAGGGGCCCCCTAGTGTGGATCAGAGTCCTCCAGAGCAGCTGCCCCTCATTCCCCCAGTTGTGCCCCCTGGGATTAGACTAGCCCCGTGACCCCCGATGTGATGGGAGTTGGCCTTGTGTTATTATTCTCTGTCTATTCAAGACCAGCTCAGGGGCCCCTGGTGTGGATCAGAGCCCCTCAGAGCAGCTCATGCTCGGCCCAGGACTAGACTAGCTCAGTGGCTCAAAAGATGGGGGGCGGGGGTCATCAGACTAGCTCAATTGGCCGCAGATAGGCTCATAGGGCCTTGCACCATATTAGCTCAGGGGGACCAGATCGATCAGCTCGGGGCCCACATAAGCTCCTAGTCCCCAGACCAGAGCAGGGGTCTAGATCAGCTCAGGGAGCACCATATCAGCTCAGAGAGAGTGCAAGGGATCAGCTCAGTGGTCCCCGATCAGCTCGGGGCACAGATCAACTTGGAGGTACTATATCAAGTCAGGAGGCATTTAATCAGCCCAGGAGCCCCATACCAACTCAGAGGCCTTCATCAGCCTCAGTGGGCACAACTCAGCTCAAGGCTCCAGAGCTGCTGAGAAAATTTCTTAATCAACTCAGGAGGCCCAGATCAGCTTGAAAGGCACCAGATTGGCTCAGGGGCATGAAACTAGCTCAGGGGCACTAGGCGAGCTCAGAGGGCATGAGATGGGCTCAGGAGGGAAAATGTTGGCTCAGGAGGCACCAGATTGACTCAGGGGCATTAGTTTAGCTCAGGGGAAACATATCTGCTCAGGGAGAACCAGATTGATCAGGGGCACCAGATCATCTTAGGAGACATCAATAACCAGCTCAGGGGCACCTGATCAGCTCAAGAGGCACCATATTGGCTCAGGGGAGAGTAGATTAACTTTGCGAGGCATGCAATCAGCTCAAGGAGCTCAGATCAGCTCAAGGGGCACTAAAACAGCTAATAGGGCACCAGGCGAGCTCGGAGGTATCAGACTAACTCAGAGAGCATTAGCTAGGTTCAAGAGGCACAATTATTTGCTCAAGGGGCACCAGATTGACTCAACGGACACCAGATCAGCTTAGAAGGCACGTGATCAGCTCAAGTGGCCAGGACCAGCTCAGTGGGCACCAGATGAGCTCAAGGGGTACCAGACTAGCTCCGGTACGATTATTAGCGACGATGAGGCATTAGCTGATTATGGATCACGTACCCATAATTTCCGGGGTGTTTGGAAAGGCGACAGAATGCCCTAGCTGACCAAAAAAAGGTACTTAATTGTAAAACAATAGTTTTAATCGCTAAATGTGATCTAATTGCATCTAGGTTCGACAGCGTAGGACCATAACACCGATGAGGGGGGTACGTGACCTCCTCGCTGCGCCCCTGTCCACGATTGAAGTGTATCAGTTTTGTGGGGTTAAATTTTACCTTCAGTATGGCAGAGGCGATGGAGATTGAAATGAAAGCAAAGGACTTAAAGGGAATGTGGCACCTTTATAACGTGATTTTAACTGAGATAGCTAAGTTGATAAGTTTTTAAGTTTTTAAGTGCTGCGGCGAGGAGCATGATGATGAGTTGTTAAGATATTCTGGCCTCTCCCCTCGAATCCGGAAATGTAAAAACACTGAAGATTGTATATTCAGGCACAGCCCTTCATCAGAATCGTGGAGTAAATATCAATAATTCTCAGTCCTAGTATAGCCAGACCTAGCTCAATTCGAGGTCTGGCTATACTAGGACTGAGAATTATTGATATTTACTCCACGATTCTGATGAAGGGCTGTGCCCGAATATACAATCTTCAGTGTTTTTTACATTTCCGGATTCGAGGAGAGAGCCAGGGAACATCTTGAGATAGCTAAGTTGTATAGCATGCCGGAAATCCCGGTACTCTCTGTATCATTTGTCTGGAAACTCATCATCAGGTCAGGTCATCATCATCATTGTTACATCATCACTAAATTATCATCCGCAGGCAGATATTTATTTTGTTCCCCAGAGGAGCATTTAAAAATCAAAACATTGAGCTTATTGTACATTTTTCAGAGAAATAATGAACGCTTCCATGATTTTCGGCCAAAGGTTGCTCTAATTACACCAACTTTCAGGATTCAACCAAGGTGCCACATTCCCTTTAAAGGGAATGTGGCACCTTGGTCGAATCTTGAAATTCATCGTAATTAGGGATACTTTTAGCCGAAAATCATGGAAACGTCCATTATTTCTCTGGGAAATGTACAATACGCTCAATATTTTTATTTTTAAAATGCTCCTCTATGGAAATAAATAAAAATCGCCTGTGGATGATGTCATGATCTGGCAGCCACTATCATTTCCAATAGGCTTTAAGGGCTTCGATTGGCTAATACTCACCGTGACGTCAGCATATGTCGTCACACCAACATGGCTGTCAACTGTGGCCTACTGCTAAGGGTACCTACATGAGGGATACATTTCAGGTAGTTATTAGCTTTTTTCTACGGAAATATCGAGTTTCAAGACAAATGATATACAGACTACCGGGTTTTCCGGCTTGCTTTACAACTTGGCTATCTCAGTTAAAATCACGTTATAAAGGTGCCACATTTCCTTTAATCACTACAAGGAAAGAAAGCAAAACACCCATAGTGCTCCAAACAAGGCATGTATTGTTCTGTAAATATTA
This sequence comes from Lepas anatifera, assembly GCA_034440635.1. Lineage (NCBI taxonomy): Eukaryota > Metazoa > Arthropoda > Thecostraca > Lepadidae > Lepas > Lepas anatifera. The sequence continues at coordinate 907,242 of JAOTON010001030.1, read as the reverse complement.
TGAAATATGGCACCTCCTCTGTACCCGTGCATGCCCTTTATTTTCGCCCTAACGCCTTTTATTTTACCCTTATGCACAGGGGATGTAAGCATCAGTGCTGCAGTGATGAGCCCAGGGCGGCAGTTATGGACTAAGAACGGCGCAAATTAGGATGGAAGTGATAAGCTGGAGGCGATAGTGATTGGCCGGGGCGGCAAGAAACAAGGCAAAGTCATAAGTCGAGGGCGGCAGTGATGAGCCAGGGCCAATAGCTATGAACTAGGAGAGGCGCGAACCAGAGTGGAAGTGATAAGGAGAGGGCGGCAGTGAAGACTCGGGGGCTGGAGTTATTAACTAGGGGCGGCAAAAATCAGGGCGGAAGTGATAAGTTGGGAGGGGGTAGCATTGATTAGCCGGGGGTGGCACGCATCAAGGCAAAGGGCATAAGCCGGGGACGGGAATGGTGAGCCGTAGGTAGTAGTTATAAACTACGGGTGGCACGAATCAGGGCGGAAGAGATAAGCTGGGACTGAGACGGCGGACTCGGGGGGGACGGTGTGCAATTGCACACCCTGAAAAATTAGGGCGTGTAAAAGTATATTTTTGCACTCCCGGTTTTGGCTTCGTCCGGGGAAGCGCCTCCGGATTTGGGCGGCGCCCCCGGCCGGCCAAGAAAACATCCGACATAAACACCGCCTACCTGAAGAGAAAGGGCCCTCTGTGCAAAATAAAAACAGTTTTAAATATGAATGGTGTTCCCTTTCATCAAAGCCATCCCATGGAGAGCAAATAGACCCAATTTATCGACTCAACACAGGGAAATGATGTTGGCACCCCCCGCCCCCGAGTGGGCGCCCCTAGAGAGCCAAAGGTGCCCCCTGGGGATGGAAGCGCCCCCTTCCCCTGAGAAGGAAGGCGCCCCCTCCCGAAAATCTTGTAAAACCGCCCAAAAATGGAATCCACCGTCCCCGAGCTGGGAGCAGCAGTCATGAACCCTAGGGCGGCACGAATTAGAGCAGGAGTGATAAGTCAAGGATGGCATTCATTAGCCGAGGCGGTAGTGATGAGCTGGGGGCAACATGAAACAGGGTGGCAGTGATAAGCTGGGGATAGTACTGGTGAGCCACTGGCAGCAGATATGAGCGGGGTGCTGTTTGAATCAGAACGGCTGTAATAAGTTAGGTTGGCAAGAATCACGGTGGCCGTGATATGTGGGAGGCGTCAGTGATGAACCATGGCGGCATGATCACAGTGGTAAGACGGAGGCGGCATGAATCAGGGCAGAAATTCTGAGCCGAGGGGCGACAAATGTATTGGGGGTGCTCTCATTGTGATTAGGGGTGCTCGCACACCCAAAGAGATAACAAATTTCACCCCAGGCTGGCACTAAAAGAGTTCAAGCACGGCAGCAGCAGTCTACCATTTACTCGGCTCGGAGAATTCCTCCAATAGGCAAACAGATAACGATTGGACGATTGTGGGCTGCTGTTTGCTTTCTGGAAGGGTGTTAACTGAGAAAAAACTGTGCGGAAGCTGTGCGGACAGTAGGGCCTAAGTTTGACCGGTTTTCGGGGCCATGGCGGGACTGGTCTCCTCGGCAGTGATAAACCAGGGGCGGCAGTGATCAGCCGGGGCGGCAGTGAAGATTGGAGAAAGAAAGTGTCTAACCAGAGGCCGCTCATATATGGGTTAATAATAAAAACGGGACAGCATTGATCAGCCAGGGGCGGCGTGAATCAAAGCAGCAATGATTAATCTAGGCGGCAGTTATGAACCAGGGGAGACAGTGATCAGCCAGGGGCGGCAGTGATGAACCAGGGGCGGCAGCGATGAGTTGGGGCGGCGCGCATTTGGGTCAAAATATGCCAGGGACAGCGATGAGCCAGAGACAGCATGAATTAGGGCGGCAGTGATAAACCATGGGCGGCAGTGATCAGCCGTGAGACGGTCCATCATCATATTTAAGGTTGTAGAGCGCGCCGACATCTAGGGTCATACGGCGCCCATAACACTAATAAAATACGAAAATAGGACATTTCCGCACGAATTTTAACAAGTCAGGTGGTAAAACAGGTCAGGTCGTGAAAGTTGTATCAGAAGATTATATAAAACGCGCAAAAGATGAAATGAAATACAATAAAAATAAATAAAATTAACAAATAATATATAAAATAAATAATGAAAATGACACAGACAATTTCACACGGTATACTAAAGTCAGAGAATATAGGTAACATGAAACTCGACGTTATGTAAAACCTGAAAGACTACTAGGATGAATATATGACATTAAAACTAACGCTCCTCAGATATAACATGATGTTAGTGATATCCACAAAGGATGCTCCTCCAGAACGTTCACCGCCCAGATATCCCCAGGATGCTCACTGCCCCGGGAGCAGTGGCGAATCTAGCCGGTCGGCTTGGGAGGGAAAACCAAAGTAAAAAAGTCGAAAAGCAAAAAAAAACGTCACGCCGTGAAAGCTGTGCTACAATATCACTTACCGGTAGGATTTTGCGTATTTGAGGCGAAAAGCAAAAAAAAAACGTTACGGGAAGAAAATATGGGCTCGAGATACTTTTTCCAGTCGAAGGCCCAATATTTACACTGAACTTAACTGGTTCTGTTTGAAGTTGAGAGTTGAAGCACCAAAATCTTGCTTATAAACGAAAAAGGAGTCGGGGAAAAAAAGGAGGTCGATCACTTTGGGGGTGGCAAAAACATACTTTTGCCCCGAGCTTTTCCGTTTGGGGGCAAATGCCTTTTTGCCCCCCTGATCCGCCACTGCCCGGGAGACGGCAGTGATGAACCAGGGGCGGCAGTTATCAGTCAAGGGCGGCAGTTATCAGCCAGGGGCTGCAGTTATCAGTCAGGGGCGGCAGTTATCAACCAAGGGGCGGCAGTTATCAGTCAGAGGCGGCAGTTATCAACAAGGGGCGGCAGTGATCATTCAGGGGCCGCATTTATCAACCAAGGTGCGACAGTGATCAGCCTGGGGCGTCAATTAGCAGTTAAGGGGCAGAATTAATCAGTCAAGTGGCGGCAGCTATCATCCAGGGGCAACAGTTATCAGCCAGGGGGTGACACTTATTAATCCGCCGGGGAGGCAATGATCAGCCAGGGGCGGAAGTGATCAGCCAGGGGCGGCAGTGATCAGCCAAGGACGGAAGTTATCAGGCAGGGGGCGGTGGTGATCTGCCAGGGGCGGCAGTTATCAGCCAAGAGCCGATAGTTTTCAGTCAGGGGCGGCAATGATCAGCCAGGGGCGGTAGCGGTCAGCCAGGGGCGGCAGTTAGCAGCCAAGGGGCGGCAATAATCAGCCAGGGGCGGCAGTAGTCAGCTAGGGGCGGCAGTTAGCATCCAAGGGGCGGCAGTTTTCAGTCAAGGGGCGGCAGTGATCAGCCAGGGGCGGCAGTTATCAGCCAAGAGCCGGAAGTTTTCAGTCAGAGGGCGGCAATGATCGGCCCAGGGGGACGGCAGTTATCCGCCAGGGGCGGCAATGATCAGTCAGGGGGCGGCAGTAATCAGTCAGGGCGCGACAACGATCAGCCAAGGGGCGGCAGTTATCAGTCAGGGGCGCCAGTGATCAGCCAGGGGGCGATAGTGATCAGTCAGGGGCGGCAGTTATCAGTCAGTGGGCGGCAGTGGTCTGCCAGGGGCGGCATTGATCTGCCAGGGGCGGAAGTTATCCGCCAGGGGCGGCAGTTAGCAGTCAAGGGGCGGCAGTTATCAGTCAGGGGCGGCAATGATCAGCCAGGGGGCGGCAGTGGTGAACGAGGGGCGGCAGTCAGCCGGGGGCGGCAAAGATGATTCGGTGGGCGACAGTGACTTACCAGGAGGGCAAGTATATGAGTGTTAAAATAAACCGGGGTGTTTAGCCAGGGGCGGCAGTAATAAGCCAGGGTGTCAGTGATCAGCCAGCTGATCAGTGATGAACAAAAGGCGGCAGTAACCACCCGGAGGGGGCGGCAGTGATTAATTGCTGGCGACAGTGATCGGGCGGGAGCGGCGTGATGTGGCGTCATAAATCAGGGGCAATGATCAGTCAGGTGGCAATGATTAGCTAGAGGCGGAACCAGTCAGAGTGGAAGTAATGAATCCGGGACGGGAAAAACTTGTGAGGGGCGGCACGAATCAGGGTGGCAGTGATGGGGTAGGGTGACACTCTTCAGAGTAGCGGTGATAAGCCAGGGGCGGCACATGTATTGGGGGTGCTCAGCACATGATTGGGGGTGCTCGAATTAGGATTGGGGGTGCTCAGGCACCCCAAAGAGATAGAAAATTACACCCCTGGGTCTCCTATTTTCAAGCCTGGGCTTGCAATAAAGCTAATCTCTGCTTGTTTCAGTGTCCTTTCTAGTATTCCGTGTTGAGATGTTTTCGGTCCTACAATAGTTCTCAGTGGCGTTGCTCTTGTTTTTCTTGAGTTCCTAATCTTTTTTGCCTTCAAAAGACATCTCACGATAAATGCTTTAGGGTATTTTAGTTTTAGAAACGACGAGAAAATGTGATTGATCTTCCACAACAAACAACTATCTCGTCAGTTTCATAAAGCCAAGGAGCGCTACTTAAGGATGCGTTATCAATGTTAACCCTATGGGAGATATACTTCGTGATATATCTCGTAAAGTAACGAGGCTATCGTCGTGATTTTTTCGCCATAAGTAGATAACAAGTGTATCCTTACGGCATTTGCTTTTCAGGCCTGATGCATTTCTAGTTTTTGTACAATTTGACTTTCTTTTTCAAATTTCTCAAACTTAAGGCTTGAATAACTTCTTACAAGATATAATTATTGAAAGAGTGTGGGTGGGCCTATGTTCTAGGAGCCAGTCTCCACAACTCTGCTGTTGTACTTTTTTTAATTTTTGCCTTATAAGAAAGATATGAGAAGCTGAAATTTAAAAGCGTTTTCCAAAAATTCACGGTAAAAATTGGAAAAACGGAAACAACAGAGTTTTGCGGCTGTCTCCTCTATACAATTTCCATACAAAATTAAAATAAAAAAGGCTCGGCGAAAAAGTTATTTAAAGTTTTAAAAAACTTTCCCAATAGATGGCACTGGCAGTACCGGATTCGCATGAGTGGCCGCTGTGGTAGGTCTGTTCATTCATGCTTTGGTGAATGGGACAGGAGCAGTGGCATAGCCAGAAATTCATCAAGGTAGTTGGTAGCAGAGAATCTGCAGTTTGAAGTCAAAGTGAATACATTCACGAACGTGGATAGGAAATATTCAACAAAAGGAGAGACTATAGCCTGGTCATCCCTGGCCACGCCACTGGCACACGAACACCTGTTTACCGGCGTGACCGGTGCCTCCGCGCCCCGGGCGCGCGCCAGTCACGTGGCAGCCGACTGGGGACATGATCCAGCTGCTCAGGCCCTGCTGAGTGGACAAGGACGTCTCATTGAGCAGTGCCGGATCTAGCCGGCACTGCTGTCCCTCAAAAACCATGATCAGTGCTTTTACAATCACCAAACTGAGCTCGAAGGCATCAGACTTCACCCGACCAATTATCCAATCATGATTGATGATATTTCGGTAACTTCTGTATTCCATTACCCAGAGAAATAACAACTTGTTTTTATAAAATAATATTGTGGTAATGAGACGAAAATAGCCGATTTGGGCTTGCAAACGTTCCCCAGAATAAATATGAAGTCAGACGGGAGTGTTTACCTGTACAGGGGAGCCTTGCTCAGGGGGTGATTTTTAGGTCGAAAACAGCCGAAGCTAGGCCATAGCAAAATTCGGATTTTTTAATGGGACTGGTGTTTTAAATCAAAACAACTATGTATTATTTTTGTGCTATAAAACACACCATGAAAGAATAACACAATTTTAAAATTGGGTAGGAGTAAGAAATTGGGACAACAATTTTCAGTTATCACACATTTGTATTTCCTAAGATGCAGGGGCACCGCCACGAAATTTTCGCAGGGGGGACGGACCCAGGCTGCTGCTGACCGGAGGAGGCGTATTTTGAGCATATTCGGTACTTGAAAGCATTAATGACGATTGACCCAAAAATTTTGGGGGACATCCCCCGGTTTGCCAACAGGGGAGACGCGTCCCCCCGCTTTCGGCACCCATACTAAGAGTCTCATTAAAAACATGAATGGAGCTTTGCGAATTCTACCTGGATTTTTACTTTAAGATTGCTGTAATTATCTAATTATGTGACTGACTAATAAATCATAGCATTATCAGAGGGACTGAGGATCATACTGAGCCGATGGCTACAACATGGTGTTATGTTTTGAACCCCAAAATAGTCACTTATGTGAATACCCTACTCCGTCACCGTCATGGATGCGGTTTTATGCCTATGCAACAATGCCGGAAAATCATGAATCTCTCGATGTGATACTTGTTCCAATTGGTCCCATAGATCCGACGGGTGGAGTTTTTCTTCATGGCATCCAAAATAGATTCAGCACAAAGTAGTAATTTGTAAAATGCATTCCTGCGTTCAATTCCTTGCTTTCGCTCGGAAGCTCATTCCGTCTGGTCACCACATTTCAATCACGTCCTTTCTTTCAAGTCTTACGTGCTCTTGTGGACCAGTGAGGGTTACTAAAAGGCTGAAATCACAAACAGAGCCTCTCCTGAGGCTAGGCCATTTCACTTCCAGGAAAAATTTATAATTCGTTTTTAACGAATTTGGCGGCACAGGGAATTTTCTACTTTACTTAACTGGCAGCAAAAATGGGTCAGAATCTGGTTAGCTTTCCGTTTTGCTGTGGAAAATGTAGTGTCAGAGTTGGAAGCTCAAGTTGTATGGTCCTTCTTACTTTCTGGCCAGTTGCGACCTGCCTGGCCGACGATGGATGGCGCACAACGTTCTGCAACTGGACAATGTGAGCCTTCATGAATCTACTAAGATATGAAATGTTGCTGAGTTAGTGTTTTGATAAGCAATATGACTTTATAGTTTGCACACTTTTGTTTAAAAATGCCGCCGAAAATTTTTCATGATTGGGATCATTTTGGACATCCGGTCAAAATTTCGTCGCAATCAGGTCACCGTCTGCGGTCGAAAGTCAGCCTGAAGTAAATGTTTCATATTCGCAGCTCATCAAAAATCTTACCGGAAAGCTACGTGGGTGTATTTTCCAAATAACTTTGATAGAATAGGGCGTTCTAAATATAATTAAGCCTCGCCCCACCGGGGGCATCGATGACCCTCTTAAGGTTTTTCCGGGATAGCAGAAAAACGACGGGGCGTAGCACCGCGATTGAGAGCTCTACCTCTCACTGTATCATTTTCCCCACCAGCCCTGAATTTGTTTTACCCCGGGTCACCCAAGTTCAGGTCACCAAACGAGGTCAACCAAGGTCACCTCACTTCAACTTTAGAGCTCTGTAAGAGCTACATTTCGAAGTCGATCGATTTGAAAGTTCCAACAGTTCATGACCCCTCCAGGGTCTACAAGCTGTATATCAGGGATTTTTCGATTTCGTGACCTGAGGTTAGGTCACGAGGTGACCTCTCCTATTGAAAAAGCATGGGGAAAGCTGTCTTATGATCTAAAAGTCACAAAAACGATTGAAAATGCTCAGCTTGATCAGAGAAGCGTTCTTGGACACCCTTTCACGGATTCCAGGGGCCATATTTGCCCTTTGACCTCTCCAAGGTCATCCAAGGTCACCAGGGGTCAAGTCAAATTTCTTCTTTTGAGATGTATAAACACGGACACATACAAAATAATCAACTGATGATTGTGGTCAATACACGGTAGAACAGAACAGAACAGTATTTTGAAAATAACGTTTGAACTACATAAGCTTGAGCGCTGAATCAAACACCATCGTGTATGTTTCGTCACTGGCTTTCATTTAATATACGGAAAGTCACCTTCTGACCTTTCGTGACCTCAGGTCATATTAGGTCACGAGGTGACCTCTGGAGGTCAAAACACTTGCGGAAGGTCATAACGTTCCACATGGCGGATATAGGTCTGGCATTTCCTATCCAATGGATTTTATCACATCTCAATAGCTCTAATGGCATAAGATTGCTTAAGCATTGCATATTTGGTGAAAATAGCCGATTTTGACCTACTTTGACCTCTGGAGGTCAAGCCATTGACCTGAGCGCTAAAACATGTGAAAGTAATTTCTTACTGAATTCACGCCAGCTTTCTAATGCACTTTGCAGATTTGCGCTAACCCCCATATTTTCGGAGTTAGAGGGGGCATCGATGGCCCCCCGGTGGGGCGAAGGTGGCACCGAGCGGTTAAACGTGAACGGGTTGTCGGTTGGGTGGGGCGCGGGTTAAAGTACAAAGGAAGAATACGTTGTTAAATTGTATCTGATTTGCGTCAAATAGCCTAGCTGACCCAACACGGTGTTTTTACCGACGTGAGCTGAGTGCAATAGCAAGGAGAGGCGGGTGACAGGGAACGATCTTGAGGGAGGTTTAAGCCGAATTAGCCCGCCCGAATCCTGTTCGTACTTTTATGTACCCAAGTAATCGATTTTTGGAGACATCTAGAAATCGATTGGCCTATGATCACTAGAAGCAAAAGCCGCCGCGAGAGAGCTGTTCCAACGAGTGAAAACCCAAAACATTATCCCCCACGGTCAGCTAAGATCTGTAGAAGCCTTCTCCATTTGTTGCCCATCATCCTGCCTCAGCAGAGCAAAACTTCCAACAAAGCGAGAGGTGCTAAAATACGACCTTACCAGCAGCAGGAACATCGTCGCCTTTGTGGAGATGCCACTGCTACCAGTGCAAGTGTAAATGTGAATATGTTTTGAGCCATGGCGTTCACGGAATATAACTGCAAGGGGAATTTGCGACGGCTGCTGGATGGAAGACTTTACTGACAAAGAACGAGAGTGGGAGGGTGACAGTAAAAAATGAAAGACGCGTTTAGTATGCTGGTTAATCCTTGGGATGTCGCAGCGCCCCACTCCGCAGTGTCTCAAAAAATGGTTTTGCACTGGGATACTGAGTGTAAAATTCACGTTTGAAAATATGGTAGGCGAGTGGCAAATCCAAACGGTGTGATATTGTAGGAGTTAGTTTAAACTCGATTGCATCCCTTACTTAAAGTTTGCGCATTTTTCATCCAAATTTTCCTTCCTTCCACACTAGATGATTTTTATACACTAGGATTATTGAATTATGCCAAAATAAATCCACTAGAAAAGTGGGTCCAAAAGTGAGAACGAAAAAAGTGAATGGGAAATTCAGAGCGCCTGGGTGTCATTCTCTACTAAGCATTCTAAGATTTTGATCATTGTGCCTCCATCGCCATGGTCAAGGATGACACTCTCGTGTCAGAGGAATACAAACGGCAGAACATTAGGCTCTACCAATATCAGTAAGACAAATTTCTGGCCGCCATGAACTGGAATGACAAGAACTTTCAGAGTGAAAAGAAAGCGGCGATGTCCCGGGAGCAGAGTGGAAAAATGACGACGACGACCACAGAGCAGAAATTCACTCAACTAGTGTGTCCCCATAGTACACTCCTCATAAGAAAAGGCAAACAATTGTGTGAGTCAGATTTCTGTGTCATATTCTGCCAGCACCTGTTATAGCCGAGGCTGCTGACTAGCGACCTTTCAGGGGGAGCCATTGATCTTTCAGAGGGGCGCCGCGACCATTTCAGGGGGCACCGAGGGTCGAAAGAAGGAGGCACGTGCCTCCTTTGCACCCCTGGATCCGCGATTGATTCTCCCACTTTGGGGTGACCATGTGAGGACTTGCGTGTCCCGTTCCTTAGTCCATCAGCTTTATCGCATTCAATGTTTCAAATTTTCAAACAGTAAACTGTCTTGAAAACCCTCGGTGCTTGAAGCTCAAGCCCAATGCAATATTTTTGCTGCTGATGTTGCCACTTTGGAATTTCTTTAGCAAAATAACCATTTATTCCTCTTTTTGCTGTGATTTATAAACATTTTTGCTCCCCTGACATATTACGGTATTTTTTGTGTCCTTTAAACTCCATAAAAGTCATTCTTGAATCTATAAATTTCCAGCAAGAGGATATTTTCTCGTCCAATTGAACTAGAGCCTTCCCTGAAATGATCACAATACTGCTTGAAAGGCCGATGACACCCCACTGAAATTTCGCGGGGAAGTCGTGTTGCATCACCCCTAATGCTTCCGAGTATTGCAGAAACGTCGTTCAGTTCTTGAAAATCGGTACAGACTATACAACTTTTATTGTGCGGGTTTTGCAAGAACATGCCTTTAGCTTTTAACATCAGGGAACTATTGCCTCATGACTGGAGGTATGTGAGGGTTGTTTGGACATCAGGACACATTTTCACACGAACCTCTCACGGCTCCTCTCCTCATAAAAAGGTCACACAAAAAATTCCAGAATCGGTCACATAAAAATTCCAACATCCAATGATAATGTTGTGTGGACTCATTTGAATCATATCAGTGTTAATTATAAGTCAGAGCTGAGGGCCTATCCATAAATTACGTAACATGTGTTCTTATAATTTTAACTCCCCTCCCTCATGGTAATACTTTCTTACGCCCTGTTGTAACGTCTAACAAAAAAGTTGCTGCCTTCCCACACCCTATTTTTCCTTAGGTACTTTATGGACGGTCTCTTGCTTAGATCATCTTTTGATCCTGTCCTAGGTCAGGGCCTATAACTTGGGAAATTGCTTCCAATACATTACAAAAGCTTCGGTTTATGTCGAGCTGATGTGGTCAGGAAGGGTATGAACGGGATTGAGATCGTACAAGTGTATTGTCGATTACAACACAAACTATCCTATAATCAGAAACACCTCTCGATCACAGTGAGGACAACTCCGCACATGATCAGGGGTAGAACGCTATCCCTTCTCCGAGCACCAGAAAAATGTTCCACAATAAATACTTGGGTAAACACATAGAGCTGCGTGCCTCAGGGTTCGGTGGGTGAGTGAGTCAGTGAACCTCTTTCCATGACCGCTACGAGGCGGGGGATCCCTAAGATACGCCAAGGCGGTCACAAATGCGGGCACCTGGCCCATGTGTCATGTGTATGTGCATGTGTGTGTACGCGCGGAGAATGACGACCCACCGACGCAATGCAGGCCAAGAACATACAATTTGGTCAGGAAAGTGGCCGCAGTGGGAAGAAGGAAATGGGCGCGCATCCTACCGCTGACTAGCTGCTAACTAGCGCAAATAGCGTAGCCAATCCACAGCCATGCTTGAACTGCCATTTGGCTAGCTTTGGTCCATCCCAGGTGACAATGGTGCGAGCTTCAACCGCTTTCTCATTTAGAGAAATCAAGACATTTACCCAATAGCAGCCTGCCCTCGGAAAAATACTGGGCCCGCCTCTGCGAGAGCACCTGTTACTGCGACGCGTCTGACCTTGCCCGCAGCGGTTCTTGGTCACCTGAAGGGTTGTAATGCGTGGAATGCGCAGCGTACTTACAGTTTACAACCAACGTGTCACGCGGGCGATCTGTGTATCAGGATGAATGAACGAATGACCTGACATCTGTTGTTGGGGAAACAGGGTATTAGTTCTGATGGGTCATGTCGTGGTGCATGTCGAGGGTAACGCACCCTTAATCAACTCGAAAGCTCGGTTGTTTATTTCGCTGGTCGGAGTAAATAAAATCGGCGTCAGCTGACTGCAGCACAATCCGATTCACAGTTCTACTAGCCAGAAATGATAACCACCTTAAATGTGGAATTGAATAAATGAAAATTCATCCAGTGGTTAGGGTCAAATTATCCCTAAATTAGCCCCATCAAGCAACGTTAAGCAAGAAGTTGGTTTTATCCCTAACCTAAATGCGTCATATGAGATAAATTGATCTAGTTTATATTAATAAACCTTTTTCCCCAGCCTGTACCTCTGGCCCAACTTTTAGCTTCGAATGAGTATATATCTGGCTAGATAAAAGCATCATCAATAATTCATTACCTACCTAAAAATACGAGCCCTGTGCATATAGCCTGACCTTAGCCCATCGCTTGGAGTAATTAATCTAATTCAACATTGATAAGCACCTCTTCCTAGTCTGTACCTCTAGTCCAACGGCAAGCGTCCAATAAGTATACGTCTGGCAGCAGAAAAGTATCATCAATAATGAATGGCCTACGCCAGAACACGTTATCTGGTTCAGAAAGCTGATTTTAGGAGCTTTATCGGCTCCCGGATGAGGGGCTCGGGGGCGCCTAATAATTGATCTGGGGTGCCGTTTAATTGATCTCAGGGATCCGAGTTTTCAGTTTTATCCCGAGTGATAGTCACGGGCGAACCCAGAGTTGGCCTCGGGACTCACCAAGTGATGGTCTCAGGGGCGCCAGACTTCGCCTCGTGAGTGCCCATGCCCCCAGGTTTGGCCTCGGGAGCCAAATCGATCGTTATTCTCAGGGCTCCCAATCGTTCGTCTCGGGGGGGGGGCAGAGTTGACCTCAGGTGTGCCCCCGAGAGCTGTTCTCGGGAGCCCCAAAGTCAGGCGCAGATCCAAAGGGGGCGGGGGGGCGGTGAGGGCGACCACCCCTCTTCGTCTGAGCTTAAGCACTGCAAAGGACCCACCGCACGGGTCCCCCAGTGATGTCTGATGGGCGTTCCGGGGAAACCCAAACGTCACCCGAATGTTGGTTTAGGGGCCCCCAAGGGCTGGTCCGCGGGTCCTCAACAGTTGGCCTCGGAACCCCTCGGAAATATCCAACTTTCTAAGCACGTTAGAAATAGTGCCTCGCAAATTATTTAGTTGCAGATATTTCACGTTCAACAAATAAAAATTTCGGGGGTCTCAAGCGGGGACCTCCGCGACTTGTATCCGCCCCCTTCCTTCCTTGAAGAATCCTGAACCCGCCCGTGCGTCTAAAAAACTTCAGTTTGCAAATATTTGACGTTCATTAAATGAAAAAATGGTGGGGACCCCGATGCTATCATACGCTACTTTCAGGAAATCCTGGACCCGCCAATGAGGCGGATATAGGTCTTAGACTCCCTGCTCGGGGGCCCGCAATTTTTCCCTTATTAAACTTGAAGTATTTTCAAGTTCATTGACATGTGAGGCACATTTCTGACGTGCTTATATAGTAAGGGGCCCGGGACCAACTCTTGGGGGCCCCAGATAAACGATTGGGCTCCCCCCGAAACCAACACATAAGGGCCCCATTAGAAACTCTTGGGGCCTCCCGAACCAAACCTCGGGTCGCCTAGACCAAAATTCAAGTGGCGTTTTGGGTACCCCAGAACTGCCCATCAAACATCACTGGGAAAGCTTTTGCATTGCTTAAGCTCGGCACAAAGGGGTGGTGGCCCCCACTATCCCCACCCCTCGGATCTGCCCCCCGTCTCTTGAGGCCCATATGCGCAGAAACGGGAGGCTGAGAGGGCGCTTGCCTCCTCCCCTTCTATGTTTTGGTTTGCGGGCAGTGCCCTCAGCTCCGCGTCGATGTCCAATGCTTTCTGCGCCAGTTCAGATGGTACGTGATTTCTTAGAAGGTGGTGTGAAACTTGTTTTCTTTCATCAGCATTTTTTGTCAGATTGGAAGATCATGTCACGCTCCCCCACTCCCCTCTTCCCTTCTTCTCACGCTTCCACCACTCCGCTCTTCCTCACGGCCTAAAGGGAGCGTCTCACTGTTATAATGGGTTTTGAACTGAGACAGCAGATTTTGTAGAGCGTGCTGAGAAACCACTATTGGCATATCTAATTTCACCCAAAACATTTCCACAAGCTTCAAAGTTCAAAGTAAAGGGGTTACTGCGTTATTTCAAACCGTGAAGGAATACCTTCCATATGGTTGCAGTAATCTGATTGGTCATAAGCCCTTAGCCTCGCCCACTCGCTGAAAATACCATGCTAGTGAGTGAACCAGCATGCAACTACCTGTGGACCGGAAACTTCGGGCGAGAAGTCGTCCATTGCAGAGCGCGATTGGGCCGAAATGGGGCCAATGGCTGCAACACACATCACATCCCCCCTAGCTCGTTCAAACAAGCATCAATTGTTTTTGTCAAAATCCAACTCTGAAATTGTTTCTTTACATCAGGGATATGCATAATCTTTCCACCAATGAAGCAACACGGCCGCCGTAACGACATCTTTCGTTCAATTTTTCCACCAGGCTTCGTGTAGTTACTGTATGCGATTTTGCCTTGCGGAACCGCCGTAAATGGATCTTTATAGCAAGTCTGTGATCAATATTTGGAACTTCACTGAATATGACACTGATTTCACTGACATGGAATTCCACATATTATGAAAGTAATATAGAAATATGCCAAAAGCTGGGTTCTAACATATTTCTACATGTAAAGGTAGAGTGTGAAAACACGTCTTAAGAACAAACTCGGCGTATGATTGGAAGCCATCTCTCATTTAAGAGAGTGTCTGAATTTCTGGACCCACTAGCATCGTTCGGTGAAATGAGTATGGTCTCTCGCCGGCCCACAATGTTCTAACGCAGCCCAAAGTGGGGACGTAATTCAATAACCGAGGAAATATAAACACCAGATAAATAATTTTGGCATCAATCGAAAGCTCTTTCCCCACAGATTATGTGGACAATATATAAACGTCAAGACCTGACCACAGCGGACATGACTGTCAGGTATTTGACCCTAGGTCAGCAACAAAAATAACTACATGTTTATACGATAATAAAGGGGCTTTGCATAGATGTTCTAGTTCATTTGCAGTCAGTATAAGCACGACACGCTTGGTATTGAAGACGTTATTGAACCCTCGCTTAACACATGCAGTGGAGGGGGCCCTTAAGTGCCCCCACCTATTTTTCCAAATTACGTCATACGAGTATTCCGGTCAGATGGCATTACTTAGTATGGCGTATGTTATGCTATAACTTTATCGTTAAGCTTCTCAGGGTCAAGGTCACAGGTCAAGGTCAAAGTTTTTTGTAAAATCAAACCCTCTTTTCCCGCCCAAATGCTGCTATAGTTCCGGTTATCTTGTATATAACCACCCCCTCCCCTTGGGTGCGCCAATGCATGTAACCATGGAGACGAAATCGATCACATTCAACGGCGATATGTTTGTGTGTATTGGTGTTTAAGGGCGCTTTCAGCGACTGGGCTATATCGCGCCCGGGCGATATGTTTGTTCATACACCAGCACAATCGTATCAGAATCCTACAGAATATATACGAAACTTTGGTTTGGTACATGACTGGACCGAGTTTTTCACGGAATTGGTGTTACATCGATCTCAATGAACTATTTTTCCAAAGAACCTTCCTCACGTTTTGTCACTCTGTGTGTACTTACTTACTTGGTAAAGATCAGTGAGCTGCTCGTTCATTTTTTCAGTGAAACTCCCAAGTCCAAATGCCGCATCAGCTATAAGCAGGTTTACCCGCGTTTCTACACCAATTCGCATATCCATTTTTACAGCATCCAGTTTGAAGCTCAACTGACGATAAAAAGAACATGCGACACGTGTGCGTGTGCGTGCTGTGAGACTATTCCCTGGTGTTGTCTCAATTGACCTCTGCAAACGAGGAGGGGTTCGTTTGTGTATCTCGGTTCTCACCCCCATCGTGAAATCGGACAACAGCCCGTGCAAATTGCACCGCAAACGTTGCAATCACCATTGCACTTTTCACAATTATGGAGAGAACACTTCAACTACAGTAGGTTAAAAAGTCCAGTCGAAAAGCAATGTCAACAGCAAGTCCTCATTTAACTCATTGTAACCAATGCACTGCACTTTCGCCGTGCCCCGGCCCACCTCCCTCCAAGCCTCCAGGCATATCCAAGCCTCGAGGCCGCCCCGGTAGCTCAGTTGGTAGAGCGTTGGGCTCCGGCCAGCTGCTCAGAAGCATGCAGTGGCAGTGCATGTCCAGGCTTGGGATCGGTTCCCCTGAGGCGCTCCGGCGCTCAATAGTTTACCCGATGTAGGTCGGCTGGCAACTGACTGCTGAGGGAGTGACCTGAGCGGGGCGGCCGTCCCTGTGCTTTGTGGGACGTTAAACTTTGGCTTCTAAATTAACCCTCCATTGAGGGAGTTGCTCGTTCGGGTGGTGGGATCGGGGTCTCCGTGACAAGTCCCTTGATGGCTTTAGTGATACTCCGACTCCGGCAGCCTTACTAGGAACAACTTGAACAAAATTAAAAAAAAATATATATATATATATATATATATATATATATATATATATAATATATATATATATATATATATATATATAATATATATATATATATCTCGCCAATGGCCGCCGCCTCCGACTGACAGCGCGCGCGACATGTCCTTGTATAATATGTCGCCACCACCACTGCCGCAGCGTGACGCAGCTGAAACTTGCAGGGCAGGTAGACGATACATCTTGGCGTAGTTTGAAAAAGTTATCAGGTTTGGGCAGGCCACGTAATTTTTGTATGCTTATGGACAATTGATATAGTCCAAAACGTATGTGAAATATATTAGGTACATATTTTGCTCTAAAATTTTAATTGTAGCGATCAATGGAGAAAGCTGTTTGCAAAATCGCATTATTCATGCCTTAAACTTGTCTAATGAAACCTGGCTTGTCTCATTTTGTACGTTTTCTTACCCTACAAAAAAACACCGAAAATGAGCATTGCTCTTGGCCTTTGTCGTGTTGTGTGGCGAGAGATTCAAAAACAGCAGTTTGATGCCTTGTCGCGACGACTTCAAAGGCCTCACATTTTTTTGTTTGACATTTTCTGACACTCTGATCATTTTACTACTAGCTGCAAACATAATAATCAGTCTAAAAATAGTCAGAAATTCGAATAATGTCCCCGTTTTAGCCTCGCTTAGAACACTGTGCGGCCCACTGATAGTATATATGCCGACTTCGTGAGCAGTCTCATCTGGTGATGGGCAGCGTGATTGAGGATTTTGACGTCAGAGAAGCCTGGAGTACACTGTCTATGCTCACTGAATGCTGAAGCCTTCAGTTTAGAGGGTACTTGTCCTCTCCAGCTGTTACCATGTTCTTGAACTCGAGACTGTATTTCTCGGTCGGTCTCTCCGATTTAAATCACATTTACTTATTATATTTGTGCGTATTACTGCTGTACTTACCCACGAGGAGCTAGTTCAGGCCAGTACTGCTGTACTTACCCACGAGGAGCTAGTTCAGGCCAGTACTGCTGTACTTACCCACGAGGAGCGAGTTCAGGCCAGTACTGCTGTACTTGATTTACGGACCAAAGTTCGTATGGCTAAAGTACGTATAGATAAACTTCGTACGCAAAAGCTCGTAAGCAAATGTACGTAGCGTATAAAACTCGTATGACCGAAGTACGTACGCAAAAGTTCGTAAGCAAATGTACGTAGGGTATAAAACTCGTATGCCAAAAGTACGCACGCAAAAATACGTATGCAAAAGTTTGTAAGCGAATGTACGTAGGGTATAAAACTCGTATGCCAAAAGTACGTACGCAAAAGTAAGTATGCAAAAGTTAGTAAGCAAATTTACGTAGGGTATAAAACTCGTATGCCAAAAGTACGTACGCAAAAGTACGTATGCAAAAATACGTAAGCAAATTTACGTAGGGTATACAACTCGTATGCCAAAAGTACATAAGCTAAACTATGTACGAAAAAATACGTAAGCAGATGTACGTAGGGTATAAACTCGTATCCCAAAAGTACGTAAGCAAATGTATGTACGTAGGGCACAAAGTTTGTATTTCAAAAGTACGTATCTCAATTTTGAAAAGTTGTCGCTTTTGCTCAAACACATTGGCGGACGCAGGAGGGGGAGTCAAACTCTTTCGGCCCCCAAAGGCTGCATAAATTTTTGAAAAAGGCGTTTACACTAGGTCTGTCGAGCAAAAAATCTTCGCTCCCACCAGGAGAGCGATCATTTACTTGGAGAGGTAGTTTCTACTAGGTCTGTCCAGCACCCAAATCGCACGTCCCCCCCCCTTCACCAGCCCCAGCCCTCAAATCCGCGCAACGCCCGAACTTTTATTACGCCCGCGCTGGTTTCCGCGGAAATCGGCGCGTAAGCAGCGGCGGATCCAAAGGGCTAAGGGGCTCAAACTCCTCCCACCCCCGATAGGTCCCGGATCACATAATAAATGCATAGGCTGGGATATGTTCAAGGCAAGTAGTTGTGGGGGGGGCTTAAACCCTCTAGGCCCCCTGAAATGTGTTCATAGACAGGGGCGTCGCCACAGATTTTCGGGTGGGAGGGCCGGCGCTAGGGGGGGGAGCTGGGGCTCGTGATGAAGCCCTATGTTCACTCAAACGTGGCATTTTCAATAGTATTTCCATCCAAAAGCAGGGGGCTGGCCCCTCCCCGCCACTTTCCGAGAGCGGGAGGGCCCGGTCCCCCAGGACCCCGATGGCGACGTCCCTGGTCAGTGGTCATAGATATCCGCCACTGCGCGCAAGCTATTTGAAAGTCCGGCGAGATGCGGGCAGGTGATTGATTACCTCCGTACTTGATGCCATGTAATTTTCCATACCATTTTTTCATGACGAATATTTTACCTCTAGGATGTTTACCCATACGAATTTTTGTCATTACGAGACATTTTATACCTACGAAGATTTTGCTTCTACGTACTTCATCCCGTACGAACTTTTTACATTACGAACATGTCACCCCTACGTACTTTAACTCGTACGAACTTTTTCCATACGAACTTTCGACATTACGAACAGTTTACCCCTACGTACTTTGACCCGTACGACCTTTTTCCATACGAACTTTTTACATTACGAACAATTTACTCGTACGTACTTTAACCCGTACGAACTTTTTACATTACGAACAATTTACCCCTACGTACTTTAATCCGTACGACCTTTTTCTATACGAACTTTTTACATTACGAAAATTTTACTCCTACGTACTTTAACCCGTACGAACTTTTTCCATACGAACTTTTTCCATTACGATTATTATACACGTACGTACTTTATCTATACGAACTTTAGACATACGTACTTTTGCGTACGTACTTTAGGCATACGAACTGCTTCCTTACGTACTTTGGTCCGCAACCCGCTGTACTTACCCACGAGGAGCGAGTTCAGGCCAGTTCTGCTGTACTTACCCACGAGGAGCGAGTTCAGACCAGTACTGCTGTACTTACCCACGAGGAGCGAGTTCAGGCCAGTTCTGCTGTACTTACCCACGAGAAGCGAGTTCAGGCCAGGACTGATGTACTTACCTGTAAAGACAAAATATCGGCATCCATCAAAATACGGATCTCCACATGGAACAATTCATCTCAGCGGAGCGCATTAGTAAAAATTGTGAAGCAATGATGTGAAAAGGTCAATCTGGGTGATTGACTGAAAGCTGCATCTGGGCTGGTTTTACTCTCTCCTCTAACCATTTGAGAGAATTAAAAGCGAACGACAGCAATGCACGCCTCACTCCGCCTGAACCACCAACATCAACACAGCAGCTCAGGCTGATACTGACAGATAATTCAGCAGGTAACAAGCACGCCTCCATCCAAGTTCCAAATAATTAACTGCTTAGACGGATCCAGCAGCAAGGGTGGCACTTGCCCTCCCCTGATGTCCCCTGAAATGATCATGGCGCCCTCCTGAATGGTCGGTGTCGCCTCCTGATGTCACTTCCCACCCTTCCTGGATGCGAAAATAGGCGCCCCTTCTGTAGAATTTGGGGCCCACCTGATGGGTTTTGCCGTCTAAAAGTGGCAGCCCGCCGGTCATGTGCTCCTCCCCCATCGGCAGTCCTGGATCCGCCTATGATTCGGTATGCACGGATACACCTTCTAGATTATTCAGTATGTGACCTTATGTCTGGGTCCACCACAGAATATAACCAAGAGGAACACAGTAGAGGTGGGACTTTTTGGAAAAAGCTGGCCTGGTTCGGCCAAAATGTATTAGTCCCGGCCTAGTTCCGGCCAGGAAGGATGTGATCCCGGCCTGGTCCCGGCAGCCTTTTTCCCACTTTATTGGCTTTCAAACTTAGTACTTTCTTGTGGATTAAGAGCCAAACATATTAAGCAAATTCAAATCATCAGTAGCAAAAAATCAACATAAAGTATGAATCATAGCTTCAGGAAATCCTTACCTACTATCATGAACAATTGCCACAATTATGCGACAATACTATCTGAGGGAGCGTTTGCATGTTAAGCCCTGCACAGGCAAGAAACTATAGATCAAATCAAAGTTAAGCAGTATAACACCTCCCTTCTGTCCATCCATAAACATTCAATCAATAAGCATAACTAAGTTTTATCAGGGAAGGTCAGGACACAAATGCCTTCAAGATCGTTAAGATTAAATCACCAGAGCACATAGGACCAATTTGATATGCAATTTTTGCAGTTGGCGTGTGAGTGAAGGACTGTTTTTGGCTGTTTATGAAGAATTATGCAAGTTGATATGCTGGATGAAAGGACTGAACATTTTTCTTTGAATTAAGCTGTTTCACTTGAGAAATCGTGCTTTATTCAGTCTTAGACCTAATTAGAATTGAGGCAATGAGCGCAGTTGGAGCCAGAGGGAACAGACCACACACCTATAACGCACCCTACCAATCATATGTAAACTTAACAAGACTATTGAAATTTTTAGTGTTACTTAATATTCCAACAAATCTTTAGCGATCTCGTATTATATGTTGGCTTGAAAACCAGCCGTGCAAACATACCAATTAATGTTTTACATACCTAGGTAGTTCTCCAAAAACAACCAATCAAGCCCCTACCTTCCTTCTTCTTTCCCAAGACTGAAAAAGCTTCTGAAAAATACCATGTCTCCAAGTGCAATCGGAGGCAAGCTTGATGTAAAATGCGGTCGGTAGGCTATCGGTCGTACTTCGAGTTCTGCGAAAGCTACATTGAATATTTGAGAGTAGTCGCTTTTTTCCAAAAACCACACGACACGACAGTTCACCATTTTTTGCTGCAGTTTTCCGACACACAACGTGAGTGAAACAGGACGATAGTCATCCGGGCTGTTACCATCCTTTCCCGGTTTCAGGATGAGGATGTCAATCGCCTCGCGCCACTGTTCTGGGAAGTCATTCTCGATACAAATAATATGAAATACGTCACGGAGTGAAATAAGAGTGCATTCAGGGAAGTGTGTCAGTATTGACTTTGTGATCGTGTCTGAGTAGATGAAACAGATCTGAATTTATTTAGAGCACCCTTGAGTTCGCACAAAGTAAATCAGAATCAGTGTATTCGACGAAGGTCCGCCATTACAGAGGCTTTTCACTTGTCAAGTCATTGAAGTAAAAAAACCCGCGCTCATGCAAAAGGAGGGAAATAGCAAAAAAACAAACACACCTAAGAACACACATGTCCACTCACTCACAAATATAATACAACATTCAAAAACTTTGTCGAAACATATCACCCATGACTAGATATTGAAATCGGCTGACTAGTTGCTGGTTGTTCCTAACAGTTTAATGTAAATTTTAAACGTATCAAGAGATGTCGGTTCTCACTAAAATTATTTGTTTTAGGGCTTTGCAAAAAAAGTGGGTCATTAAGATTCAGACCGGTGGAATTAAGAAATTGAACACCACGATAGTTGAGTCTACGGTGACCACTCTCTGTTCGAATCTGTGGAAGAGTGAAAGGACCCGCTCGGCGCGTGTCGTGATTATGTAAAGTAGACGGTGTAGACGGTGTATTATATGCCTTTGTGTTGTTATTACCATAAGTTACGAGTTTCATTCCTTCTCGCCTCCGAAAACGCAGAAACTGAGTACTCTGGATCGCAGTAAAACACTTTATTTAAAAAGCCAACGCCATTTGGTTAGCCACCACCTGCGGATCAGTGATTTTAACGCTGTTTTCAACCAAAACTGTGGCAGGTTCGGACCACAACCAAAACTGTGGCAGGTTCGGACCAATTACGATGCATTTTATAACACCGATTATGACGATGGCTTTATCGCCTCTGCCATACAGTTCAAAGGGTCGGAGCATTTATAAGCCGCAACGTCGAATTTTTGGAGAACCATGTTTGTTTCCTCTCCTTTCGTATCATCCCGCTGGTGCTTAGGAGTTTTCCGAAGTTAAGGCGTTTAGACAGATGTCACCCAGTTATTTGATGTGAACTTCACTAACCGTTGGAACGCTTTCCCGATGCGTGCTCCTTGAAACTTGATCGTACACCAGTTCCGTAACTTTTGCCACAGAGCTCCGTCGCCTGGTCAAAGGGTCCATTGAATTTTTAGAAAGCAGTTAACGTCATCCTTCCTCGCCGGTAATATGTTCGTAAGAATATCAGGAGGCTGACCAAGGACGAAATAATCCGTGTCTTATCGAGTTTTCATTTACAGAGAAAGAGCGAGAGCGAGAGAGAGAGAGAGAAAGAGAAAGAGAAAGAGAGAGAGAGAAGGCATAGAAACCCGAGGTTCCTCCTTAGACACCCAGAAACTTGGATGTAAACCCAAGGTGCCCCCTCATTATATGACGCTGTTTCTGCAATCGTCACCTCTCGCTCAATAAACACTGACAAGATTTCCGAGTGCTGAGGCGAAGAGCGTGATTGCAAGTTTACATTATGTTTACTGGCCTACCTCCTCCTATCTTGGTTGCAAATGGATGTAATGGATCAGACACTGGGATGATATATTCGGGCACAGACCTGCATCAGAATCAGCACAATACCGTAAGTATAAACACCAATTCTTGGTAATAGTGTAGCAGGACCTCCAATTCTAATTCGTGGTTTTCTGCAGTAAAACCACAAATTGTGGTTCATAGTGCAGTAATTATAATTCGAGGCCCTTCTACACCATGACCAAGCATTTGTGATTTTATATATTGCATTATTCTAATTCGGGGTCTTGCTACACTGTGACCGAGAATTTGTGATTTTACCTATCGTATTATGCTGATTCTGATGAACAGCTATGTTTGAACATATAATCCCGGTGTATTGAATCCATCTGGCAACCAGGCTACGAGGAGGCAGGCCCGTAAACATCTGGTTCACTCTGGTTCAATAAGCACCCTGCTCGGCCCAAACACGCAGAGGGCGGAGCGGGTTAACAGGAGGAGGACGAGGTAGGGGATGGGCGCTGACCTAGGTGTCCATCAACGCACGGACAGGTAGATACATTTCAGGAGATCAAAAGTTGGCAAATCGCCACCTCTCCTCTGCGAATGGGCACAAACCCCAGGTCACATCACGCGAGAGCAGACTGCTCTCTGAGATGTTTGTAGTCTCGAACGCTAGATATCACTGCCGACAGTGGACAAGCGCTACGTCGTAAACTCAATATAAAAACGGTGATATGTAATATTTGCAGAATAATATTGTAAATGTATTTAGTGTTAAATCATCAAAAAAATATTGACACTTCCGAAGATTACAAACCCTTCCAGTGTTCCGAAATCACAATTTATGACCAACAAAGCTAAAAGTGGACTTCATCGTTGATAGTCAAATGGGCTAAAACAGTTAACAGTCAAATATGGGCTTTGCACCAGCACTCAGAGTCAGTTAAAGGGATACAAATTCGCAGACGAGTCTCAAATTCTACAGGGACAAATTAATTCCTCATTGATGATATGCAATCTTGTGCCACTATTTTGCTCTCCGGCGTTACTCATTTAATTTCCGATGTCACAGAGTAATTTAACTCGGACTGAAACATGTCGAGCAACGCCTGTTCCTCACTAGAGGCAGCGGCCTTATCGGGCCCTGAGCTGCAGGCCTGCCGGTGGCTGCGTGGGGAGCCTCAACGCCACTCTAACGTGCCTATTGTTCCATTACGGATTTCATACCATACCAACTCTTTCCATTGCGTTTTTTCCATTACAAGCATATTAATTTATATTATTTATACCACACAAGCTTTATACTTGCGTACTTTTTCCACAGCGATTATTGAAGCTTCTGTACTTTACAGCGTACGAACGTTATCCTTACATACTCTCTCCAATACAAATATTTTACCTTGCGTACACCTTACGAACTTTTTCCATGTGTACTTTTTCAATTAAGAATATTTGCCTAACACTTGTTCCATTGCGAAATTGTTAACCTACGTGCATTGGCGGGACGTGATTTAGCCATACAAACTTTCGCCTGCGTACTTAGGCCACCCGAACTTGTTCCTTAGTGCTTCTGTCAGCTGCAACGAGTCAACGGCGATCACTGTACAGATCGCACCCGCAGCCCCTCTGGTCAACGGCTATCACTGTACAGATGGCACCCGCAGCCCCTCTGGTGGCCATTCCCTCAACTCCAGGTTACACAGCTACCTAGAAGGTACCACTTTCGGCGGCAGAGCAGACCCGGCGCATTCCTCTTTAGCAGACTTGTTGAGTCGTCACTCAGAGTCAGAGTCGACTATGAATCGACTCAAGTTTTGCTTGAGTCAGAGTTGAGTCAAGTCACAATCGGAGTCCACCCCTAAGCCGTAGTCAGAGTTGAGTCGACTCAATATTCTATTTTCTTAACATATGTGATCACATGGCTGGCATTTCGCAATTTTCACAAATGATTTTGAAGGATTTCATATTGATATTTTTGTGTTAATAGGTAATTCATCATTTTCATATCCACACTAGACCCATGCAGGGATAAGCCGTTGATAAACATAGATAATGAACTTTCTCAAAAGTACACTGATTTGTTATCACTGAACTCCTAAGAAACCATTTATTTTTCTAATTTCTTCGTTCGTTGGACTGAAAACACTAAAAAATTAAGGCATATACAGGGATAGAGGGTGGGGATAGAGGGCATACGCCAGATAGAGGGTACCAAACTTTTTATTTTGTATATAAGCCTGAAAATGAGTCAAAACGGAAACTAGAAGCTTAAACTAACGGCTTATTTCAAAGCATTAACTTGATTTACCATGGCTTGAGAACATCCCCTGGTAGGTAATAAATGTTTTTGTTTTACATGAGGACAGGGATGAGCGATCATCATCATAATTGGGTTTTAAGGGCGCGCCGACAACGAAGGTCATGTGGCGCCCATAACACTCAATAAAATGCATACAGAATGGCTTCAACAATCAACGTGGCTAAAAGTCTGTCCACAGTAAAAGGACGGCTAAAACGAAAAAAATAAAGCACACACACACACACACACACTTAGGTCGGCGAGTAAATAACATTAAAGTCGATGCTCTTCAGAAACTATAAAATACTAGACAGTCCCACGGTTGGAAACTCCCAAAGAAGGGACTCCAAAGAGGGTGACCCTCCCAGGTGTCTAAACCGTTCAATTTCATAATCGCGGCAGTCAACAAGGACATCCTTGACACTCAGCGAGTCGCCACAGCGCGGACAGAGCGGAGGATCCTCTCCACTCAAGCGGAAAGAGTGGGTTGCGTGGGTGTGGCCAATTCGCAACCGCGACAAAACCACCTCCTCTCTCCGGGATCCAGCGCTGCTAGAAAGCCATTTCCCTAGTTTGGGTTTGACACTTCTCAACTTAGCCCCCTGAGGTCCTCGTCCCATCGCCGCTGCCAGCTTCTCATTAAAAACTTCTTAACAGGCGCATACAGGTCAAAGAATGGAAAATGAAGACCAGGGGGGGACATCACGTTCTACTGCAGCCTTTGTCGCTGAATCGGCCCGCTCATTGCCGCAGATGCCACAGTGGCTTGGGATCCATACAAAATCAACATGTTTCCCCTTTTCCTTTAGAACGTGCAGCTTCTGTCTAATGAGAACTAAGAGAAAGGATGATGATGCGTTATAAAAATAAAAAGACCTCAATGCCTGTAGAGAGGACAGTGAATCGGTAAAAATAACGAATTGTCTCGCCCTCGACCTGGATACCTGGTCTAAACAACGAAAAAGCGCATACAACTCAGAGGTAAAAACAGATGCCTCACGCGGCAAGCTAAAACACCTCTCGACACCCTCACCAACAAACGCACAACCCGAGCCACTGCCACTCTTAGAGCCATCTGTGTAAAAGCGGACGTGGTTTTCAAAAGACTCAGAGCAGAGATCCATAAACAACTGACGAATCAATTCAGGTGGCAAATCTTTGCATTGTTCGAGTAAATTCGTGTTTGTGTTGACTGCCGACAAAATCCATGGTTCAACAGAAGCTACGTCATAATGTTCAACAAGGTCAGTA
Organism: Lepas anatifera; assembly: GCA_034440635.1. Lineage (NCBI taxonomy): Eukaryota > Metazoa > Arthropoda > Thecostraca > Lepadidae > Lepas > Lepas anatifera. The sequence continues at coordinate 881,249 of JAOTON010001030.1, read as the reverse complement.
TCAATGCCAGCCTCCGTCAACCAAGCCCGAACCCGTACCCCGGGGTGGCGGGCTGAAGTACGCGAGCCATTATCGATTTGACGAAGCTGGGCATCACCAAAAAATGTTTGATAAGTGGGGTGTTGTCCTGACTGATTAATTTTTATTGCATACCGCATAGCGAGCACTCTTCGGCGGGTTTCAAGCGGCATTTCATCGGTGTCAACCAGCATACTAATTACTGGAGATGTACGAAACGCCCCAGTAATTATTCTAATAGCTTGGTGGTGAACAACATCGAGCATCCTTTTAGCGGACCGAGAGGCAGCCTCATAGACAACACAACCATACTCGATCTTGGAGAGGACGAGCGCCCTATATAACATGATTAACATTTTTCTGTCAGCGCCATATCTCATCTTCGTCAATACCTTGAACATATTGAGCGAATCGAAACACTTTTTAAGCAGATCTTTCAGATGCGGCACATATGTGAGTTTTTGTCGAGCGTTAAGCCGAGGAATCTTGTTTCTGCTACAACTTCAATCTGATTACCGTAGATGAACAATGTTGGATCTTCACAATCACCCCGTCTGTTACAAAAATGCATACACTTGGTTTTAGTACTTGAGAAATTCAGACCGTTGCGTGTGCTCCACTGCTGCAGGCGGTCGAGGCCGAGTTGGAGCCGCCTCTGCGCAGCAGCAGTAGTGGATGCCGTCACCCACATCGTAAAATCATCAACAAAAAGCGCGTGCTTTATACCGGTCGGGAGATCGTCTGCAATATCATTAATCATGACTGCGAAGAGGGCTATGGAGCTCACCGAACCTTGAGCTATGCCGCTCTGTTGTTCGTACCGATTCGATAGAGTAGAGTTCACGCGGAACCGAAAATATCTATTTTTCAAAAAGTTCGAAATAAACCAACCCATGTGTCCTCGCACGCCCAGTTCAAAAAGCTTCCGCAGAATACCATGCCTCCATGTGCAATCGTAGGCACGCTCCACATCAAAGAATACTGCGATAGTGTGGGCTTTCCGTAAAAACCCCTCCCGCACAGAAGCGTCGAGCCGAACAAGGTGGTCGATTGCAGAGCGGCCCTGACGAAAACCACACTGGCTGCTACAAAGCAGCTGGTTGGATTCCAGGAACCAAACAACACGCAGGTTAACCAATTTTTCGAACAGCTTGCCAACACATGAAGTCAGTGAAATGGGACGAAAGTCGGTGGGTGATAAACCAGTTTTTCCGGGCTTCAAAATAGGTACAATATGTGCCTCGCGCCACTGATCTGGGAAGTCAATATTATTCCAGATGTGGTTAAATATATTAAGCAGAGACGATAAAGATGAATCAGGTAACTGACGAAGCATACTGTTAGTGATTTTGTCAGGGCCAGGTGACACCGGCCTCACAGTAGAGAGTGCGGCTCTGAGCTCAGCCACTGAGAAAGGCGCATTGTAATGAGCGGAGTTATCCTGCCCAAAATCGACCAGTTTTCTCTCTGCAATTTCACGAATTCGGGTAAAATGAGGATTTTGAGAAGAAACACGGCAACGGTCATAAAAAGCCATCGCCATGTGCTCTGCCACGTCCTGGGGATTGGTTATCTTAATCCCGTTGGCTTCCAAAACTGGTGCAGACGGGGGACGATTCTTTCCTTGCATTCTTCGGATTTGGAACCAGACCTGAGTTGAAGGAGTGAAACGATTCACCCTGGACACATATTCTACGAACCACCTTCTCTTAAAGTTTAGAACAACACGACGCGCAAATGCCCTAGCACGCTTAAAATTCACGTGGTTTGTTCGTGTCGAGTGCCTGTTAAAAACTCTAAAAGCCGATTTTCTGCTTAAAATCACTGACTTGCACTCCTGGTTCCACGATGGAACAGGCGTGCGTTTTTGATTCCCAAGTGTCATGGGAATAAAATGTTTCGCAGCTGTAAGGATCATGCAATTAAAATTCTCAATAGCCTGAGTGGCTGAGGCCTCCGAGGTGGGGTCCACCGCACTGCACGCAGCCCCGAAACCTGCCCAGTCTGCCCGCCTTTCGTTCCAGCGCGGGAGGTTTGGTCCTGGAGTGCGAGGACGGTTCGGAGAGATAAGAATAGGGAAATGGTCACTTCCGTGAGGATCATCCAGGGTGCTCCAGTTTAGCTGGAAAAGAAGAGACGGAGAGCAGATGGAAAGGTCAATAGAAGAGAAGGGACCAGAGGGTAGAGTGATGTGAGTAGGACAACCGGAGTTGAGGACGCATAGGGAATTAAGATGAAGAAAACTCGACTGTGCGGCCCCGGGGACACGTGCAGCCGGCAGCTCCACCCCACACTGAGTTGTGGGCGTTAAAATCACCAAGCAAGAGAAATGGGGTGGGTAGCTGGTCGACTAAATTATGCAGATCATTTAGATTTAGATTGGTGCCCGGTGGTAGATAAACGGAACAAACTGTCAAATTAATAAAACCAAGATCTACCCGGGCAGCTACCGCCTGCAGCGCTGTATTTAAAGGGATACTGTAGCAGGGAGTGGCATGGTGCACAGCAACCATCACCCCTCCGTATGCTATTGTTGAACTAAAAATATCCTTTCTAAAACCCTGGTAATTCCGAATACTCAAAGCAGCTCCAGGGGACAACTTTGTCTCCTGAAAACAAAACCGGATGGCTTATATTCGGATAAGACATGCTGCAGGTCACTAAAATTTCAACGGAGTCCTCGGAAGCTCCACTGTAAACATGTCATTTAAGCTAAAAGAAAACGGGCTTACTAAAAGGAAACGGTTCGACCTAACCTTTCCAAGGAGGCCCAGTGCCCCCGTATGAGCCCTTGGCTGGCCCCACGCTGGGGCCACCGATACGGTAGCGGACCGGACCGAGGCCTCGTGCGCCTTCTACAGAATGAGCACGGGCTCGTGTGGTTTGTGGTTGGCTGGGAGGGCTCACAGCGGGGCGCTTCGTCGGAGACCTGCTCCGCGGCACCTCAAAATTTCTCCGCATTGCTGTTACGGTAGAAGAGCGGATCTGGGCTGGAGGCTGTGCCGGTGGCGTCTCAGTCTCTGGTAGGGTCGGCGGCGGCGGTGGCGCAGAATCATCGCCGCCGGTGAGTGGTTGGACGGGCGGCGGCCGGAAGCGCCTCCCCGAGGGGAAATGCTTACCACCCCGTCCACAACTGTCCATCCCTCCGTCTCAGTCGGTGCCTGGCTCGGAGTGGCACCGGGTGCCGACTCCCGGGACTCAACAGCAGGCGCTGCCTGCTGTGGCACGGGGGAAGACCCCGTCTCCCATTCCCGGCAGTGGCCGGGGGATGGGAGCTTGGAGCGGGAACAGCGTCCCGCCCTCTGCCCCCACAGAGGGCGGCCGAGGAGGAGGTGCCGCCGTCGGCTCAGGAGCCGGGGCGGCGGGCCGGCGTGAAAACACCAGCCCCATCCTCCCTGCCAGGCCAACGAAGTCCGCCACGGTTAGGGAGCAGATGACCTCCTCCGCGGTCATCCTTGGGGGCCCGCTACACTTGAGGCAACTGCCAGGGCGTAAGCCTTTTTTGGGATGGGAGGCCTCATAGGCCTCCCGAGCCTCACGGAAGCTGATCTGCTTTGATGTCTTAATGGAGATGATTTCCTTTTCACGAATTAACTCTGGACATGAACGGTCAGTAACCTCGTGGCAGCCTTCGCAGTTGGCACATTTCAGTGTTTGAGCGTCACAATCATTAGTGTTATGGAGATCTGATGCACACTTCCCACACACCCGCTTGCCCTTGCAAGTTCGGGCAGTATGTCCGTACTTTTGACACACGAAGCACCGCATAGGTGACGGCACGTAAGGCCTGACACCAACCCGCGAGTAGCCAACATAAATGTGGTTAAGATGACCGTGTCAGTGTCCAACATCTCGTCTCCGCTCCTCCTCCGAATCCTCCGAACCTCCACCACTCCGACTTCCTCCAGAACTTCGAAGATCTCATCCTCAGAAAGTCCCCTAAGTTCCTGGCTACTGACTACTCCCTTCCTAAAGTTCTTTGTCCGATGGGCCTCTACCGAGATGGCGATTTTATACGTCTTTTTGAGTCCAGATTCCTTTTTGTGAACGTCAGTTCTGACACAGAGAGTGCACGCTCGGCATCCGCTGTCTTTGCGAATTCGACTTCTAACGCTCCATCACGCAATTTCTCACATCTCACCACCTTTCCAAGATGGTCAAGGGCCCCCTTCGCTTGAAGGGCGACAGAACCGCAAGAGATGCATCTTGTCCCCGCATTACCAGAACTCGGGGGTAAGTGGGTCGGATGTTCGGGTGTTGCGAACCGGATCTCGGTGTTCGCTCGGTCCCCTCCTCACTAGGGGCTGGGAGGTGTCTACCTCCTGTGGAGGGTAAGGAGTGGGATTTATGGTGTCTGTGGTATCTATGGGCGTATGATTAATTTCGGCCAGCCACGTGCGCCCCCCTTCCAACGAGGGTGCTACAGGGCGAGACGACGCACGGGCTGGCTATACGGGGGAGACGCCGCCGTTACAAAGGGGGAGAGAGGCTCACCAAACCCCCCTGCCCCGACCACGGTCCCCCCTTGCACCTAGCCTAGACGACCCCGGGCGGGGCGCGGACACCCCACCCTCCCCGGGTGAAGTTGGGACTTCACCCAAGGAGGGAGGGACAGCCGAGCCCCACCAAAGGCCGACAGACTTTTACAATGCTGCTACTCTTGTCGATGCCTTCAAGAGTTTCCCGCCCTTGCGGAAATCCAGACCAAAGTAGAGTGTTGCTAGAGGCACACGAACCAAAACAGCGCCTACCTCAGCTCAGCTACCAGGACTCCTTCATCCCGGGGTACGGGTCGGTGCGCAGCTCACCTTAAAAAGACAGGCGCCCCCACACGGCCTCATCGGAGCAGGCGACTACCACCTGCTCGTCACAACTGATTCCCGGCTGGTCCGAGAGAAGCGAGCCCCCGGCTCGCAGGGCCGGCGATTAGAGGGATCCAATCGTCAGCCACACGAGCCGGAGGCCCACGTACACCCAGACCATCCAGACATCATAGGCACGTGCGGGGACGCCCATGACACTGGGAAAAGGTGGGCAACTGGGAAGCTATGAGTTGGAAAAGGAAGCGGCTCGGTCTGCGCTGTCTAGCCCAGCCGTGCGCCGCACGCGACCGAGGTGTCCACACTCAGGACGAGCAAGAGTGCACACACCCCCGCCACCCGCGGAGACACGCCGGGCCAGACATCGCAGACAGTGGATAGGAGGGGTATTTAGGGAGTGGACAGAAAGGATACGGGTGGAAAGGCATGGACAGACAAGGAAATAAGGAAATAAGAGGAAAAGGATCAAGGAGTTTGTGGGATTTGAAGTTAGGAGGGCTAAGAAAGGATGAGGATGGCAGTCTCGATTTGGCCCATTACCCGAAGGCGGTGGCCGAAACCCATCCTGCCAACTGGGGTCGCGGGTGTCGTCACATCCCGTACCCAATTATCCATGTGTCGGACCAATCAGCAGGTGCCAACAAGTCCGGCAGATGAAAATCGGTCCCCTGCGGGGCAGGGATGAGCGAGAGCAGAAAGATGAAAGCAGAAGAGCGGGTGTGACAGAACAGAAAGCACTTCAGGACAACTGGCACGTAAGAATCAGATAAAGCGGATAAGTAAATTATATAACCGGAGCAAACCATAATGTAGCCTGTTAGCGGAACAGAACCAAAATAAAAACAAGCAACGGGAAATAAGAAAAAAAACGGACAAACCCAAGACCAGACAAACATACAAGACAGGTCAAACACACAATTTCAAACTGTGAAACTGGCAGAAAAATATACATCAAGTAGCCCCTCAAGTAAACACTCGAGGAGCCCCTCTTCAAATCATTATCATTATTATTATTTACCACTCACTGCCCCCGTGCGCGCCACGCCAGCTACTCCACCATCATGGTGCACAACAAAATATTAGTGATTAAAGCTTTGGTAGCCTGAGGGCAGGATTAGGTTTCCTAGACCTGCATATTTTTTAGTTTTAAAGTGCTTTCCATTGCCATCTTTTGTTCCATCCAAAATCGGATTCGTAATGTCTTTAATGCGCTATCTATAATGTTTACAACATATTTCTGGGAGGACGAGGTGAGTGTTCAGTGTTTTTTTTAGGAACTGCTGCATTGTGTCAATGCCCAGCAGTGTAGTATTACCTAAGCTACAATCGTCAGGATTGTTCAGAATATACTGGGGCCGGAATTGCCATTCAAAATGTCATATGTTAAAATATAGATTCCTCTTATTTGCATTTGATACGTCGCTTATTGCTTCAATTATGACTGCTCATGAAGGACATGCATTCCAAATGAAATGCCTTCAGGTCCTTGTATCTTGATCTTACCTGTTGGCATTTATCATACTTCTTCATTCCTATGAAGTAAATGCCATATGTCATGAATTAATGCATGACAATTCGCATGCTATTGAAGGAAATGTGCAGTTAGTAAATAGTTTATGCTATGAATAAATGCATTGCAAATTAAATACGGTTACAGGAAATGTGCATTTTATGTGCCTATACTTCGCCATCATTCTGAAGCGGAACCAACTCCGAATCAATGCTTATTGGTGTTAAAGTCGAGTCGATTCACTTCTGAATTTGGGCTGAGTAGAGTCGGCTCACCATCTTCAACATAGCAATCAAATCAGAATCAGGTTAGCCGATTAAGCTATCAGTCAGAGTCGAGTGGACTCAAGAAAATTTGAGTCATTAACAAGTCTGTTCTTTAGTGCAACTTTCTGCCCTGAATACAGCTGTTTTGGTAACCGCAGCACTCTATGGAAAACAGCCGACAGTGGTGGGAGGCTGATTAGACTGTACCGCAGCTGCAGTCGGCGGACCAGCTGTACAGCAGCTGCAGTGGGCGGACCAGCTGTACAGCAGCTGCAGTCAGCGGACCAGCTGTACCGCACACCTGGCCAAGGACCAGCTGTACCCCAAATCTGGCCAAGGACCAGCTGTATCCTAAACCTGGCCAAGGACCAGCTGTACCCCTCACCTAACCAAGGATAAATGTATTTAAACAAAATGTATAAATACATTTTAATAAATTGGTCATTCCAGGTCAAACCGTGCAGGTGAGTTCACCATCGCCTCTCAGGTGTCCACCGAATTTTGTAGCCAAGGTCAACTATCCAAAATACAAATCTGGGCACATTTTCAGGCCCCATGTCAAAGAGGTCACCAGATAGAGACCGTCAAAGTTTCGAGGTCAACACAAACATTGAAGCAGAAATAATTTTGCAATTTAAAAGTGGCTGATCGAAATTTATTAGAATGGATATCAATGGACGGAAGATACGACGGTCCGTATAACAAATTACATTTGACCTCAGGTCAGGCTTTGACCTCGTGACCTTGTGACCTTCTCTTTAAATTAATATTTTTTCCTAATCCTATTTCTATTTTTTCATCGGGTGATCCTCAGGGTACAAGTTAACCAGTGGTGAGTGATTTTCTTTGAAATTCAGATTTAGTAACAGGTCACAGAGTCATTATCTAGGACAAAACGCTCATTGGAAGTACCTCTCGAGCGGATACGCTACAACATCACTAATATGGATGTCAAATCAAAGCTGATCACTTATCTACCACAGATGTCGTACCATTATTTGTGCCTTGGATCTGAAACGAACCCTGTAACTTCACTTAATGACCTAGCATGACCTTAGATGTCATTTAAAAGAAAAGTAGGTAAATATCTCGTTATCGATTTCATTTCCAGGCTTGACAGGTTCATGGTTCGTCGTGTATGTTTGAGCATTATGAAGTCATGCCGACCACGGGTGATCTTAACTCATGACCTAAAAAAACCTCTGCTATTTTATCACATTATAACATAGCCAAGACGCCTACCATTTGAAAGGCCATTTGAAAGGCTGCCAGTTTGTTGTTATCAAATGCTTCACACATGTACAGATCCTGTGGATGGCACGTGTTATTTCCTTTGGGTATAATTGGTCTTGAGTTGCATGCGTTGCGGCAATAAATATGCAATAATAAACAATACCAAACGGCAACACTGGAACAAAAACAGCTAGGTTCAATATCTGATACCATATCTGATACCATATCTGATACCAGCTGCCGCCCCGGTAGCTCAGTTGGTAGAGCGTTGGGCTCCGGCCCGCTGCTCAGAAGCATGCAGTGGCAGTGCATGTCCAGGCTTGGGATCGGTTCCCCTGAGACGCTCCGGCGCTCAATAGTTTACCCGATGTAGGTCGGCTGGCAACTGACTGCTGAGAGGGTGACCTGAGCGGGGCGGCCGTCCCTGTGCTTTGTGGGACGTTAAACTTTGGCTTCTAAATTGACCCTCCATTGAGGGAGTTGCTCGTTCGGGTGGTGGGGTCGGGGTCTCCGTGACAAGTCCATTGATGACTTTAGTGAGACTCCGACTTCGGCAGCCGTACTAGGAACAACTTGAACAAAATGAAAAATATATATCAACCATCAAAATAACAGTTCATTTCAGCGTCTGATATGCACATCATTTCATTCATCATTTTCCCTTCCAGGCACATTTCAGCCGTGGAGACTTTGAACACAGTGCTCGTCAGAGGACGACATAGGATACTCAGCAGCTGTTGTCATGTCCAGCGGAACGATGCGATGCAAACGTTTTAGTGCCTTTACTAGCCTGGTATCACGGAAGCGCCTTTCCAGCTTCTTGGCCATACTTGCTAAAGCAGCGCTCGTCACAAAAAATACGTTAGCATTTTTCCTGAGGTTCGTATTGCAGTTAGCAAAAATTATTCTGCACATATTATTTATTCATTTACTGTTATTTTAAGACCCACGCAGTACAGTACACTTCAGAACCACCAATACCATCAAACGCATTATTCCCTGTGTGAAGTGGTGAAAAAGTGCCACTCACGCTTAACGCCATGATCCAGTTGATGGCGACAGCTGTTCGAAAGGTTGAGCCGGCTTTTTAACTGTCCGGTGCAACCAGCTGGGTATTAATGTAGCTTTTGGATGCTCGGATGAAAGCATCTGCTATGTGGAATTAGTACAGACTGAAAGCTTGCGACTGCCGCTGTGTTGTGCACGAGAGAATCAGAACTAAATAAAAATATTTGCTGGCTCTTACGTGTATAAAGAACGAATGGATGTATTCGCAAAACTGATGGCTGTCACAATGACAACCCTGCGTTGAATCTTGTGCGAAAACCGCAAGGTTTTCTGAAAAATCACTTGCCACTCTTTCCCTTATTTTACTAGAGCCACGTCGGGGATGTTTTCGAGACGTGTACAGAAATCTTATGTGTCTGGTATGGGTCACAGCCAGGGGCGTCACCATTGGATTTTTACTGGAGGGGGGGCGTATTCCCGGTCTGGCGATGACAGGGGGATAGGAGGCAGAGTCTGAGAATTATAGCTGCTAATGAAAAACTAACGACGGTGCACTTCACCAACACAATGTAGATTCACGCAGGTAACAGTGAGAGAATACAAAAAAATTAAGTCTAGGTCCAATTTTTTTGGTGGGAAGATGTCCCCCTTGATTCACGAGTAGGAGGGTGAGAAGAAAAACACATTAAAAGTCCATTCTCCCACCAAACACACAATGAAACCACAGTGCGAACACCGCCGGCGCTGCGCGGCGGGGGCTCTCCGCGGCAGCAGGCACCCAGGGACCGTAACGGCGGCGAGGCTGTTGACGACTTCCTTTGGCGTGAGTACCATGATGTCCTCGACTGCAGCTGTTCCGGTTCTCAATAGTGTTAGAGCAGCATGTAAGTACTGCCTTGGTGGTGAATATTTTCCACTTGAAAAGGTGATATTTGGGGCAACCATACGGCGTGCGCTGCAAGACTAGAATTAAAAATAGCGTACATCACACCAAATCACGCAGAATATAGCGCAATGATGGAGAAAATAATAAGTTCTCGGAAGGCCCGCTGGAGATAGGGTTCCATAAACCGCAGAGTGTTGTGGGAATGACCTAGGGCCCTAAAAAGATGATACAGATTACAGTAAAAGCGCTAAAAGACTGGTAGCCTAAAAAGCCAAAGTCCAGACACTAAAACGTCTAAACCCTCAAAAGCCCAAAAAAGGCTACGTCAAGGCAAAGATAAAGAAAAAAAGCGTGGGATGAGGTAAAAGCAACGTTTCGGTCTTAGACCTTCGTCAGGCGAGGGGTCAACCAGGGGACCCTCGTTGACCAAGGCACAAGTAATGGTACAAAATCTGTGGTAGGTAAGTGATCAGCTTTCATTTGACATCCATATCAGCCATGTTATAGCGTATCTGCACGAAAGATACTTCGAATGAGCGTTTGCCCTAGGTGATGACCTCTGTGACCTGTTACTTAATCTGAGTTACAAAGAAAAGCACCCACCATTGGTTAGCTTGTACTCTGAGGACCACCCATTGAAAAATTTAGAATATAATTTTAATAAAATTCTTAATTAAAAAATAACGGTCACAAGGTCACGAGGTCAAAAACTGACCTGAGGTCAAAATTTTTATTTTTCCTTTCTGGCCCGTGGTAGCCATTGATATCAATTTTAATTAATTTCAATCAGTTATTCTGTGTCAATGTTTGCGTTGACCTCAAAACATTGATGACCTCTATCTGGTGACCTCTTTGATCTTGGAACCTGAGAATGGGCCCAAATTTTTATTTTGTATAGGAGAATTTGGGTAAAAAATCTGATGGAAGTCTGGGGGATCAAGGTGAACTTTTTGGAGCGTACCTGGACGACTTGTCCTGGAATGACCCAATCTTGGGCGACACCTACATTTTCTGAGAAAACAACATTATGAGTCGCTTGCAGGAAAAAACTTTCATCGCTAAATGCGTGAGTAATCCTCGTGTGTAAACCGACAGGCTAGCCTATGCCAGCTGAAAATCTGTGGAAATGTCCCGGGCTGTCTCCATCTCGAGGTTAGTAAATGAGCTCCTGCAATAGGCTTGCTCTGCGTTCAGCAACTCCGTTCATATCCACAACACTACGAAATATTTCTACCACGCAACCATAGCAAACTGAGGCTATCCACTCCCGCACCTGATGCCGAAATCTTGGGTGTTCGTTTCACGGCGTAAAGAAATGCTGCCACCTTTTGACGACGATAATTATTACGTTTTGGACCATTGCAGACAGCTGTTTTCCTGATGGAACTTTCCCTGCCCATGGGGTGACCTGATACTGCCCTTTTTTGTTCCTCTCGAGTCCTTTCCTCGCTGAAAAGGGTAATCACTAAGGCAGCTGTTTATAGGGAAGATGTGTGCCGTCACGAGCTAAGAACAATGTGAAGGTTAGAAGAAGAGGCTGCAGTTCAGAGAACTGAACCATTTCCCTGGAGGAATGGAGGCCGCCCCTTGCAACTGAGGGCTTAATCTAGGCCTAAAAAACCATAAACAGTCAACAGGATAAAAAACACGACTCCTTGAGTGTGCCTGTGTTCTTGTAGGAAGGGCCAAATTTGTTTTCTCATTGGGAAGATGAGATTAGGATGACAAAAGATTCACATTAACAATGGGTTGATCATATGCTACACATCTTGCGTCAAATTGCTGCTCTTGGCTTACGCATTCTAGAATCGCAGTAATTTCTAGAAATTCTGACATAAAGACAACAAAAACCCATAGTTTGCAGTCATCCCTCGCTGGGTACCTGGCCCATTAGATCCCTCGCTTAGGCGAGCACGCTCTCTATCTTCTTTGCCAAGGAAGTCTGGTTGCAGGACCTCTCAAAAGCCTGCGGTCTCAGCTGCCGACTGGGCTGCCTCAGACGGCCTCCACTACTTCAGCGAAGTGTTTCAGCTATCTGAACCATCCGACTCTCCATCCAGTCCCTCACTCTGTTACCGCCTTACATATTGAAAATATCAGCCATGTTGCTACGCGGAGAAAAGGCCTCCTGCAGCAGTTCACAGCACTATTTACACGCAATGAGATTTACCAAGCACTTGGACTTCTCGCGTTTAAGCCTATGGACGTTGCCAGGACCGACTTTTTGGAGGGCAAACATCACGAACAAGTCGGTCACGAACTTTTAAGATTGGGCTACATCACGAACAGTTATCTTCTTCTGGAAATTGCCATCTTTTCAAATCAAATCCAGCGTTACCTTTGAACACTTGTCTCGTTGTTTCACACCCTTGGCAGACAGAGCGGGCGCGCGTTCATCACCGTGACGAGTGCGGCTTAAAGACAACACTCGACATGGTGTTTTCAAAATATGGTAGTTGAGTTCAGAGGAAAACAACATTTATTCGTTATGTATCTCAATCTTCCATCTCACCCTAAAAAACTCATCAACTGGCAAAGTCAAAATCAAGTCCAGTAAAAAAGTCCAGTCGGCACCGCACCTGCTGGCTGGCCCTGGACTGACCAGTACCGCCACTCCTACAAACACCGCTATTGCCACACAGGTCCCCACCTTTGCCACGGACAAGAAATGACAGCGGACGTGACAAAGCGAGGTGCCGTCGGCGTGCCCAGCGGTGGGGCAGTTGTCAGAAAGGAGGTGCACGGGCACCACAGCCGGGACGGCCGGGCCAGTGGAAGCAGCAGAACTGGGTCGCCGGCACGCCACCTAGCGAACAAGCTGAGTTCGAACCCAACCTAAGGCTATGCGGCTGCAAATCCCCGTCCACAGCTGGTCCGCCGACACACTGGTCACATGCCACCATCCAGCCAAACCGAAATCGGGGACTCTGGAGGAGATAGAGTGCAAACAGGGCAACATCCTGATGCTCTCCATGAAGCGGAAACAGGCTGCGTCGGTGCGCATCAAAGAGAAGGAAGGACGCATATAAGCGACCCCGCTACCACAGGTGTGTGTGTGTGTGTGTGTGTGTGTGTGTGTGTGTGTGTGTGTGTGTGTGTGTGTGTGTGTGTGTGTGTGTGTGTGTGTGTGTGTGTGTGTGTGTGTGGTGTGTGTGTGTGTGGGGGGGGGGGGGGGTGGGCGGCGTGCGTGTGTGTGTGTGTGTGTGTGTGTGTGTGTGTGTGTGTGTGTGTGTGTGTGTGTGTGTGTGTGTGTGTGTGTGTGTGTGCGTGGGTGGGTGGGTGCGTGCGTGCGTGCGTGCGTGGGTGCGTGCGTGCGTGTGTGTGTGTGTGTGTGTGTGTGTGTGTGTGTGTGTGTGTGTGTGTGTGTGTGTGTGTGTGTGTGTGTGTGTGTGTGTGTGTGTGTGTGTGTGTGTGTGTGTGTGTGTGTGTGTGTGTGTGTGTGTGTGTGTGTGCGCGTGTATTGGGGTTTATAGGCCGCTTTCAGGATCTAGGCTATATCGCACCCGCCCATCATTGTTTGTTTAACTATTTAGTTTCTAATGCTAGGTAATTTAACCCCATCCTGGATTGTTGTGAGCTCCATATGCCGCCTAATTAGGTGGGATAGGATTGTAAATGATGTCAAACTTTATCTCCCGCAGGTATGGTAGAACCATGATACATTTACTTAAAGGTACGTTCAAGAAGGATTCCTCCACGCCCGAGTGACGTCACACGGGCGTGGAATTCCTTCACCTTTGAGCCGTGTGTCAAACTGCTGCTCCTGGCACCGCCCGCTTACGGATTTGTGAGAATACACGGTAATCAAGTTTACCCCAAATGCCATAAAGAAGTATTTTGTCTTCGATTCTGGGCCACTTTTTGCAAAAATTTGGATGTTTAATCGTTTAATTTTCCCATGTCATATGCTACGAGGTGTGACGTCATATCCGGTGATCTACACTTGCTGTTGGAGGGGGCTGTGGTAGAACCTGACCGATGTCTATGACTGTGTTGTCGCCTAGAATATGTTCCAGTGGAAACGGCGGGAAGAACCGGCGCTGAATTCGTTTAAGCTGTTCACAAGTCAGTGACAGATAAAACATGTTGAACAGTGAGGCGGCTGCCACAGTGAGAACATATGTTGGGGTTCGTGCTGTTGAGAAAGTGCGAGTGTGTGGCATAGCAGTGGCCAATCAGGAGTCGAGTGAGGCGGACCTCCTCCCTCCTATTGCGTCTGCAACTCGACTCCCATTGGCCAATGCGTGGTCTTAAGCGCTTCAACGCACAGTCTGACTCCGCCTCCCATCACGACTGCCATGGTGAACGCATATCCTGGTCAATTAGGGCCTTGATGTCACCAACTGGCACCTGAAATCGTCGCGGGGAGCCAGCGAAGACGCAGTCTTGGCAGCTTCGTCCGCTAATTCGTTTCCAGTCACACGCACATGACTTGGAACCCATAAAAACTGGACGTCAAAACCACGAGAAGCCATTGCAGACAATAGCTTCAGCATAGCAGCTACAAGCCACGATGTCAGTAAATGACTAGATTGGAGCGCTGCCAGCGAGCTGGCTGAGTCAGTGATAATAAGATGTCGTGTCCCAGAAATGTGTCTGATGTGTCGTAAAACTTGCAAGATGGCAAATAGTTCCGTTGTACAAACCAACACAACATTCGGCAACCCAAAACAGCGACGGGTTCCTTCGCTAACCAAGGCACATCCGGCTCCAGCTGCTCCCTTGGAGCCGTCAGTGTAGAACTTTGTGCGGTCGGTGTATGAGTGGATTCTTTCAGCAGCGAGTTGCGCAAAGTCTAGTGGAAGTATGTGCCCCTTTCCATACTGCATCAACCTTGTGTCACATTTAGCTGATACTTCACGCCATAGCTCTAGGGTCCCTGGGCGTTGTTTTGCGATTATGGTGATATTATTGTTAGATTCTTCAAGCCAGTGTGAAACCCGGCTGCATAGAGTCGAAGATGAGTTTTGCCTCCCCGCAGCGAATAGATCTACTAGCGAGCGGTCAAAGATCCACTTGTACGTTGGGTGGGTTGGGTATTGACGGATCTTAGTGGCATGCAGGCAGCCTGAGCTGCTGTCGATGGTGTCTTCGCCCGGCTCCGAGGGGTGGCGTCTCGGGCCTGGCCTAGCCTCGGGCGGCCGACCCGGACCCGCCCCCTTTGGCGCCTGGGCCTCTCCTGGGGCTGCAGTGGCGCCGCCGGCGTCCTGGCGGGCGCCGGTCGCGTCGTCCGCTGGGTGGCGGTTGCGGGCGCTGGCGGTGTGGGCGCGGTGGCGCTGTGTGTCTGTGCATTGCTACCTTGTCGCTTCATTGTTACCCTGTGTCTGTGCGGGTGGCGTCTGTGGTGTCACTTGGGTGATGACTGTGTTCCATGAGCCTGCAGTGGTTTCGGGGACTATGTCCGACTGGCGGATCTCTGCCTTGGGCAGAGGAGATGTCACTTTAATAACTGGTGCACATTGTTTCTCGACACCTAGGTGTTTCTGCTGTGTAGCCTGTATACGATCTGTGGTAAATTGACTTTATTCTACGTTATTTAATTTTTTATCTTTCTATGATGATGATTATTGGAGTTTTAGGGCACTGCAGCTACAAAGGCTATATGTGCCCGTCAGAATTGTGAAATTCATCATCATTCTGAAATTGTCTCTATTAACTAAAGTGGCCTACACAGACGGTGTGAAACCTAAGAATAAGTGATGGGGTATATACTACGTCAAAATGTATTTCTCAGATATGATAACTCTTTCCCAATGTCTATGGACGCGTCATTGCCTAGAATCTTTCCCAGCGGAACCCGTGGGAAGAATCGCCGCTGACTTCACCTCAGTTGGTCGCAGCTGTCAGTAACAGATAAAACATGTACAGTGAGTCGGCTGCCGCAGTGTGGACAGAGTTTGGGTACGGTATTAGTCAGATAGTGCCCGTGTGTAGATTAACAATGACCGACCCTGAGCCTGGTAAGGCTCACTTCCTCCCTCCTATTTTGTCTGTTGCATGATTCCCAGTGCCCGACCGACGGGCGTGGGCGTTTCAAGAAATAATCTGATTCTATTGTCCACCTATTCTGCCACTCAGTGTCTAGGAGCATTTTGAAGTCTGCCTTCAGGTCTGTGGCTGGGACTCTAAATCGTCGCGACGGGGGCAGCTGGGAGGCCTCTTTGGCAACTCGGTCTACTTTTTCGTTTCCTGAGATACCAACGTGACTCGGCACCCATAGGAAACGCACATCTGTTCCTCTGGAGGAAATCTTTGTTAGAAGCCTCCGAACTGTCGGTATAAGTCAGCACTGTTGTGGGTGGTAAGACTGGAGTGCAGATAGAGAACTAGCAGAGTCATTAATAATAAGACATCACTCCTTAGGGAAGCGTCTGATGTGTCTTAAAACCCGCAGTATAGCGTAAAGTTCTGTTGTAAAACTGACACGCTCAGTGGCAGGCTAAGGCCTTCGCTTAGTCCTTCGCCCACAAAGACACTACCTACACCGCTTGCGCATTTCGAGCCGTCGGTATAAAACCTTGTATAACTTACATACGATTCGATTTCTCGCATAGCAAAGTCCAAGAATTCAGAAGGCAGCGTTGATGCTTTATTGTGACGCAGTAAACCGAGGTTACATTTAACTGATTACATTTTTATCTTTCTAACATTTTATTTTTTCTAC
Source organism: Lepas anatifera (assembly GCA_034440635.1). Lineage (NCBI taxonomy): Eukaryota > Metazoa > Arthropoda > Thecostraca > Lepadidae > Lepas > Lepas anatifera. The sequence continues at coordinate 864,844 of JAOTON010001030.1, read as the reverse complement.
GCTACATTGTGCACTGTATTGTGTATGCGCCTGGCTAACCGCCTCATCGTAGATTCCCGGCGCACTGACGCTATCCCGCGGTCACCTTTTTGGGTGCTGTCCTGCGTTTGGTCGCAGTATCTTCGTCTGTCGCTCGCTTCGCGCTGGCCCGCCGGCGCCTGTACGCGACTCCTAGCCTTCTGGACCGTGTGGTATTGATATCGTGTTTCTTTTTGTAAACATAATCTACGCTTTTATCTTTTGCCTAATCATGTCTTCGTTTTTTTAACCTGTGTGTATTCGGAATTATATATATATATATATATATATATATATATATATATATATATATATATATATATATATATATATATATATATATATATATATATGTATGTATGTAAGTGCGAGTCGCTTCCTCCTAAGGTCAAACGGGGCCTCGTCGGCGTCAGCCAGAAGGCTTGCTCTACGGGAGGTGCGGAAAGCACCAGTGGCCACACTTATACAGGCGTGGTGGATTGCGTCCAGGGGCTGCTTAGTGCTCGTTAGAGAACCGTCATAAACCACGGAAGCATAATCCAGGACCGATCTTCCCAGCGCTCGATACAGGCGTAAAAGTGTGATTCTGTCCGCTCCGTAGGATGTGCGTGATACCATCTTTAATACATTTGCGCGTTTCATGCATTTGTCTCTTGTCAATATAATGTGCTGTGTGTAGGTAAGACGCTTGTCGATGGTTAAACCAAGAAATTTGGCATAGTCAGAGACTGGGATTCGCCTTCCGTACAACCTCAGCATCGGCTTTGGGCAGTAGCGGGTCCGGCGGCAGAAATGCACACAAACCGTTTTCTCAGTCGACAACTTAAAACCATTCACGAGGCTCCACTCGGTCAGGCCGTCAATGCATAGCTGTAGCTGTCGCTGTGCAGAGAGTGTGGTCGAGGTGCTTGTCCATACGGCTAGGTCGTCGACAAAAAGCGATCTATCAACAGTGGGAGGGATTGCACTGCTGATGTCATTGATTAAAACCCCGAAGAGGGTCACAGTCAGGACACTTCCCTGTGGTACCCCACTCAGCTGCTCAAACCTTCTTGACACGACATTTCCTACCTTTACCGTAAAATACCGATTCCTGACAAAGCTGGCCACAAAATGGCCCATATGCCCTCCCACTCCCACAGCATGGAGCTTCCGGAGAATCGCATGTCTCCAGGCGTACCATAGGCTTTCTCGATATCATAGAAGACCGCGATGGTGTGTTGTTTCCGCGCAAAAGAGCGGCGAACGTCCGTGTCAAATGAACCTAAATGATCAGCGGTGGATCGGCCGGCGCGGAAACCACACTTTGCGTTGGATAGAAAGCCGGTGCTTTCCAGAAACCATGTGAGGCGACGGTTTATCATTCTTTCGAACAGCTTGCATGCACTAGAAGTCAGGGCGATGGGGCGGTAGTGGAGAGGGTCGCTACCGTCTTTATCCTGTTTTAAAACAGGGACTACCATGGCCTCCTGCCAAGCATCCGGGAACTCGTGCGTGGTCCAGACATGGTTGTAGAATGATAAAAGCACCCGAAGTGATGGCTCGTCCAGGTTCCTAATCATGCTGTAGTGAATGTTGTCTGTTGTCGGGCCCCAGCCCCCTCCAACAGCAAGGGCAGACGACGAGATGACCGGATATGACGTCACACCTCGTAGCATATAACATAGAAAAATTAAATGATTAAATATCAAAATGTTTGCAAAAAGAGGCCCATAATCGCAGATTAAATGCATATTTATTGCATTTGGGATAAACTTGATTGCTGTGTATTCTCACAAATTCGTAAGCGGGCAGTGTCATTAGCAGCAGTTTGACGCACGGCCCAATGGTGAAGAAATTCCTCCACGGCCATGTGACGTCACGTAGGCGTGAAGGAATCCATCTTGAACATACCTTTAAGTAAAGGTATCTTGGTCGGGCCCAGCTGCGGTGTTTTTGGTGAGCGAGAGTGCTGTACTCAGTTCATCAAAGCTGAAACGATCATTAACCCAGGGGCCCGGCATGATGGCCCCCCAACTAAAATATGGGCGTTAGCGCAAATCCAAAGTGCAATAGAAAGCTGCGTAATTCAGTAAGAATTACTTCACATGTTTTAGTGCTCAGGTCAATGGTTTGACCTAGAGGTCAAATGGTCAAGATCGGCTATTTCACTCAAATATGCAATCTTAACAAACTGGGCAAACCTTATGCATTAGAGCTATTGAGGCCGGTAAAGTACATTATACAAATTTCAAGTACTTTTCGCCATGGGAACAAAGACCTCGCCAGTGATTGACCGCCAGAGGTCACCTCGGACCTAATATGACCGAGGTCACGAAAGGTCAAAATACCCGTATATCAAATGAAAGCCAGTGACAAGACAAACACGAGGTGTTTGTTCACCGCACCAATTAGGTCAAATATTGTCAAAATACTGTTTTGACGGACGATGACCTGAAAAGTCAAGGGCAAATAACCCGGGATCCGTGAAAGGGTGTCCAAAAACGCTGTTCTGAGCAGTCTGAGTATTGCAATCATTTTGGGCTTTATAATGAAATAGCTTTCCATGCTTTCAATGGGGAGGTGCCTGGACCGACCTCAGGGAAATCGAAAAATCGAATACATAACCCGGAGGGTCATGAAGTGTAGGAAGTTCAAATCGATCACTGAAATGTAGCTCTACAGAGCCTAAAGGTGAAGTAGGTGACCTGTGACCCGTCACCACCTGACCCGGGTAAAAATTTCAGGGATGATGGGAAAATGATGCGTGAGAGGTAGAGCCCAACCGCGGTGCGCGCCTCGTCGTTTCTGCTATCCCGAAAAACCAGGGGGCGATGGCCCCGGGCGGGTAAAAGGCAGTGAGGTGGTAGTGTTGAAATCTACCGGCGTCCCTTCACTGATTGATTTGTGGCGGATAAAGCGAGGGTCGGTCGTTCCCAGCTGCCAGCGCTCGGCCCACACCACTCCGAAGGTGTTAGCAACTTCCGTGGGATCAGTAATCAAATTGTGGTGGTGTGATAAAACCGGTAGGGGTGTCGGGGCGGTACGACCGGAGATGCGGTTTATATGTTTCCAGACAGCCGTGAGTGGTGTGAGCCTATTAATTGTGTTAATTTAAACGTGCCAGGATTTTCTTTTCGCATCTCTAACAGTTCTTCTCGCTAATGCTTTTGCGCGTCGGAACCAGACTGGGTTTTCGGTTGTAGGGCGCCTTTGGAACTTCCTAAAACAGTGTCACCGTTCCCTGATGGTGCACCTGCAATCCCCGTTCCACCAGGGGACTGGTACTCGGCGGGGGAGTGGGCTAGTCTTTGGGATAAACCTGTCAGCAGAGTTCAGGATGCGAGAGCGTATCTCTTCGTACAAGGTGGTAGCGGTTTTACCAGCCTCTGGTCTGAATGCTAAAGCGCAGTCAGAGGTAAAACTGTCCGAGTCCGCCTTTACCAAGTTCCATCTAGGAATCCGTGTTCCCGGATGGGGCCTATCCGACCACACCCACAGCGGGAAGTGGTCACTTCCGCAGGGGTTGCTGTGGGTGCACCAGTGAAACCGATTTGCTACAGGGGGGCATTCCAGGACAAAACGACCAAAAATATTTCAATTTGACACCACCATATCTAGCAAAACCTGAAACTTTGTCTCCGGGTAGTTTTGGGCCAGAAACACGCCTGTGAGACTCTCAGCCCCCTCTTACCAGCGGTGACCGAGTTATAGCCCGAGGCATTTTCGGGAGGTCACCTTGTAGACTCATCTTTGATGCTTCATAACACAAAAAACGCATTGCCTGATCAACAAGTCCTCTATATCATTGAAGTCGTCTTGAACCATACATTATTTGCAGAAAAGAAAATTTTGAAATTTTAAAAATTTTGATTTTTAATTCGTTTGACCTTTTGTTTGTGACCTAGTTTGACCTGTTGGCAGTTGAAGTTGACTTTTTAGACACCTCAAAAATTTTGCTTCATAAATTATCTTTCGATAAAAAATTAAAAATGCGTTCTTGCTATAAGTTCCAAATTTTTAGCACCTAAGGTAGGTATGCAGACGGTTTTTGACCACTGCAGTAGTACACTCCTATGTTTAACACCCCAAACAAAGTGATTGTTTTTGGAATCGGTTTATTGCAATGATGATGCATTGTCTTTAAGAAATTTTCATCGTGCATGTGTCAGAATTTATCAGAATTAACACGCGCCCACACAAGGGGGCGGGCAACTGGCCTCCCCAGGTTTCCACAGTTAGTAAAAGAAAACACCACCGCCCAGCTCCACCGTACTTCATCTGCCTCTAACCGCCTTTTTTGCAACTTCTGGAAAAATGATTTAGGTAAACTGGCAGGTGGTAGGTACTGTTAATACCGTAGGTCGGCTGGTAACTGTCTGGTGAGAGGGTGACCTGAGGTAGGCGGCCGTCCTTAGGCTTTGTAGGACGTTCAACTTTAGTTCCTTAATTAACCCTTCATCGTGGGAGTTGCTCGTTTGGGTGGTGGGGTCGGTGTCTCCGTGAAACGTCCCTTGATGACTCTAGTGAGACTCCGGCTCCTAAAACTGAACTGGCAACAACTTGGACACGATTTATAATAAAGAAAATTAGCAGCCATTAAAAGTGATAGAAAAAGAGCCATTGTTTCGAGGGAGACGGGCAAAGGAACTTCTTAGTGATGTGTTATTTTGCCTTGAAGCATTAAACGAAAATTTACAAAAATGTCGCGAATTTATCAATAATTGAAATAAGTATAACTTATCCTGCAAGCACCACTAACTCACACAATTACGTCGTTCCCGGAGATGGAAAAATAGTATCGATACAAGGTGACCCAGTGAAGCACAGCATACGTTTGAGAGGATCCATAAAATGTAAAAAACATGTCTGAAAGACTTTTATTCCCAGGGGGTAATTTGAATCTGCTCAAATTTGCAAACAAATGTTGTTCTGACATTATAACGCATTCGACTTGGTCACTTGACCAGGTTGCCTCAAGATGCTTTTAAAAGGTAATCATTTTATAGCCGACACGGATCCCAGTTCAAACAACACTTCAAAAGTCTTTTGATTTGTGTTTTTTAATGATTAGGGGTGGGCAAATTTGAATAAATATCGAGAGCCACTACGTGAAAATAAATAGAAAAATGTATCATGTGTTTGGCCCTCTCACAGGCCGGTTGAACTGCATGGAACCAAGAAGCAGTGCTTGAAATGAAAAAAAGAAAACATTCAAATGATGCTTTACCACTTTTACCACTATTCTCACGTTTCATTGGAGGTGGTCGGGCACCCACAAATAGATATAATTCCACACTCCTGGTGCGTTGTATTATCATTGAAGAATAAGTGAATACACTGAGATGACTTCAACACTGACACTGACTTTGTCCTGCACAAACACATTGATTCACCTGCAGTGATGGCCGTCAGATCACTCATTACTTAAGCCAAATGATTTATACCAGTATATTTAATATTACCTTTGCATTGGACATTCGCCATGACTAAATTTTCGATCATTCACGCAGCACCCATAAAAGAAAGTCTACTTGCACAGCACGACACTGCTTGGTTCAAACATGGGTATACAAAACCCGAACCACTCTTCTTTTGTTCGTAGAGATTTCATGAACAGTGATGGATGTCGCATTTCCCGCTGCCATTCTATGAACCTTTTCATTCATTTTTCTATAATCGCATTGGCGAACAGACTTTGCAGCTGTCTGGCAACATTGGCTATGCTTGATTGTGGAATGTGCAAGAACTTAATCGTGCTGAAAAATGTATGCGTAAGAAAAGCATGCGTGCCTTTGGCATCACATATTTTATCTTTCACTGGACTTTTTAAACCATCGTGATATGTTGCCCGTTTGGCCGTGATCTCGATAAAGTCGCAGGCGCCCTTGCTGTGAGACGCAGTGAAAACACTTTATTCACATAATTGAATTTTGTTTCGATATAACTTTTGCACTGGAATTAAACCTTCGCATTGCTTTAAAATCGTGTGCATGGCGGCACAATTTGATGTAGTTAATATATTTTTTGCATTGTGCAGCACAGCTCTCCGTCAAGAGATGTAAATTCTTCAGTCATTTCTCTCGCTTTCATGCTCCAGGCATAAGTTCTGAAGAAAAAAAAACACGGGCCATCGCAGGCTCCGTGATATCACACAGGCTTCGTGGCCTAATTGTTGGTTATCTCTGCTGTTCAGTAAACCATGAAAAATGAACAGTGCACTGGGAGCGACGGCGCTAAATAGCCCATTTCAATATCTACCAACAATGTCACATACAATCCTTTGGTCGGGTCACCTTTGAGGTCGCTCGAGGTCAAAGTATTCCTCATAGGAACACAGTGGAAAGCTAAATTTTGTGGTATAATAGCTGACAGAGCAGAGCCGTATAAAAAATTTTCAGCACCATTGAAATGCTCTTGTCGTGCCCAATCGGATTATATGTATTATAATTTCATCTAGTCAAATTTCGGTATTAACCTGCTTTGACCTAGAGCCGGGCTTAGGTCTGTATGGTAAAAAGAATATGGCTCAAACTGCTGTGGAAAGTCAGACACAGCAACGTAAAAATAAAAACTCGATAGCAATTATCGACAATTTCCAATTCTGGCAAGTTATCAAAATTTACCAATTGCCCCATGCATTTCTAATGGAAAGATCGTGACCCGGACCTTGTCCCAGGTAATCGATATGGAAATCCTGCTACGATCAATTATCTTGCTCGGTAACCTTACTATTTTATGCAAATCTAGGTACGATAGGTTACATTTGATCTTACTGACGCACCTTCAAAGTTTTCTATAGGTTACGTCTCTTGACCTGGGTTGGCGGTCTGACCTAATATGACCCAGGTCTAAAATTTTGCCAGAAGCTGCAAAAATGCCGAGTTAGAGGTAATTGAGCCGAGTTAGCGGTAATTGAAGTACGGTGGCGCTGGACGATGATGTTTTTTTACTGCCTGTGGAAACCTGAGGAGGCCGATTGCCCGCCCCCTCGTGTGGGCGCGTGTTAATTCTCATAAAATCTGACACTTGCACGATGAAAATTTCGTAAAGACAATGCGATATCATTGCAAGCAACCGATTCCAAAAGCAATCGCTTTCTTTGCGGTGTTAAACATAACGTTGTACTACTGCAGTGGTCAAAAACCGTCTGCATGCCTACCTTAGGTGCTAAAAATTTCGAACTTATAGAAAGAACGCATTTTTTATCGAAAGATAATTTATGAAGCAACATTTTTGAGGTGTCTAAAAGGTCAATTTCAACTGCCAACAGGTCAAGCCAGGTCACAAAAGAAAAGGCCAAAATAATTAAGTCAAAATTTTTAAAATTTCAAAATTTTCTTTTTCAAAATAATGTATGGTTCAAGACAAGTTCAATGATATAAAAAGCTTGTTGATCAGGCAATGAGTTTTTTGTGTTATGACGCATCAAAGACGAGTCTACAAGGTGACCTCCCGAAAATACCTCGGGCTATAACTCGGTCACCGTTGGTCGGAGGGGGCTAAGATTCTCACAGGCGTGTTTGTGGCCCAAAACTGCCCCGGACAAAGTTTCAGATGTTTTTCTAGACATGGTGGTGTCAAGCCTTGGTCGATCTGTCCTGCAATGCCCCACAGAGGAAGAACAGAGCGATAAGTCGATGGCCGAAGTCGCGCTTGAGGGTGAAGAGATGTATGTTTGTTGGCCTGTGTTCATAATGCATAAGTCGTTGTATTTGATTATATCTTCAAGACGCCTTCCTCGGCTGTTGGATCGGGAACAGCCCCATAATGTGCTATGTGAGTTGAAATCGCCTAATATTATTTGATGCGGGGGCAGCTGCCGTAATAGGCTCTGGAATTGAGCGTCAGGGAAGGCCTCTCCGGGAGGTAGATAGAGCGATATTAATGTGATTTTTATATCCCCAAGATCAACAGTGGCAGCCACTGCCTGCAGTTCAGTGCGGAGCGTAAATGCTACAGAAGGTACGCTTTAGTGAATAAGAAGAGCGACGCCTCCATGGGCAATTGTGGTGTTCGGTAAGTTATATTGATATGTTTTATAGTGGTGAATATTGCAGCCTTGGCCGTCCCTGAGCTTCGTCTCCTGAAGTGCGACTGCTATGGGATTGCCTGCTGACACCAAGGCCTGGAGGTCAGGGAGGTTGGATCGGAATCCACGCATGTTCCATTGAAGGAAACTAGTCATGGTCATGACAGTGATAAGAAATGATATAAAACACTGATCACGGCTAAAAGAGAAACCAATCATCGTGGCTGACTGGGCCCCTGGAAGGAGATTCCTCCCGTTAGAGTTCCACTCAGCTGAGGAGCTGTTCCTCGCTCCCATACCGGACATGGCCGGTCCCTTGAGCGTGCACGCCTACAGCTGTCAGACTCGCGAGAGTGAGAACGCGGTCTCTCCGGTCGGTCAGAAAACGAATGTGCTCCATCCCGGGCCCGAAAGCCAGGTGGCACTCTGGGAGGGGGATGGGGAGGCATGGAACCGTCCTGTTTGTGTGTGTCTATGTTCATGTTAACTGTATTTACTGTGCTTACTATATGTTTGTTGTCTTTGTTTTGGCATGTAGCGCTAACTCTTTTGTTTATGCTTTCTACTAGTTCATTTACTCGCCCCGGGGTCCTATGTGCGGTGGCGGCGGAGGGGGCATAACCATATTGTCTTCATGGTCGATGGGCTGGCTATCCGATGGGGCTGGCAGGGGAAGCAACGCCTTGAGTGGTCTCTGTGGTTTGGGTGGTGATGGTGGCGGTGGCACCCTATGACTGCACTCGTCTGTGGTTGGGAGGTGGTCAGAGTCAGTCTCTCTCTGTTCTGAGCCGGGAGGGGCAGTTCCAGGTGTGCTTGAGGTTTCACACGGCTTGTGTCCTCTCTCGGTGGCAGGGAGGGGGTTTTCCATCCGGGACAGCACCACTCGTGCCTTTTTTAGAGGATGACTTAGGGTTTGAAGCACTTCTGACTGAAGTGGGAGGGCTGGGGTCATTCGCGGCGGCTCATGGGGGGGGAGTTGGGGAGTCTTCCCTAGCTCTCTTTCCGCAGGGCTCACTGTTCGTTATTTCGTCTGTGTTTGTTGTTTCAGTTGTGTTTGTTGTTTCATTTGTGTTTGTTGTTCCCGGGCTCGCTATGCAGGGTTTTAGGACACCCAGCTCAGCGTCCAGTTGGGCCGGGGAAACGTTGGTTTCAGCGTCACAGACCCCCTGTGTTGTCTGGGTAGATTTGCTCTCCAAAGAAGGGCTGTCGATGCGGTGGTGTCTGCCACCTGAGGTTGGGAAGGCATCAAGGTTGCGAGCATGGCGATGAATTGGCGCATGGGCAGCTGCATATACTCGCCTACAGTACTATCCATATTTAGGGATGTCCGGACCTGTGAGTGCGGTGAGGGAGGGAGCTCCTGGCTAGGATCGGACAGCAGTGCGCTTCGGTATGTTGGGTGTGGGACAGCAGTCTGTTTTGAGGTCTGTGCTGGGGGCTCGTTAGCTGTCCCTCTGGTTTTGTTAGTTTGTGACTCTGTTGTGGCTTGGTTCGCTTTCCCCCTTCGTCCTCTGCTTCAGGGACTCCTTGGCCTCTGTCATTCGAGGACAGTCTCAGTTCCAGGCCTCATGTTCCCCCACACCCTACACATTTGGGCTTGGCAGCAATACATGCCGTGGATTGGTGACCTGTCCCGGCACATCTGCCACATCGCTCCTTGACTTTACATGTAGGAGCAATCTGCCCGAAACTCTGGCACTTGTAACAGTGGATTGGACTGGGGACAAACTGTCGAACACGGAACGATTGCCACCCTACGTGTACTCTGTCGGGAAGTGCTGTGTCAGAAAATGTGAGCAGGAGCGAACCAGTGTCGTTTTCCCTTGCTTCTCCCTTTCTCGTCAGCCTTTTTACTTCAAGAACTCCTTGGTCTCTTAGACCATCCAGGATCTCGTTCTCCGGCGTCTCGCAGAGATCCCGGCAGCTAATGACACCTTTGCTTTGGTTTTTGCTGGTGTGGAGTGTGACAGTCACCGGAACTGATATCGTTCGGTTCTTAAGTTTGACTGAGATCGACTGTATTTTCCTGAGTGTTGTCGCAGTTTCGTCGTCAGATAGGTGTATTTCTACGTTGCCGTTCGGGTGGCGGAGGACGCGAGCAGGTTGAACCGATTCAGCGAGTGGTGGAGCTGGAATGGGTTCACTTTCACCGTTCTGTCCTGTATTCTCATGACGAGGATACGCGGAATGCGGTTGCGAGATTCAGTGGGGCCATCGTTGTTTGTGGCAGGAGGCTCGGGCATAAAGGGCGTGTTTCCACTCTCTGCAGGGGTGTACTCTGAGTCTCTGGACTGCTCTGGTACGGTTCGCGCGACGGGGAGTCTATCGTCCGTGAGATCCATTGCAGCGGTTAAATCATGTGAGCTAGCGGTGGTCTGGTTCGTTGCACGGGTCGGAGTCCGTGAGGTCTGATCGGAGAGCGTTTGATAGGTATAAGCCGCCATGAGTGAAGCATCTACCTTCGGCCCCCTGGGTTGCCAGCTGTCAATAGCTGGGCCCGGGGGCTGGTACAGTGCCTACGGGGGCAGGGGCGCTTGTCTCAGAGGGGCGAGAGATACTCACACAACCCCTCCAATCAGAACGCACCCACCCCCTTGACGCCATCAGCCCAGTGGGCCGGCAGGGCGATGAGTCGGAACGAAGCAAAACGCGGCAGTCCTCACGCAGCAGAGACTGCGGTCCACCAGGCGCGCGCAACAGGCCGGAGTCTCGCAAATCGACGGTTTCAAAACCCCGGCCCGCGTCGCGCCCGGAAAGAACAATCACAGTCCCAACAATCATCACCCCACCCCGCTTCCACAGCGGGCGGCGTGTGCTGAACCAGCAGTGCTGCTCCAGCCCACTGCCCAGGCACGGAGCCTCACAGCCTGCCCACTATCCCGGTGACGTCTGAGTCGCCAGCGCTGACGCCCACCCTCCTCCATACGAAGCCTCACAGCCTGCCCACTATCCCGGTGACGTCTGAGTCGCCAGCGCTGACGCCTCGCTCTCCTCCATACGGAGCCTCACAGCCTGCCCACTATCTAGGTGACGTCTGAGTCGCCAGCGCTGACGCCCCACCCTCCTCCATCGGCCGCCACCTCGGGACGGCCTGCACTCCCAGTGCCGGCGACAGGGTTCCCCTCCGGACGCCGAATTCAGGCAACGGCTGGGGCACGTCACGCCACTCAAAGACCGGCTCAGAACTGAGACGTGACACCCCAGTAAAAAGGACAACACACTGGTGATGTGATTGTGGCGTCATGGCCACGTGCTCTCTCACTGCATCCCTGTTTGTGATGACACCACGAATTAGTTGAGATCGAGCCGAACGTATGACACTGCGTTAGTATAAACTTGCATAATACGTGGACATGATATATCAAGTACCAACTGTCTTATCAACCTAATACGACTTTCCATTACCGGCAAACTTTTCACTTGCATGGACCCCAAAACGTGTTTCGTCACTGTCTACACTTAGCAGCAAAGCCGCTCTCCATCTTAAATCAAAGAGGTTGGTTCCATTTTCTGTGCTATTTTGCTCACGGTCAATAGTTTTCAAATGATCGTTTTGATGGCACTAATCCAGATATGGTTACTTTTATTCCTACTTCAAAATTAGAGAACTGCGATCCAGACTAGGAGAAGTAGTCTATGTGTTCCGTTATTTTTCGAAGTATGCTACGGCGTTTAAAAAAATTGACACGATACGCTAGCTTCGCTCCAAGTTGGCTCAGCTAGGCGGCGTCCAACTTGCAGAGCCCAGGCAATGGAAGAATCATTCCGTAACGTAACGTAGGCCATGTGCGCCACGCAGATGTGCCGCGCTCCGAAGAACCGTCCAGTACCGACGACACACCAGCCGCGCTCCGATGAACCGTCCAGTACCCGACGACACACCAGCCGCGCTCTGTACTCGCAACGTCAACGACCAAACCGACAGCGGGCAGTCAAAGTCCACACGGCGCTCTAAAAGTCCCAATGGCACCAACACAAGTGTTGGTGCCAAGTAAGTTGTCAGCGAGCGTCGTTCCCAATCCGCACCAGCTCCCAACAGCCGAAATAATCCATAGGCGAAAAAGGGACGGAATCAGCAGAGACCACCGGTCTCTACTGATGGTCCGCTGCGGCTACCGGCCGCCATGGCTTACATCCTCTTCACACTTCTGTACTGTAGTACACACTGTTGGAAAACCAGATATCGCTGTATCCCAATGCTAAAATTAGCGTTTTGATTGCAAAACAGATTTTAAGCAGCATACATGCTACTTGTGCATGAGCAACACACGATTTGAAACAAACGTGTATTGGTGTAATGCGTATTAGGACCACATGGGGCGTATATCAGAGTTTCACCACTTTTCATGAGTTTCAAGAGGATAACACGTCTCCAAAAAGTCGAAAGCAGTATTTGCGAGCATCGCCACCAGTGGGCAGTACCAGCAGGTGTAGTGGGGCAGGGGGGCCCATCACGGGTCCGGCTCGCCGCAGCCCAGCCTGTCCGCAGTGGGCCGTACCACGCTGCAGGGGGCCCATCACGGGTCCGGCTCGCCGCAGCCCAGCCTGTCCGCAGTGGGCCGTACCACGCTGCAGGGGGCCCATCACGGGTCCGGCTCGCCGCAGCCCAGCCTGTCCGCAGTGGGCCGTACCACGCTGCAGGGGGCCCATCACGGGTCCGGCTCGCCGCAGCCCAGCCTGTCCGCAGTGGGCCGTACCACGTGCAGGGGGCCCATCACGGATCCGGCTCGCCGCAGCCCAGCCTGTCCGCAGTGGGCCGTACCACGCTGCAGGGGCCCATCACGGGTCCGGCTCGCCGCAGCCCAGCCTGTCCGCAGTGGGCCGTACCACGCTGCAGGGGGCCCATCACGGGTCCGGCTTGCCGCAGCCCAGCCTGTCCGCGTGGGCCGTACCACGCTGCAGGGGCCCATCACGGATCCGGCTCGCCGCAGCCCAGCCTGCCCGCCCACGCACAGTATTGCTAGCGCCCGTAATAACGCTTGCCGCCACCGTAGCGGCGGTAGCCTCGGTAGCCTCTGGAGCCGCCGTAGCCGCCGTAGCGCCGGTAGCCGCCGCCGTACCCTCCATACTTTCTACCATAGCCACCGTAGCGTCTGCCGTAGCCGTAGCCAGGGTCGCCGGCCGCGGAGTGGGAGGTCAGCACGAGGGCAGCCAGCACCACCATCGCCAGCAACTGTCAGTGACGCGACACGACTCTCACCAGACAGCACCACCATCGCCAGCAACTGTCAGTGACGCGACAGGACTCTCACCAGACAGCACCACCGTCGCCAGCAACTGTCAGTGACGCGACACGACTCTCACCAGACAGCACCACCATCGCCAGCAACTGTCAGTGACGCGACACGACTCTCACCAGACAGCACCACCATCGCCAGCAACTGTCAGTGACGCGACACGACTCTCACCAGCCAGCACCACCATCGCCAGCAACTGTCAGTGACGCGACACGACTCTCACCAGACAGCACCACCATCGCCAGCAACTGTCAGTGACGCGACACGACTCTCACCAGCCAGCACCACCATCGCCAGCAACTGTCAGTGACGCGACACGACTCTCACCAGACAGCACCACCATCGCCAGCAACTGTCAGTGACGCGACACGACTCTCACCAGCCAGCACCACCATCGCCAGCAACTGTCAGTGACGCGACACGACTCTCACCAGACAGCACCACCATCGCCAGCAACTGTCAGTGACGCGACACGACTCTCACCAGACAGCACCACCATCGCCAGCAACTGTCAGTGACGCGACACGACTCTCACCAGACAGCACCACCATCGCCAGCAACTGTCAGTGACGCGACACGACTCTCACCAGACAGCACCACCATCGCCAGCAACTGTCAGTGACGCGACACGACTCTCACCAGACAGCACCACCATCGCCAGCAACTGTCAGTGACGCGACACGACTCTCACCAGACAGCACCACCATCGCCAGCAACTGTCAGTGACGCGACACGACTCTCACCAGACAGCACCACCATCGCCAGCAACTGTCAGTGACGCGACACGACTCTCACCAGACAGCACCACCATCGCCAGCAACTGTCAGTGACGCGACACGACTCTCACCAGACAGCACCACCATCGCCAGCAACTGTCAGTGACGCGACACGACTCTCACCAGACAGCACCACCATCGCCAGCAACTGTCAGTGACGCGACACGACTCTCACCAGACAGCACCACCATCGCCAGCAACTGTCAGTGACGCGACACGACTCTCACCAGACAGCACCACCATCGCCAGCAACTGTCAGTGACGCGACACGACTCTCACCAGACAGCACCACCATCGCCAGCAACTGTCAGTGACGCGACACGACTCTCACCAGACAGCACCACCATCGCCAGCAACTGTCAGTGACGCGACACGACTCTCACCAGACAGCACCACCATCGCCAGCAACTGTCAGTGACGCGACACGACTCTCACCAGACAGCACCACCATCGCCAGCAACTGTCAGTGACGCGACACGACTCTCACCAGACAGCACCACCATCGCCAGCAACTGTCAGTGACGCGACACGACTCTCACCAGACAGCACCACCATCGCCAGCAACTGTCAGTGACGCGACACGACTCTCACCAGACAGCACCACCATCGCCAGCAACTGTCAGTGACGCGACACGACTCTCACCAGACAGCACCACCATCGCCAGCAACTGTCAGTGACGCGACACGACTCTCACCAGACAGCACCACCATCGCCAGCAACTGTCAGTGACGCGACACGACTCTCACCAGACAGCACCACCATCGCCAGCAACTGTCAGTGACGCGACACGACTCTCACCAGACAGCACCACCATCGCCAGCAACTGTCAGTGACGCGACACGACTCTCACCAGACAGCACCACCATCGCCAGCAACTGTCAGTGACGCGACACGACTCTCACCAGACAGCACCACCATCGCCAGCAACTGTCAGTGACGCGACACGACTCTCACCAGACAGCACCACCATCGCCAGCAACTGTCAGTGACGCGACACGACTCTCACCAGACAGCACCACCATCGCCAGCAACTGTCAGTGACGCGACACGACTCTCACCAGCCAGCACCACCATCGCCAGCAACTGTCAGTGACGCGACACGACTCTCACCAGACAGCACCACCATCGCCAGCAACTGTCAGTGACGCGACACGACTCTCACCAGACAGCACCACCATCGCCAGCAACTGTCAGTGACGCGACACGACTCTCACCAGACAGCACCACCATCGCCAGCAACTGTCAGTGACGCGACACGACTCTCACCAGACAGCACCACCATCGCCAGCAACTGTCAGTGACGCGACACGACTCTCACCAGACAGCACCACCATCGCCAGCAACTGTCAGTGACGCGACACGACTCTCACCAGACCAGCACCACCATCGCCAGCAACTGTCAGTGACGCGACACGACTCTCACCAGACAGCACCACCATCGCCAGCAACTGTCAGTGACGCGACACGACTCTCACCAGACAGCACCACCATCGCCAGCAACTGTCAGTGACGCGACACGACTCTCACCAGACAGCACCACCATCGCCAGCAACTGTCAGTGACGCGACACGACTCTCACCAGACAGCACCACCATCGCCAGCAACTGTCAGTGACGCGACACGACTCTCACCAGACAGCACCACCATCGCCAGCAACTGTCAGTGACGCGACACGACTCTCACCAGACAGCACCACCATCGCCAGCAACTGTCAGTGACGCGACACGACTCTCACCAGACAGCACCACCATCGCCAGCAACTGTCAGTGACGCGACACGACTCTCACCAGACAGCACCACCATCGCCAGCAACTGTCAGTGACGCGACACGACTCTCACCAGACAGCACCACCATCGCCAGCAACTGTCAGTGACGCGACACGACTCTCACCAGACAGCACCACCATCGCCAGCAACTGTCAGTGACGCGACACGACTCTCACCAGACAGCACCACCATCGCCAGCAACTGTCAGTGACGCGACACGACTCTCACCAGACAGCACCACCATCGCCAGCAACTGTCAGTGACGCGACACGACTCTCACCAGACAGCACCACCATCGCCAGCAACTGTCAGTGACGCGACACGACTCTCACCAGACAGCACCACCATCGCCAGCAACTGTCAGTGACGCGACACGACTCTCACCAGACAGCACCACCATCGCCAGCAACTGTCAGTGACGCGACACGACTCTCACCAGACAGCACCACCATCGCCAGCAACTGTCAGTGACGCGACACGACTCTCACCAGACAGCACCACCATCGCCAGCAACTGTCAGTGACGCGACACGACTCTCACCAGACAGCACCACCATCGCCAGCAACTGTCAGTGACGCGACACGACTCTCACCAGACAGCACCACCATCGCCAGCAACTGTCAGTGACGCGACACGACTCTCACCAGACAGCACCACCATCGCCAGCAACTGTCAGTGACGCGACACGACTCTCACCAGACAGCACCACCATCGCCAGCAACTGTCAGTGACGCGACACGACTCTCACCAGACAGCACCACCATCGCCAGCAACTGTCAGTGACGCGACACGACTCTCACCAGACAGCACCACCATCGCCAGCAACTGTCAGTGACGCGACACGACTCTCACCAGACAGCACCACCATCGCCAGCAACTGTCAGTGACGCGACACGACTCTCACCAGACAGCACCACCATCGCCAGCAACTGTCAGTGACGCGACACGACTCTCACCAGACAGCACCACCATCGCCAGCAACTGTCAGTGACGCGACACGACTCTCACCAGACAGCACCACCATCGCCAGCAACTGTCAGTGACGCGACACGACTCTCACCAGACAGCACCACCATCGCCAGCAACTGTCAGTGACGCGACACGACTCTCACCAGACAGCACCACCATCGCCAGCAACTGTCAGTGACGCGACACGACTCTCACCAGACAGCACCACCATCGCCAGCAACTGTCAGTGACGCGACACGACTCTCACCAGACAGCACCACCATCGCCAGCAACTGTCAGTGACGCGACACGACTCTCACCAGACAGCACCACCATCGCCAGCAACTGTCAGTGACGCGACACGACTCTCACCAGACAGCACCACCATCGCCAGCAACTGTCAGTGACGCGACACGACTCTCACCAGACAGCACCACCATCGCCAGCAACTGTCAGTGACGCGACACGACTCTCACCAGACAGCACCACCATCGCCAGCAACTGTCAGTGACGCGACACGACTCTCACCAGACAGCACCACCATCGCCAGCAACTGTCAGTGACGCGACACGACTCTCACCAGACAGCACCACCATCGCCAGCAACTGTCAGTGACGCGACACGACTCTCACCAGACAGCACCACCATCGCCAGCAACTGTCAGTGACGCGACACGACTCTCACCAGACAGCACCACCATCGCCAGCAACTGTCAGTGACGCGACACGACTCTCACCAGACAGCACCACCATCGCCAGCAACTGTCAGTGACGCGACACGACTCTCACCAGACAGCACCACCATCGCCAGCAACTGTCAGTGACGCGACACGACTCTCACCAGACAGTCGGACGGTGCCAGCAACTGTCAGTGACGCGACACGACTCTCACCAGACAGCACCACCATCGCCAGCAACTGTCAGTGACGCGACACGACTCTCACCAGACAGCACCACCATCGCCAGCAACTGTCAGTGACGCGACACGACTCTCACCAGACAGCACCACGGTCGCCAGCAACTGTCAGTGACGCGACACGACTCTCACCAGACAGCACCGGACCATCGCCAGCAACTGTCAGTGACGCGACACGACTCTCACCAGACAACCGGACGGTCGCCAGCAACTGTCAATGACGCGACACGACTCTCACCAGACAGCACCACCATCGCCAGCAACTGTCAGTGACGCGACACGACTCTCACCAGACAGCACCACCATCGCCAGCAACTGTCAGTGACGCGACACGACTCTCACCAGACAGCACCGACGGTCGCCAGCAACTGTCAGTGACGCGACACGACTCTCACCAGACAGCACCACCATCGCCAGCAACTGTCAGTGACGCGACACGACTCTCACCAGACAATCGGACGGTGCCAGCAACTGTCAGTGACGCGACACGACTCTCACCAGACAGCACCACCATCGCCAGCAACTGTCAGTGACGCGACACGACTCTCACCAGACAGTCGGACGGTGCCAGCAACTGTCAGTGACGCGACACGACTCTCACCAGACAGCACCACCATCGCCAGCAACTGTCAGTGACGCGACACGACTCTCACCAGACAGTCGGACGGTGCCAGCAACTGTCAGTGACGCGACACGGCTCTCGCCAGACAACCGGACGGCGCCAGCAACTGTCAATGACGCGACACGACTCTCACCAGACAGCACCACCATCTCCAGCAACTGTCAGTGACGCGACACGACTCTCACCAGACAGCACAACCATCGCCAGCAACTGTCAGTGACGCGACACGACTCTCACCAGACAACCGGACGGCGCCAGCAACTGTCAGTGACGCGACACGACTCTCACCAGACAGCACAACCATCGCCAGCAACTGTCAGTGACGCGACACGACTCTCACCAGACAGCACCACCATCTCCAGCAACTGTCAGTGACGCGACACGACTCTCACCAGACAGCCGGACGGCCCCAGCAACTGTCAGTGACATGACACGACTCTCACCAGACTGTCGGACGGCGCCAGCAACTGTCAGTGACGCGACACGACTCTCACCAGACAGTCGGACGGCGCCAGCAACTGTCAGCGACGCGACACGACTCTCACCAGACAGTTGGACGGCGCCAGCAACTGTCAGTGACGCGACACGACTCTCACCAGACAGCACCACCATCGCCAGCAACTGTCAGTGACGCAACACGACTCTCACCAGACACTCGGACGGCGCCAGCAACTTTCAGTGACGCGACACGACTCTCAACAGACAGCACCACCATCGCCAGCAACTGTCAGTGACGCAACACGACTCTCACCAGACACTCGGACGGCGCCAGCAACTTTCAGTGACGCGACACGACTCTCAACAGACAGCACCACCATCGCCAGCAACTGTCAGTGACGCGACACGACTCTCACCAGACAGCGCCACCACCCCAGCAACTGTCAGTGACGCGACACGACTCTCACCAGACAGCACCACTATCTCCAGCAACTGTCAGTGATGCGACACGACTTTCACCAGACAGCACCACCATCGCCAGCAACTGTCAGTGACACGACACGACTCTCACCAGACACTCGGACGACGCCAGCAACTGTCAGTGACGCGACACGACTCTCACCAGACAGCACCACTATCTCCAGCAACTGTCAGTGACGCGACACGACTCTCACCAGACAGCACCACCATCGCCAGCAACTGTCAGTGACGCGACACGACTCTCACCAGACAGTCGGACGGCGCCAGCCTCTGACGCCAGTCCCATGTTCAAACGCTCAACTAGTTCCCAGTCTGAGAAAATACAGACCCAGACCTCATACATCCACATGCTTGCAATCTAGTATTTTGAAGTAGGACGGAAGACGTACACATTTCTACTACTGGCACCCATTCAAAGCCAAACGCCATGATAATTTGGCGAATGACAAAACGAAAAAAATCGATCTCTATAAGACTCGGAGGAAATGAAGAATTTATCCCTTAATAAATTTACATAATCGTCAGTAACAGATAACACAGACTACGAATGGAATGAGTGTTTCGGGTGTTTAGTTTTTTGTGAGGAAGTCCTACAATATGTACTTGATCTAGCAATAAGTGTGTCTATCAGCGAGATTTTCCCCTGTGTCTAGGCTTAGTCCCATTGTGAATATGACAGCAGTGTTGTATGCGTTAACCCCAGCTCCAGTCGGCCTCAGATGCAACTTCGCCCCAGTGGGGGAGGCCCGTTTAAATTCCCCCTTTTTAACTCTGGAACGGATAAAGATAGAAAGACAAACGATAATTGGATAGGTGTTCTAATTTTAAGTAACCTTTTATAAGGTTCATTTTTTTCAAAAATGGTCAAATTCAGTTCACCTAAGGTGAAACTACCAGTTTTAATATCGCTGTTATTCCTGCAGTTCATGTGCCCATAAGTCAGCTTCTAATGGAACTAGCTAAACGATAGCTCAGCCTGTTCCAGTAGAATATAACAGAGGTCATAACATATCTGACCTGACCCAAGAACAGGTCAACGCCGCAATGTTCACCAAGATAGTCACGTGGGGTGTCATTGGACTCACCAGTGCAAAACAAGTAAAACTAAATGAACAACAACAACGATATTTTGATTAATTTTTGTTTTCTGCCCCTGGGAACACCTAAATAGGCATACATATACCTATACACGTCACGCCTGGCCGGAAATGACCCCGGACAGGTTCCTGACGCATACAATGGCCCGCTTCGTTTTTTGACCGACCCAAAATAGCAAATAAATAAGAGAAAAACTCAAAAAGTCACTTCTGGACGAAAAGGGTGTTGATGTATTTTCCCATTGTATCTTAATGAGGATATCGCGCCTAATGGTTGACCCCAGTTCAATGATATCACAAAGTCTGTACCATACTGAAGTTTGAGAGACATGGATACCATTATATGATTCAGCGTATAAAATTACCACTAATGTCAATTTAAAACGATAGTCTAGCCTTAATTTGAGTCAAACTTAACACGCGCCCCGCTGTGGGGGGGCGAAATTCGCCCCCTCCTGGTTTTTCCCAGATAGCTAAAAAAATGAAGAGACGCAGAACAACGAAGCTTACGGTACCTTATCCCTGATCAATTTTACACATCTGACTAAATTTTTTAGTTGAATTCATGTCAGGTCAAGGAGCTATTTAGGGTCAAGTGACCCGACCTCAAAATCTAAAATTACGAGTTTGAAGCAGCGCCCAGGGAACACTAGCAAACCGATCAGTTTGAAACTTCCACAATATGATAAGGTCATTAGAGTCTACAAATCTGCTATCTCGGAATTTTGATATTGGTGACCTAAGGTGAAGTCAATTTTTTGGTCACCCCAGTATAAGTCTATGGTGAAAAAAGAATGGACTCGTTTTCAGGAAATACTGGATAGATAAGGCTGAAAATCCTCAAACTGTCTATTCTTACCACGATCTTGACCACAAAGTTGAGTTTTTGAGTATCTGACCTCTCAAAGGTCATATCAGGTCACGGGAGCAGAGAGTGATTGGTTGGAGTCGATTGGTATGCAACATGACCATACCAGGTCACTCTGTGACCCTGACCTAGGTCGAGGTCAGGTCATTTTGACTATTTGACCTAGCAAGGTCATATCATACATCATTCGATTTGCCGTGATGAGAGGAATCCAATGATGCATAAATATTTGCTCTAGCTCCCCTGAGGGCAGATCTAGAGAGGGAAACGTGCAGTGCTCTGTTGTAAGCCTATGGAGCATTCTTTGGCCTATGCTGACCTCAATATTGACCTGACATAAAAATTATACTTATAAATTCTCTTCGTCTTGTCAAGAGCTTTCAAACGCCGGCCGTAATTTTCCTTTAGATTTTGTGGGGAACGAGATACGGAGGGAGGGGGCGAAAAACGCCCCCCCCCAGCGGGGCGCGTCATGCAAGGGACCCCAGCGGGGCGCGTGTTAAGTGACCTAACATTACCAAATGCTTTGAATCAAAAATAAGCTACAGAAAAATCCGTATTAGAACGTGATTCAGGATAAAAACAACACTAAAACTATTTTGGAACAATGTTCTAGCCCAAAGTGAGGATTTGATCCAACATGTCCTGACATGACCCAAGATTGGTCAATAGCTGATAAAACGTCATACGTAACATTTTTTAAACCTGAATACGAAACAAAGAAGTGATTAGTTAACAAGGATAATCTTGGGAGAAAATAGGGTATTTGCGTATTTTCCCATAGTTTTTTAATGGGGAAGTCACGCCAAGTAGCTGAGCCCAGGTAAATGATATAAAATATTTCCGCTGCCCAATCTTGCCGCTCTGAGTGGGCCTACAACATACTATGAGCGTCAAACAGATGTTTCAAAATCTGTAGGTAGGGCACAACTTTCAATTTTTCGGAGGTAGGACCGTTTGAACTGAGCTGGTGACGTGACCTAACCAGGGGCGCAGCCAGAGCTTTCGTATGGGGGGCACACCAACTTTGAGGGGCACCCCGGGGAAAAAGGGCACTTTTTAACGTAACCTAAAAAACTTACTATATCTTTGTATATATCATTTTTTGGGCATCTTTGGTTCAATAAAAATGCAAAGAAATCATTGACGGAGAAGGAAAATTCGATTAAAACCGAAAAAGAAACAAAATATCATCAAAATGCCATGGAAGTAGCCACAACACTACTTTTTTGGGATAGATTTAAGGACAGCCAACTAATGCAAATACTTAACATCAGCGGAGCATGTGATATCTGTTACAATGTGCAGGTTGAGGAACACGGATTAAGTTCCTTGCCTCCCACAATCGCCGTGGGACGAGGAGTGGCATAGTGTCTTTGGAAGAACACATTTTTGCTGCCGGAAAAATTTGGGAGATACCTTTTGAACTCGTTTATTAAGTTCCATATTCTCAAGGATCGGTCCCAGTTAAGAGTAAATAAAAGGTGAACAGGCCGGTGGTTTAGATGGGGATGGTGTGACAGGGCTGAAAATTGTAACAACTAGTTCTTCATTTAAATTAATTAGTAGAAATCCTGGTTTAGGGGACAGTGCTCTGAGCTCAGGGGCACATGCCTTTTTATCATCCCTTCCCAGAATCCACCAGTATAATAAGCAATTTATATAACCTGGGGTGTCTAGGTATCACAAGCCGTTTTAGAGATTCTTCATTCCTCGTTAGCTCCGTTTTACAAGGGAGTTTCCATTGTGTTCTTATTCCCCATCTATTCAAGACCAGCTCTGGGGCCCCCAAATGTGGATCAGATGCCCCCAGAGCAGCTTCCCCCATCCCCCAGTTGTGCCTCCAGGGACTAAACTAGCTCAGTGAACCTGCCCCGAAATGATGGGAGTTGGCCTTGTGTTATTATTATCTGTCTATTCAAGACCACCTCAGGGGCCCCTGATGTAGATCAGGCCACAGAGCAGCTCATTCTTCACCCAGGGACTAGACTAGCTCATTGGTCCCAGAGATGTGGTCATCAGACTAGCTCATGGGCCACAGATAGGCTCATAGGGCCTTAAACCAGTTCAAGAAGCCCCAGAACAGTTTAAGGCGCCAGATCACCTCAGGGGACCTCAAGCCAACTTAGGGGCTCTCACAAGCTCAGCGCCCAGACCAGCTCAGGGTACACTCAGAACCTAGACCCACTCTTGGGCCCCAGATCAGCTCTTGGGGTCCCAGATCAGTTCAGGGGCCTCAAGTCAGGTCAGGGGGCAGGATCAAGTCAGGGCCACTAAATCAGCTCAGGAATCCCTCACCAGCTCGGGGCCCAAGCAGTTCAAAAGCCCCAGAGCTGCTCAGGGAACACCAGATCGGCCCATAGGGCACCAGATCAGCCTCGGGGACAAATAATCAGATCAGTGGTCCCCGACCAGCTCGGGGCCCAGATCAGCTCGGGAATACCAGATCAAGTCAGGAGGCACTTAATCAGCTCAGGAGCCCCATACCATCTCAGGGGCCCTCACCAACCCCTGTGGGCCCAGCTCAGCCCAGGGCCTGGGAGCTGCTCAGGAAATCACGTAATCACACCAGGAGGTCCAGGTCAGCTTAAAGGGCACCATACTAGCAATGTAGCACCAGACTAGCTCAGAGGGAATCAGATGGGCTCAGGAGACACACTGATGACTCAGCAGGCACCAGATCGACTCAGGGGGCATTAGTTATGTTCAGGGGCAGTATATCTGCTCAGGGTGCACCAGATCGATCAGCTCAGGGGCCAAGTTCAAGTCAGGGGTACTAAATCAGCTCAGGGATCCCTCACCAGCTCGGGGCCCAATCAGTTCAAAAGCCCCAGAGCTGCTCAGGGGACACCAGATGCCCATAGGGCACCAGATTAGCTTAGGGTACAAACAATCAGATCAGTGGTCCACGACCAGCTCGGGAATACCAGATCAAGTCAGGAGGTACTTAATCAGCTCAGGAGCCCCATACAATCTCAAGCCTCATCAGCCTCTGTGGGCCCAGCTCAGCCCAGGGCTTTAGAGCTGCTCATGAAATCACGTAAGGAGGCCCAGGTCAGCTTAGCTCAGGCACCAGATTAGCTCAGAGGGCAGCAGATGGACTCAGCAGGTACCAGATCGACTCAGGGGCATTATTGCATCTTAGGTGGCACCAGATCGATCCGCTCGGGGGCTCAGATCAGCTTCCAGCCCCCGGACTATGACAGGAGCCTAAATCAGCTCAGGGAGCAACATAACAGCTCAGGGGACACAAGGTGGGCTCAGGGCCCACCAAACCAGCTCAGGGGGACCGGACCATCTAAGGAGACATCAATAATCAGTTGAGGGGGCACCTAATCAGCTGAAGAGGCACCATATTGACTTAGGAGACAGAATCAACTTGGGGAGTCATGAGATCAGTTCGGGGCCCGAATCAGCTCAATGGGCACTAAATCAGCTATTAGGGCACCAAACAAGCTCGGAAGCATTACACTAACTCAGAGAGCATTATATAGGTTCAGGAGGCACAATTATTTGCTCCGTGGGGCACTCGATTGACTCAGGGGCACCAGATCAGCTTAGAGGGCAAGTAATCAGCTCAAGGGGCCAAGACCAGCTGAGAGGCCACGAGATGAGCTCAAGGAGCACCACATCGGCTTTACCCGTACGATTATTGGCGATAATGAGGCATTAGGTGGACACATACTAGGTGCCCATACTCTTCCCGGGTGCTTGGAAAGGCGATAGAATACCCTAGCTGACCGAGAAAGGTATTAAGTTGTCCAACAATAGTTTCAATCGCTACATGCGTTCCAGTTACATCTAGGTTCAACGGCTAGGGCACTAAATTTCGAGCGGCACGGCCCAAATTGGGTACACCACCTGGCAATCAAAAGGGCACCCCGGCAGTGATGGGGGCACGTGCCCCCTGTGCCTTCCTGGCTGCACCCCTGGACAGTAGATCAACTCCGGGAGGCATTAAATCAGCTCAGAGGGCCCGGAACAGCTCAAGGGGCACTAAAACAGCTAAAAGGACTCCAGGCAAGCTCGGAGGCATCAAACTAACTCAGAGAGTATTTTATAGGCTCAGAAGGCACACTTATTTTCTCAGGAGGGCACCAGATTGACTACGAGGGCACCAGATCAGCTCAGAGGGCACATGATCAGCTCCAAGGGGCACCAAATGAGCTCCGCCCGTACGATTATTGGCGACGAAGAGGCATTATCTGGAAACGGATTGCGTGCCTATGCTCTTCCCGGGTGCTTGGAAAGGCGACAGAATGCCCTAGCTGACCAAAAAGGCACTTAGTTGTCAAACAATAGTTGAAATGGCTAAATGCAGTCTAGTTACATCTAGGTTCAACGGCGCAGGGCACTAAATTTCGAGCGGCACGGCCCAAAGAGGGTACACCACCTGGCAATCAAAAGCGTACCCCGGCACCGATGGGTGCACGTGCCCCTTGTGCCCCCTGGACAGTAGATAAACTCCGGGAGGCATTAAATAAGTTCAGGGGCCCGGATCAGCTCAAGGGGTACTAAAACAGCTAATAGCGCAGCAGGCAAGCTCGGAGGCATCAGACTAA
Source organism: Lepas anatifera (assembly GCA_034440635.1). Lineage (NCBI taxonomy): Eukaryota > Metazoa > Arthropoda > Thecostraca > Lepadidae > Lepas > Lepas anatifera. Next base: position 839,104 of record JAOTON010001030.1, on the reverse strand, counting down.
CTCAGAGAGCATTATATAGGTTCAGAAGGCACAATTATTTATTCAGGGGAGGGGGCACCAGATTGACTACGAGGGCATCAGATCAGCTCAGAAGGCACATGATCACCTCCAGGGGGCACCAGATGAGTTCCACCCGTACGATTATTGGCGACGATGAGGCATTATCTGGAAACGGATTACGTGCCTATACTATTTCCGGGTGCTTGGAAAGGCGACAGAATGTTTTAGGTGACCAAAGAGGCACTTAATTGTCAAACAATAGTTGAAATCGCTAAATGCGGCCTAGTTCCGTCTAGGTTCAACGGCGTAGGGCACTAAATTTCGAGCGGCACGGCCCAAAGGGGTACACCACCTGGCAATTAAAAGGGCACCCGGCACCGATGGGGGCACGTGCCCCCTGTGTCCCCTGGCTGTGGCCCTAGACAGTAGATAAACTACGGGAGGCATTAAATAAGTTCAGGGGCCCGGATCAGCTCAAGGGGCACTAAAACAGCTAATAGGGCACCAGGCAAGCTCGGAGGCATCAGACTAACTCAGAGAACATTATATAGATTCAGAAGGCACAATTATTTTCTCAGGGGGGGCACCAGATTGACTACAAGGGCATCAGATCAGCTCAGAGGGCACATGATCAGCTCCAGGGTTCAAGACCAGCGCTCAGGGGGCACCAGATGAGATCAAGGGGCACCAGATTTGCTCTGCCCATACGATTATTGGCGACGATGAGGCATTATCTGGAAACGGATTACGTGCCTTTACTCTTCCCGGGTGCTTGGAAAGGCGACAGAATGCCCTAACTGACCAAAAAGGCACTTAATTGTCAAACAATAGCTTAAATCACTACATGCAGTCTAGTTCCATCTAGGCTCAACGACGTAGGGTACTAAATTTCGAGCGGCACGGCCCAAAGAGGGCACACCACCTGGCAATCAAAAGGGCACCCCGGCACCGATGGGGGGCACGTGCCCCCTGTGCCCCCTGGCTGCGCCCCTGGACCTAACACGACCAGAGTTAAAAATTTTCAGAAAAGCTACTTCAAAGGTTCAACGATGAGGCAGACGAAGTTTCGCGGCGCTGCGCCAGGTCGTTCTTTCACAAACTCGGAAAAACCTTAGGGGCGGCTGAAACGAACCCTCACTGGGGCAACGGTTAATATTGTTGCACAACTTCAGAAGGCTATTGAACGCATGAAGCAGTAATCCCAGGATATAACCCATATATCTCACTAATCATCTGGATTTTGCTTTGATTGCGACGGAAAATTGGATTCTACATCGTGCTTAAATACAATTGCAGCGCTAGTATATTGCAAATGACTATTTACCTTCTTTAGTTTGAGACGTTGGAACGGAGCCGCAGAAAGTTGTTTGTGAGCACGTGGTTGACTAGCTTTTCTGAGACTGAAAGTGATTCCATACGCATTTATCTTCTCGGTAGACTCTTTTAATTGTTCAAGCAATGTCTTCCTTCATAAGTATGCTTACATAGAGATTCATTACATTCAAGGAGAAGATTATGACATCCATGAGGGATGAGGTAGGCGTTTTTTTCTGTAGGCAAGGGAGATATTCATCCGTAATGCTTATATGAGCTGCAATTAATTGTAAGATCTGTGAAGTACGCATTAAATTAGCCACAAAAGTGTATCTAAGGGCTCTCCACACACGTCTCGTAGTGTACACGTAGTGTTTCTTTCTCATGAACATCCAGGTGGCATGCCTGTGCTGACGGTTTGGACCGCTAACGCACCACTCAACGTGTAGTTTCTTCAATTCAATGTAAGTTTTGCAAAATAATTGTGGGATATAACGCATAAGAAACGCATTTGGAGTAAGGTTGGTAAATGACTGGAACAGTTTGCCAGCTGACGCGGCAGATGCCCCATCATTGAATGCCAAATCTAGACTCAAATCTAGACTCGATAACCACTGGGCATCTATTCAATACGTGATACCAGACGAAGATAGGTAGCGGCTGTCTTAAAAAGCGCCTATTTTGAATAGGTGTTAAATGCTCCAGGATGTAATATGCACGTGCAGTCTCTCCATTTTTCGTGCATATGAGTTTTTCAACTGTTCAATGTTTGTCATTGGGGGCAAGAGCGAACCCTACAGGCCAGATGCCTCCATGTTCTGAATACATTATTATTATTATTATTATTATTATTATTATTATATATAAATCTATAAATAACTTATAAAAAATTCTGAGATTGGTACTTTGTACACAGGATAAAATGTTAGACCAGTTCGACTTCGTTTGAATGAACACTGAACATCCATATAATGCCAGACTTCACAAGAAACATACACTTTTTTGGCAACGCATTCAGACCCACGGCCAAAATCTAGTTATCTGACCACGAAATCAACAACGCATTTTTTATCGAAATTCTTAGTACAAACAGGGTCAAAGCAGAACTAAAAACAAACTAAACGATTAAAAGATCCGATACCTAAGAACGCATTCCAAACACAACGTCCCGCTGCTGGAGTCTCAGTTGATATAGTTAGGCGTTCCTCACCGTAAGTCACAGGAGTGACACGATACTCTATATAGGAGGTTTACAACTTCAATGATGATGCTATGTTCTTTATGACGGCTTAGCACAATTAAGTAAAACGTGTGCTTTTATATCCCGTGAAGTTATGCAGTTCTGTATAGCGCAGAAGGACATCTTCGAGTGCGGTGACCGAAAGTGACCCAGGTTGATAGATTTCTTGGTGCTGAGCCGAGGAGTATGATTATAAGTTGGTAAGATGCTTTAAGGCCTGCCTCCTCGAACGATGGATGTAAAATGGAGTTAATATACTGTGATTACGTATTCGGACACAGCCCTTGATCAGAATCCTTATGACACAATAGGTGAAAACATACATACTTGGTCACATATATTATGAGCATTCTGTTTATATTGTATTATGCTGATTCTGATGAAGGACTGTGCCCGAATATATAATCCGAGTGTAATGCCTCTATTTTGTAGCCAGAGTGGAGGTGGCAGGCCAGTAAGCATCTCATCGGCCTTAAGATGACCTAAGTCTAATCAGGACGAGCGATGCAGCTTCATGAGAACGTGCAAAGAAATTCTCAAATGTTCTTCCCGACCTGGAGATGCTACTGTCCCGTGAACTATCGTCTCATAGTTGGGCTGTGTTGCATCATGTTTTAAAACAAACTTTAGGATGCTGGTGAGCACTCGACTCCACTTTTTACACTAAGTGTTAGGATATTTTCAGACTTCAAGAAAGCCTGGAGAAAGCTATAAATGCAGTTTCTGAAAGCTTGAATCAAGCGCACAGTGTGAGGTACGTTCAGCCGCCGGATGGTTAGCCACACCAGGTTTGCCTCGGGACCACTTGGGCCAGGCCCACACATCGATAGTTAGCCACACCAGGTTCGCCTCGGGACCACTTGGGCCAGGCCCACACATCGATAGTTAGCCACACCAGGTTCGCCTCGGGACCACTTGGGCCAGGCCCACACATCGATAGTTAGCCACACCAGGTTTGCCTCGGGACCACTTGGGCCAGGCCCACACATCGGCCCCTCTCTTATTCTTCGCTACAATTATTAGTCATTAAAGCTCTTTTGGACTCGGTTAAATGACATCTTTAAACTGTTCTTACCAACCTAAAAAAATAAAGCCATAAAACCTTTCCATTTAGGCACCTCCTCGCTTACGTCCAACAAGCGCTGATATTTTGCTTCTCAGAGCTGCGACTCCGGAAACGGCATTTCTACTGCATGGGCGAAGGGGGGGCGAACAGCGGTGACAGTCAAATTTCTACGGCATGAGCGAAGGGGGCGAACAGCAGTGACAGCCAAATTTCTACTGCATGGGCAAAGGGGGGCGAACAGCAGTGACAGCCAAATTTCTACGGCATGGGCGAAGGGGGGCGAACAGCGGTGACAGCCAAATTTCTACTGCATGGGCGAAGGGGGGCCCAACAGCGGTGACAGCCAAATTTCTGCTGCATGGGCGAAGGGGGCGAACCGCGGTGACAGCCAACCCCAGCATCAGGCATCTATCATTACCAACCAGGGGTGCCCGGGCGCTCCCAGTGGAACTTCAAAAAAGTGCAAATATATCCTTCAAATGATGGTGTGTTTATTCCTTTTGAAAACTTTTGATTCGTTTTATGCAGCCTATAAACCTTCAGAAAGCCCAAAACCTATGTCATATCGTATTATCTCTTTTTGTGTTGCTGTTAGAATTGTTTCAAATTTGGCCACTTCCCATTCATTAAAGTCATGTGCTGGAAAGAACATAAAATCAAGAATAAGTTTTCCATTTCCATTTTTTGCTAGATTTCTGAGGCGCTAATGTGGTTGAGCAGGTTTTGGCCAACAGTGCTAACGTTCACAGTCAGAGAAGAACTTACAAGCAGAGTCCACTTCATAACTGCGGCTGTCCCTCGGTGGCTGTAGCTGCCAGTCAAAGCTCAGTCCAGTCCAATGATGTGCGAGCTCGATATCCGGCCTTTTAACTGCGCCACGCAGCGCCCCCGGCTACCGCTGGGGGCGTTCCATCCAAATAGCACGCAACTGAGCCGAACCGGCCGCTCAGCGGTCCGCCGGCTGCCGGTGCAGGCTCGCGCCGCTGGTAGCCGACCCAAACTGCCAACCAAACCAAACGCCACAACGAACGGCCGACCCGCTCTCGGCCGAGCGCGGCGGCGTCCCACGCTGATGGGAACGGGGCACACCAAACGGCCGACCCGCTCTCGGCCGAGCGAGGCGACGTCCCACGCTGATGGGAACGGGGCACACCAAACGGCCGACCCGCTCTCGGCCGAGCGAGGCGACGTCCCACGCTGATGGGAACGGTGCACACCAAACGGCCGACCCGCTCTCGGCCGAGCGAGGCGACGTCCCACGCTGATGGGAACGGTGCACACCAAACGGCCGACCCGCTCTCGGCCGAGGAGGCGACCGACGTCCCACGCTGATGGGAACGGTGCACACCAAACGGCCGACCCGCTCTCGGCCGAGGAGGCGACCGACGTCCCACGCTGATGGGAACGGTGCACACCAAACGGCCGATCCGCTCTCGGCCGAGGAGGCGACCGACGTTCCACGCTGATGGGAACGGTGCACACCAAACGGCCGACCCGCTTTCGGCCGAGGAGGCGACCGACGTCCCACGCTGATGGGAACGGTGCCAGCCATTCCAGTCACGCCTCCCTGTTCCAACACCACTCCGTCTCCAATACTGAGGGGCTGCTGACAAATGATGTCCGCCAAAATTGGGGGTCTTCGGACCCTCTTCTCCCCGTTGTCAAATATTATCAGATAATGGCTGACCCCGTTCTGCCTTCGTCTGAAAAAGTTCTAAATTACCCCTCACCTCCTCACGGACCCTTCTCCTCAGCAAAACACAGCTTAAAAACACTGGTGAAAGGCACGGGGCTGTGGATATCTATATCTTTAAGGGTTGTGCAGGGACCACAATTAAACGTTGAAGCGGTATTGAAATATTAGTTAAATGTTCAACTTTTTTAGATTTTTTGATTTTCTGTATCGGGTGAAAGAAGTCTGTGATAAGGTTAAAGCATACTACCTTATACTATCCCTTTCAATATGGAGGCTATGGACATAACTTCAAACCTTGGAAAGCAAAAACAAAACAAAATACCTGCCACTGCAAAGACGACAAAGATAAAAAACGCAAAATATAAAAAACACTCAGATTTTCAGGTATTGTATCGCTCACCACTGCCAGTTTCAGCCAGCACGGGTAACACTCACGTTAAAAACCGAGTCAGCCCCTGCTAAGAGCAGGTGCGATACACTCAGGGCGACGCACGCCCCCAGAACGCGTTTTGGCACGACACGGGACCCAACCAGATAGGGAACCAGTCTACAAAGCGTGATATCACTCAACGCGCTCCCCACCATCGATCAGGCGCGGATAAAAACGTGGACACTGTTCGGGATCGCGGCGTCGTCTTGGACAAAAACTTACCTTCCAAGCCCACGCGAATTTCATTGTACTTAAAGGGAATGTGACACCTTCATAACGTGATTTTGACTGAGATAGCCAAGTTGTAAAGAAAGTCGGAAAACCCGGTACTCCATATTTCATTTGTCTTGGAACTCGATATTTCCGCAGAAAAAGGCTAAAACCTACCTGACACCAGCCCCCCTCAGCCCCCCGTCGCCGGGCGGCCATTGTTGTGAGCTACTGGTGTGACGACATATGCTGACGTCACGATGAGCATCAGCCAATCGAAGCCCTTGAAACGTTTCAAGTATGGTAGTGGTTGCCAGATCGTGACATCATCCATAGGCTGATATTTATTTCTTTTTCTAGAGGAGTATTTTTAAAAACAAAATATTGAGCTTATTGTACATTTTTCCGAGAAATCATGAGTGGTTTCATTATTTTTGGCTAAAAGTACGCCTAATTGCACTAAATTCCAGGATTCGACCAAGGTGCCACATTCCCTTTAAAGCGGGATCTTTGGCACAATATTCTAACATAGGTGACAATGGATACCAGTAAAACATTTATTTTGTCAATTACCACTAGGCCATTTTATTTTTCAATTTTTGTTTATTTTTATCAAGTTTCGTGATTTTTCCCGTTCTATGGTCCAAGTGGAATCGTTCGGCACCATTTTATCGAAATCGGACAATACTTAGATCTACCTCATGGGACCTGAGGATATTGAGTTTACGTTAAAAATGACTGTAATGGGGACCACTACGGCTGACGCTGTAATGAGGACAATAATTTCAACCGTGTGTCTTTGTTAAACCCCGCTAATACAAACTGTTCATAAAGGCATGATGGAAGCCATAGAATGTCATAAACCAAGGGAACAAGGTCTCTGTAAGCTATGATCAAGAGGGCTTTCCTTGTTTATGAGGCCTCGATCAGCCTATTCTTGAGCTCACCACTGAAAGTGCTTTGGATGGTAAAATGCGTCAAAAAACAGACCTAGGATGGATCCCATGCTAATATTGCATTTTCATGTGCTGATCGTTTAATATACTGCCGGAGTGTCACAGCTGTCTTCATGCTGTGGGCATCCCGGCAGGTCACGCGGCTTAGTGGCGAGGAAGTGCGGGCGCATGACGTCGCCACATCGGGAGGTGCACTCCCCTAGTCATGCTTTAAGGCTTCCTTGAAGAGCTAGCGAAGTTTACTTGTTTACTTGATGATGTGCGTCAATTACCTACCATTATTATGCTGTACTGTATAAGCTACCCTTAATCGTTGAATATCAAAATATGATAATTTGCGTTGTTATTAAAATGTGCTTCAGGTAGGTAACTCTCTTACTCGTGCACGTTTCCTGGAATCCTTTTTGGACTTGTTATATAATTTTTGTAACGTGTCTTGTCTTCCGATGTCCACCGATCGATCCGACCACTCGCTGACGAAGGCTGATAAAATATAGCCGAAAGCTCCGAACGTTTTTCATTTTCACTAGTGGAGAAGTCCTATATATTTATATAATTCATTCACATCCACTTATCATGTCATTTCGGAAGTTTACTTCAGTGGTTTCCCACTTCCAGCAGAAGTCATTCAAACTGCTGTTGATATTTTTCTGTTGGTAAAATACTTCATCATACCAATACCTCGTTCTGCAATATCATTTGCCAATTTAAGGTACTTAATATTGGCGTGAAACATGTTGCACTGCTTGTCTGTGCCACATTCCATTTTTGCCAGTGAGAGGTGCTCTGTCGGGCTGACTTACTAATGTTGTCCAAGTCGACTCTTCCTCCAGGTCAGCGAGCTGTGTGGTTTTGTCCAGGAACGTGGCATCCTCTGTGAATCCTCCATTGGGGCGGACTATGTTGAGGTGCTTTTCACATATTTTTTCGCTTTGGCATTGCTGACAGAGTCGCTGCAGAGACTGAACAGCATAATTGGTGGCTGAATGTTCCTACGACATGTGGCGTCGGAGGACCCACAGAGCAGCCTCGGCTGCTTGGTCGGGCACACTCTTGTGCCGGATGAGGTCTTGATAAAAGTGCATGTCGTCCTGGGTGCATCAGCTGCCACTGGCGCACGAAGTCATGCGCAGATTTACAACAGAAGACGAAACTGCGCCATCCGGTGGAGCTTCCTCACCATGCCTTCGTCATGAGTGAGCTGGCTTGCGAACGAAGTGTACCACCTGCATACACACAACTTCTTAGTAGAACAATGTATACCAGTTGAGGCCATGTGCTACCTAATTTTGCTAGTATATCTGTCCAAGAGAGCATTGAAATCATGAAGAATTACTGGTAAGCACAACAGCCGGTCACAAGGAGTTCTTTTATAAGTGTATCACTGACTTCGGCCAACCATCGCGTCAGACAAAAATATCCAGATTTCATGAACCTCATCTCTGTGGAGCCACCACGTGGGATGAGATACGTGAATCCTGCAGCGTTCATCAGATATGACGGGTAGCCAATGCTAGTGATACAAATACGTGCACTCCTTGTGAACAGCTATTGTGTTTTCCGATAATCCCCCTCCATTTCGATGCTCTCTTTGACTGAGAGTGTAGCAAAGCTAAGCAACATACAGCCTCAACGGAGCACGCACATGTCTACCAAGTAATTGTCTGTTTGCATGTCATAGGCGTAGGCGCAGTGGGGGGGGGAGGGGCGATTATGCTCTACATGTTCAAAATCTTAACCATTGCCCCTATGGTGATGAGTGGAAAGAAACGATTTCAAAATACAACTTGCCCCCGCCCCTCAATGTTCCGGGCGTTCCTACACATAAGCTGCTGGTGTTGTAATTTGTGAATATTTGTATGCTCGCAAACCAGCTCACGCACGAAGAAGGCATGGTGAGGAAGCTCCACCGGATGGCGCAGTTTCGTCTTCTGTTGTAAATCTGCGCATGACTTCGTGCGCCAGTGGAAGCTGATGCACCCAGCAACGACATGCACTTTTATCAAGACCTCATCCAGCACAAGAGTGTGCCCGACCAAGTAGCCGAGGCTGCTCTGTGGGTCCTCCGACGCCACATGTCGTAGGAACATTATGGCTGTTAAGTCTCTGCAGCGACTTTGTCAGCAATGCCAAAGCGAAAGAAATATGTGAAAAGCTCCTCAACATAGTCCGCCCCAATGGAGGATTAACAGAGGATGCCACATTCCTGGACAAGACCACACAGCTCGCTGACCTGGAGGAAGAGTCGACTTGGACAACATTAGTAAGTCAGCCGGACAGAGCACCCCTCACTGGCAAAAATGGAATGTGGCACAGACAAACAGTGCAGCATGTTTCACACCAATATTAAGTACTTTAAATTGGCAAATGATATTGCAGAACGAGGTATTGGTACGAGGTATTGGTAAGTATTTTACCAACAGAAAAATATCAACAACAGTTTGAATGACTTCTACTGGAAGTGGGAAACCACAGAAGTAAACTTCGCTACCTCTTCAAGGAAACCTTTAAGCCCCTGTCACACTATCACGATTTGGGCTACGATTGGCCACGATTCGACTATTCGTGAGCTATCGTCACGAAATCGTGGTTATCATCGTGGTCAATCGTTGAAACATCGTGCTCATTCGTGGTACTTCGTAGGTACTCGTAGTCCATCGGAATGCGCCACGATAGTTTTCAACGGTTCAAAACTCTCGTGGCCAATCGGAGTCGGTTTTCCAGATCGCAGGTAGCAAGTCGTAGGGAAATCGGGATAATCGTGCTGTTCTCGTACCCTGGTGAATCGCGATTACTCAAAGCTTATCGTAGCCAATTCTTGAGAAAATTGTGTACGATATCCCCACGACATGCTACAAGGCATGGCAAACCTACCACGAGTAAGTCACGATACCAGTAAGACACCCCACGATATTTTACGATTAAGTAAATATTTGCCCCGATTCTAACACGATATACCACGATTGAGGACGAAAGCTCTTCGATAAGCTACGATGTTTCTACGACTCGTCTACGATTCGTCGAAATTGTCACAAAACTGATAAATATCAAGCAAACCCAGTTGTTTCTGCACTTTCTCTTAGCCTTTTCTAGAGTGTGAAAGTATTTGTCGTCTGCTAAAAATGCCAACAAAGAAGAAAAAGACCACCTTGAGCGAAAAAAGGCGGGAGAAAACAGTACCTTCGGTCGTTTAAATCGACACAGCCAATGACATGGAAGTGAGGGAACCTGGAAGCACAGGAGAGGGCGAGGAAATTCTAGATGCTGATTTAAAGCGAGACGAGGGAGGTAAAAATTCGAAACAAAAGAGACCCGTAAAAATGCTGAGTGACGAGCAAGAAGAAGAGCTCGTTGAATGACTGAAGCAGCATGAGTGTCTGTTTAACAAGAAGAGAAAGGACTACAAGGATACCGAAAAAAGCCTACTTATGGAAAGAAAAGGCCGCCGAAATGGGACTGACCACAAGTGAAGTTCAGACTTGGTATGCATCGATGCGGACCACCTATGGGCGCCTGACACAAGCCAAGTCTGGTGATGGGGCAAAAGAGAGAACTGAAAGGGACAGCTGGATACTTCAAGCATTCAGTTTCCTCCACGCCCACATTGTGCGTGTGACAAGCCGCCAAGCGGTGAGCATCAAAAGAAAGTTGGAGCCATCTGCGGCACAGACAGAGTCTAGCACGGAATCTGCCGTCAATGATGAAGGGAAGGAGACCGATGAGATGGGAGCGGCTGCCGTTTCCCAGGGTTACCCCAGTACCGCTACCAGTGAGGCTCACCAACCAGCCAAGAAGACAACTACGGTAAGCACCAGTACCCAGTCAGAATCGGCTCTGCTGGAAAACATCAAGGAAAGGACGGAAAGGAGCAATACTCTTCAAGAAAAAATCCAAAAGCTTGTGGAAGCTACTGAGGCAGGACCATCACCAAAAGCTGCATGGGGGAACTGGCTCACCAGCATGCTGCCCTGCATCGATGATTGCCTTTGGGAGGGATACCTGCAGCAGTCATTCTCTCAGACGATGTGGTACATCAACGAGTCCAACCGGACCCCACAGAGGTCACAACAACGTACTGCGCAGCCACCCCATCCGATGCCGTCTCAGGTGACGAACATTCAGCCCATGCCCATGGCGCATTATCCACAAGGTTTCCACGCTCCGCACACGGGTCGGCCAGTTCAGCAACCCTACCGGCCTCAAGAGAACTGCTATAACGCAGGAAGTGTACCGTACTGGGAGACTCCAATCACGAGTGCCGCAGCGTCCAAAACGCAACCAACTCCGACTGCGTCGCTGAGCGCTATCTTCAGGAGTCTGGCCGAGGCTGACAGCAACACTACATCAGCCCAGCCGCGAGCTTCTAGGCCAGAAGCCCCTGAGGTGATCTCAGGTCAGAGCAGCCTGGACTGCTAAGTAGTGGGAGTGAAAATGAGGTGCAAAAGTCGTTACCTAATTGGGCTGTGTATGTATGTATGTACCTTACTGTCACTCATACGTCACTTTGAGCTTTGGCAGTTTGGCTTTTTGATAAGAGTAGGTATTTTTTAGTTGCCTGTGTGTGATGCCAATCCCTGTGGGTTTGGTTTGAAGGGATCATCTCTCACATTGCCTTCTCGTGCGGATTTGCTTGAATCTAATAAAGACAGCACGTTTCAAGCGATACTGGTTTTATTTTCCTATGCATTTTCCAGGGCCCACATTATGTATTGTACTGGAACTACTCATCCCCTATGTCAAATTATGTATTCAGAGTACAGAAAAGATAAATACACGTATATTTGTGCCACGCCCGAAGTGGCGTACCTACACACGTGCACACACTGAATTTACACAACACATTTCGAAGTGCGGTACCTACAATTCTACGTTTGAACAGCTCATACAGCCAGATATGTGAAACCGCCGAACTCATCTGCCAGCCTATGCTGGCATTCAATTCTCAGATCATGTCATTCTGCCATGCAACTGCTCCTCTTTGAGAATTGAAGTACTGCATGCGATATTCTCTTTGGGCTGTCGCAGCTCTCGTCATCCTGTTCCCTTGTTCTGTTGCTGCATGTTCATGTCATGCAGCGTCCCACTGTCCCTCCATTTACCCAGAACGACTTGGTGACTTTCGTTTTCTACATCGAGCACAGAATTCTGAAGACTTGGAAATCGCAACCTCATCAAATTGTGCAAAACACAGCAGGCCAGTACGATTGCTTCCACAGTCTTTGGATCTTGTCGGAGCTGGGTGAGAAGGCACTGGAATCTGTTGGCTAGAATGCCGAAAGCGTTTTCGGCTGTTCTTCGAGCTCTGGACAATCTGTAGTTGAATATACGTTCTTCTTTCGTGAGATCTCGTCTTGAAAATGGCTTCATCATCCACGTCCTGAGAGGAAAGGCGTCATCTCCAACCATGAAGAAAGGCATGTCTCCATCATCATGCAGCAGAGGTTGTGGCTGAGGTTGTGGCTCCCATTTTCAATGGTTTCCTTCAGTTCTGATGCGTTAAAAAAGTGGAATCAGATGCGCACCACTGCGCCCACGTCTAACCATATAAATTTATAATCTGCATCTACTAGGTCCAAAAGGATTATCGAGTCAAACCCTTTGTAATTGTAGAAAGAGAGAGCCTCCATTCTTGGGGCACTTCATAGCCACATGTTTCCCGTCGAGACCACCGAAAACGTGGGGAAAGTTCCATCTGTCCTCCAATTTCTGGGCGATCTGAATCCATTCCTGGGCTGTGGTCGGGCAGGCGATGACTTCTTTTGCGTATTCTTCAACTGTAGCCTCACATACTTCTTTCATAAACACAGATATCGTGTTGTGAGGCACCCTGAAGCCATACATCAAGCCCATGTAGCTCTCTCCGGTGGCAAGAAAACGCAGGGTTATTGCAAGCTTTAAGGAGCCCCTAAGTGATTTCCTGAAGGGTGTGTCATCTTTCTGAATTCTTGGGCCAACTCGCAGAACCAGCTCATCAAACATTTTTTTGTCCATTCTCAGAAAATTTCTAAAAAAAGCTGGGTCATCCTCGCAAAGTTCTTTGAGAAGACTGCCAGTATGTCCAAAGAGGTTTCTTTTTAGGATCCACGGTCTAACCCAGCATTCCCTTTGTCTCTTTTCCTTGCTGCGCTGATGTATCAATTTTGCCAACGCCTCGTCATTGCTCACTTGCTCTTGGTTTGGTTCGGCGAGTAATTGTAGAAATCAAAATTTCTCAACGGTCCATAGGGTCGAATAAGGTTAAGCCCGTATCGGACGCAAGTCAAATAATTCGGTGTTTAGAAATAATTCTCATTTAGAAATACCGAATTCAAACACGCATCTGTAGTCGATATTCGACACAGAGTTATCACTGAGGTCACGCAAGGTCAAATAAAGGTCATTGAATGTTAAAAAGGTTATAGAAGGTCTAACCTGGTAAAAATGAACCCCGAAGGCTGGAAGAAAATATCGTGGGACAGTTCATGAGCAAATGATGCAAAAGAACGATAAGAGTCTGGAGCATTCACGCAAAAACGGGTACAGGCGCCCAAATGACCCCAACATGCCTCCACTCTTGAGGTCATAAATCCGTGACCTTGAGGGGTAGGAACAATTCTTTGCAAGATGTCCCCAATGAATGCGTCAGAGGCTATACAACATTTCAAAACTCTAACTTAAGAAGCTCGTTTTCAATTCTTGAAAAACCTCAGGGGGGTTGCAACACCCCCCCTGTTCGTGTAAGGGTTAAAACCCCCTATGGCATTGACGGGAAAGAAATTGGTCCAAGGCTACCCTCTTAAACTCGGACGTTCCGTCGTCATTCGCATTAACCATACCGTGAGTTACTATGGTACAGCTCCATAGTGACACCTAGTGTTATGTTTCGGAAGTAAGAAGTAGTATATTTAGTGCGAAAGCCATATTTTTATTACTTTAACTAAAAGAGTATTTCCAAAGGTAAAAATTATTTTACACGAATTTATAAATTTCACTGTACTGTGGGTCAAGGTCACCGTTCAAAAACTGGGTCACGAGGCCATGACGTCAATTTTGCAGAAATATAAGAATCAAAGATAGCCAAATTGAAATATGTTAAATGGTGAACAAAAATGTAAAATATCGTTACAATAATTAAAAAAATGGCAGAACTATAGGCATTCAAAACAATGCCTACATGATGACCCCCGAAAAATGCCGGAGGCTATATCTGCCATACCAAATTTTCAAATAATTTTTGACGCCATGATTAGATTCTACACCTTTGAAACCCCCTTGACACCATTTTGGAGAGAATAAAAAATAGAAGGGTTTTATTTTACGAAATTTTTGGTCGATTTATGGTGGAATGACCCATCTACGAGCAAACTAGATCTGCGAGATGTGCGAAATGCGCCTGTCGCCACCCGGATACACGCATGATGTACCGCGTCCAGCAGCTGCTTAACGCTGGTCACAGCTCCATCGTAAGCAATGCATGAGTAGTCCAGAACAGACCTGATGAGGGCGTGATAAAGGCGTAAAAGTGAGGACCTGTCAGCGCCATACGAAGTGCATGATACCATTTTGAGAATGTTAATGCGTTTCATACACTTGTTCCTTACATCGCAAATGTGGGAGAGGTAGGTCAGACGTTTGTCAAATGTGACGCCTAGGAACTTTGCCTCTGTGGCCACGGGAATTCTTTTGCCGTATAGATGGAGATTGATCTCTGGACAGTATCGATTTCGTCTGCAGAAGTGCACACATGTGGTTTTATCTGTTGAAAACTTAAAACCATTCAGTATGCTCCACTCGGTTAGGCGATCAATGCTTAGTTGCAGCTGTCTTTGAGCGGATATTGAAGTGGACGTTGAGATCCATATCGCGAAGTCGTCGACAAATAGGGACCGCTCGACATTGGGTGGTAAAACATTGCATATGTCATTGATTAGGACGCCGAACATGGTTACACTTAAAATGCTACCCTGTGGTGTGCCACTCACTTGTTGCAGCCTCTGGGAATGCGAGTTTCCGATTCTCACTCTAAAAACCGCTCCTTAACAAAGTTGTTCAGGAAGTGTCCCATGTGGCCCACAATGCCGGCTTCTCGAAGCTTTCGTAATATTGCATATCGCCATGCCGTATCATACGTCTTTTCCATGTCGAAAAACACTGCCACAGTGTGCTGTTTTACTGCGAAAGAGCGACGAATTGCGGTATCAAGCGAGATAAGGTGATCGGTGGTACAGCGTCCAGCTCTAAAACCACACTGATACTCAGAAAAGAAATCTGTGCTCTCCGGGAACCAAACGAGCCGCTTGTTCACCATCCGTTCAAACAGCTTACATAAGCATGATGTGAGAGCAATGGGCCGGAAGTGAAGAGGATCGTGACCATCTTTCCCCGGCTTCAGAATCGGGACCACCACAGCTTCCCTACACCCCTCCAGAAAATCATGTGATGTCCAGATGTAGTTGTATGTATTTAACAATGATGTCAGACAGTGCATGCTTAGATTTTTCAACATGGCATTGTCAATGAGGTCAGGCCCAGGTGATGTGTTTTTGCTTTGGATCAGAGCATGTTTCAGCTCGTCAAGTGTAAAAAGGTCGTTATAAGAATAGACATCAGCAGAATCGAAGTTAACAGGAGTCAGCTCGCTCTTTATCTCATGTCTAATAAATCGTATGTCGTTCGTACCCAATTGCCACCGGTCTGCCCAAGTTCTCGCTATTGTGTTTGCAACATCAATGGGGGAAATTATAGTAGAATTACCTACTAGTAGTACAGGGAGTGGCATTAATGCACTGCGACCCGATAACCTATTGATGCGTCGCCATATTGTGCTGAGGGGTATTAAACGGTTTATGGTACTAATGTATGCTTTCCACGACGTTCGCTTGGCTTCCTTTACAGTACGCTTAACCTCTGCTCTTGCTTTTCGGTACAAAATCAAATTGTCGAGGGTCGGTTTTCTACTGAAAATACGACAACAGCGCCTTCTTTTAAGGATAGAGCGCTTACAATTATCAGTCCACCACGGGACTGGGATGCGCCGGGGAAGGACAGAGGTCTTTGGAATGTAGGAGTTCGCAGATGATATTACATGATGACATATTTTTTCCTCAAACTCCGTTGCATTGATGCCCTCCTCTAGTTCAAAGTCGAAATAGCAATCGGCTGTGAAGCTTTCCCAGTCGGCTTTCCGGATATTCCACTGCGGCATTCTCCTTCCTGGGTGGGGTGCGTCAGTCCACATCCAGATAGGGTAGTGGTCGATACCACACGGGTGTGAATGAGTTCTGCATCTAAAACGATCAGCCAGGGTCGGAGAGCACAAAGAAAGATCAATTGCAGACGTATTTCATGATGGTAATGCAATGTGTGTAGGGAGTCCAGTATTTAAGTTGCATATGTCGTTACGCAATATAAGATCTTCCAGACGCCTGCCTCGTCGGTCTGAGCGTGTACCACCCCAAACTGTGCTGTGAGCGTTGAAGTCACCTAATAAAACGAAGTTTCTTGGCAGCTGGCGGATCAGATCGTGCAGTGCATCCCCGGGAGGTCCTCGTCGTGGGGTATGTAAATGGAAGCGCAGGTTATTTTCGTATTTCCGAGATCGATAGTTGCTGCCACAGCTTGGAGGCTAGTTCTGAGAAGGAAAAAATGTGATGGCACGCTATAGTGTACAAGTATGGCAACACCGTCATGCGCTATTGTTGTTGAGGGTACATCGTAACGATATGTTTTATAATTGTGCAATTGACATGAGTTGTCTAGTTTCAGTTTGGTTTCTTGAAGACATGTGACTGCGGGAGATTTTGAGGCAACCAGCGCCTGTAGTTCCGGGTGGTTTGCTCTAAAACCCCGCATATTCCACTGTAAGATGTGGGTCATACTATTGAAAGCTAAGAGAAGTGTTAGAAATAGACTGGATATAAGAAAATGACTCTTCATTGTGCTCCACTAGGTCCCTGGAAGGGTACTCCTCCCGAGAGCATTCCCTTGTACTGTTGGTTTGTTTTCTGCTCCCATACTGGATGTGCTCGGTCCCTTGAAAGCGGACGCCTGGTGCTACCCTGTTCCCGGGAGTGGGACCGGTATCTCTGTGTTCGGTCTGAAGAAAAGGAATAAGACCGACCTCGCTGCCGAATTTGTTCTGAGGCTACGGTGTGGTTAGTTCTAGGTTCTACCTGCAGGTAGCTCCGAAAAACCCCCTCCTGCTGCGGGCTAGGTGGCGGTAGTGCGGTTGGGAAGCCAGGAGGTACCGTGGGAGGTGGGCCTGGGGTTGGGGACGGAGGCACTGCACGAATTTGCTGTGGCTTGGTCGCTAGGATTGCTCGTGGAGGAGAGCGTGCGGGAGACGGAGGGGGCGGTGGCATTGCTGCAGCATTGTTCGTTTGGGCATTAGCTGTTGTGGTCTCAGTGGTGGTAGGCTGCGGTACCTCTGTGTCGCTACCTACATTGCTGGTGGGGGGTTCCTCATGCCTCGATCCTTGTCTGCGAGCTTTGGTTAAGGTAGTATCTAGGCGGGGTAATATAACCCGGGCTCGCTTTGTGGCGGCAGGACCATCAAGTTGGAGAGCAGGTGTGATCTCTGTCGTTTCAGACGTTTGCGGACTTTTGTGGGGTGGGGACTGAGTGGGTGTGTTCTCTCGCGCACGCTTACCGTGGCTTTCTTTGTGCGTTTCGTCACTATCGGTTTGGCAGGCCCGGGAGATTATCTGAGGTCTGAGTGTCTCAGAGCCTACAGGACCCGCGGCTACTACGGCATTTCTGGATCCCAGCGAGGTTTGCGTCCCCTTGTCGCTGCTATTTGTACAGCTCGCTGGTTTTACAGTTTCGTCCTGCCGAGAGAGCAAGTTAACTATCACCGCCAGGAATTGGCGGAGCGAAAGTCCCGTACACTCGCCTATGTCTGAATCCAAGTTAATGGACGGTAGGCTCTGATTCGTGGTTGGGTGTTGGTGGCCATGGCCGACTTTGTCCGCTGACGGAGCTTGAGAACAGCTACCAACCACAATGTCTCGGTACAGAGTGGGCGTTCTGTGTGGATCGGAGAGAGCGGGTGTAGATAAAGACGCCATGATAGAGGAGTTTACCTTCGGCCCCCCGGGTTGCCAGCTGTCAATAGCTGGGCCCGGGGCCTGGTACAGTGCCTACGGGGGCAGGTGCGCCCGTCTCGGAGGGGCGAGAGATACTTACATAACCCCTCCAATCAGAACGCACCCACCCCATTGACGCCATCAGCCCAGTGGGCCGGCAAGACCATGAGTCGGGACGAAGCAAAACGCGGCAGCCCTCACGCAGCGGGGACTGCGGTCCACCAGGCGCGCGCAACAGGCCGGAGTTTCGCAAATCGACGGTTTCCGAAACCCCGGCCCACGTCGCGCCCGGCAAGAACTATCACAGCCCCCACAGCGAAGGGCGCCGCGCCGCACGCCCGAAACATGATCCCCCTGCCCAGCTGGGCCGAGCGACAGTGCCCGTAGACACTGCCGCGTAGCTAGGCCGTCCGCGGCAGCCTACGGACGGCTTACCCCCGGTTAGATCGAGATATCTGGGCCAAAGGGGGCGTGTTGGAGCCCTCGGGACTGACCCGCCCGAGGGGGACCTCAACCCCCAGGATCCCGTCAACCTCGTCGCCGGGGCTCGAGATAGGCCTCGAGTGGGCGCCTTACATCCATAAAATGCCGAAGAAGGCAAATAACTGTGGGGGCAACAATTAAGGCATAAAAAGATGACAGGAACTGAAAATAATCAACAAAACGAGAGAACAAAAAACCAAACAGGAGCTACGTACTGGGAGGTGCAGGACAGAGCTGACCCGATCAAATACGGTTACCGACCGGGTAACAAAGGGCCCGTAAGGCAGCCATCAGTATCACCGCGGACCTCATCACCAGAGCCGCCGACTCTAACCGACCGAAGTCGGAAGAGGCGGCGGCCGCCGGAGTACCAGAATGAAAGTCCGCGGCGATGCGACGACGTGCGCTCAATGGCTGACTGGGGCCCCGGGCGCGTCACTCCCCGTTGCTCCAATCTTTACTTGCCGGACGAATCCGGCAAGTGAAGATCGGTCCCCTGAGGGGAGTGTTCAGTGTCCAGTGGGCCGCCGCGTGTGCACGGTGGCAGGCCCAGACGCTGCGCTGCCCTGTGGCAGACACCGCAGGCTCAAGGTGGCCAGCACGCTCTGCAAGTCGCGGCAGACCACACTGGCGGCGACGCTATAGGGCTGGCTCTTCTGAACAACTCAATGCTTCGGCCTCCGGCCTCTGTTTCAGCCCTCGTGTTAATAATAATAACATGAGGCTGCAGCCGGCATTATGGAGGCGCAGCCCACCAAAGGCGCCGTCCAGGCAGGCAGCCAACTCCGTACACTGCTCACACTTCCACACTATTGAGGTGGCTTTTAAAATGCCGTCGTGATGAGTATGAAATGATTAAAAACTATGGAGGGAGACGGTAAGGATGAGGAAAGGTTATGATACAGATACCCGGAGGGTAGATTAGGGCGTCGACAACTCTTTCCCTCTTGGAGGGATTTCTCGGGAGCCAGATTGCTGCTTGTTCAGAGAGTCCACCGGGGCTTGAGCCCGGGTCGGTGGCGTGGAAAGCCTGGGTGCTAACCAATACACCACCGCCAATACACAAAAATAACCAATACACCACTAAATAACCAATACACCACCGCCGCCCCGGTGCGATGTCTTTGGACCTTTTGTCTTTTGTCTTTGGACGTATTTAAAAACATTTTAGCCTAAACTCGTGAAATTTGACGAGCAACGTCACTGCAGGATTACATCGTGGAGGCTGAAAATGTGTTTTGTTCAAAGTTGAAGATATGTTCAGAACCTAATGGCGTGAATTACCCTCAACATATTTTTTCTTCGTTTTGGGAAAATAATTCCCAGAACAGGCCAAACCCAGCAAATAAATCGGCATTTTTCGTCAAACCTGGACCCCCTTTAAGCTCAAAGCACGGTAGCTTAACCCACGCCCCACCGGGGTCCCGCGCCCCCTTCGCCCCACCGGAGGACATCGATGGCCCCCTCTAACTCCGAAAATATGGGGGTTAACGCAAATCTGCAAAGTGCATTAGAAAGCTCGCGTGAATTCAGTAAGAAATTACTTCACATGTTTAAGCGCTCAGGTCAATGGCTTGGCCTCCAGAGGTCAAATTAGGTCAAGATCGGCTATTTTTCACTCAAATATGCAATGCTTAAGCAAACTGGGCATAACTCTTATGACATTAGAGCTATAAAGATCTGGTAAAGTACATTTGATATGAAAATGCCACACCTTTTTCCGCTATGTGGAACGTAAATACCTCCCACGAGTAGTTTTACCTCCAGAGGTAACCTCGTGACCTAATATGACCTGAGGTCACGAAAGAAAGTGACCTATATGACGTAAATAGGTCAATAGATATATAGGTATATAGGTGACGCATATCAAATGAAAGCCCGTGACGAGACATACACGATGGTGTTTGATTCAGCGTTCTAGCTTAATTAGGTCAAAAGTTATTGTCAAAATACTGTTTTTGACCCCTGGTGACCTTGGATGACCTTGGAGAGGTCAAAGAGAAAATATGGCCCCTGGGATCCGTGAAAGGGTGTCCAAGAACACATTTTTGAGCAAGCCGAATTTTCAATAGTTTTTGTGACTTTTAGATCATAAGACAGCTTTTCCCCATGCTTTTTCAATGGGAGAGTTCACCTCATGACCTGACCTCAGGTCACGAAATCGAAAAAATCCCGGATATACACGTTGTAGACCTTGGACGGGTCATGAAGTGTACGAAGTTTCAAATCGATCGACTTCGAAATATAGCTCTTATAGAGCTTAAAAGTTGAAGTGAGGTGACCTTGGTTGACCCCGCCTGGTGACCTGGCATTGGGTGACCCGGGGTAAAAATTTTCAGGGATAGTGGGGAAAATGATGTGGTGAGAGGTAGAGCCCTCAACCACGGTGCTGCGCCTCGTCGTTTTTCTGCTATCCTGGAAAAACCTTAGGGGGAGATGACCCCGTTGGGGCGAGGGTTGAGTTAAATCTAGGGGCAGAATAAGCACATGTTTGTATTCTCCAGATATGACTCCACAATACAAATGACAACTTTTTTTCGAAAACTGAAAATGTCACAACTTCGCTTAGAATGGCCCACCCTAAAATATATTTCAGGCAGTTATTACGAAAAGAGAAATCACTGACTTAAATTCTAAAAAAGGGCAGACCCTTATTGATCCTATGACAGTAATACATGAATACATAAATCGACAAATTGGTTGATAAAATCATTCTCGTTTGGGGTTATGGGCAGTGCGATTGGGCGATGGTCTTATGCAAGTCAGCGTGTTTACAGTTGCGAGACTGGGCGGATTTAATCAGACGAGTAGTAATAAGACATCAGCAATGAACAGCCAGCGTACAGAAGAGAAGTGAAATTGTGAAAGGTGACATTGTGAGTCCTGGTTGCATAACAGGTTTGACGAACCAATTCAAATAGCACAGCAAACAGCGTTACGTAAACCCGGCAGCGATGGATCAGTTAAAATAGCACAGCAAACAACATTACGTAAAAGCGCACGTCCCTGCTGGTGTGACATGTTGAGCAGGGTGGAATTCCCTGGTTGACCGGTCCACTGGCACAAGTGGACTCAGTGACGACGTCGGCCACTTTCCTCTTGTTCTGCTAGCCCCCTGCAGCGAGGTGAGCAGAGGCTCTCCGCCGCCTGCAGACGCCACTGCTTTGTGTGATTTCCAAATGGAGCATGAATAATACAAATTATCTCAAATCATTTTCCAACGTTTGCAAAGAAACAGTTGAGGCCTTTGTCATGTCAGGTCAGGTCACCGGGTCAGGTCAAGTGAGCTGATATAAAAAAATAAAATACTTAAAGTTGAAACAGTCAATATGTTAAAGCTATTCAGCTGTAATCATCCCAGTTGCAATTTTAGGACACTGGAACATCAAAGACCATTTGGCGCCCATGTACATTTGGTGATTACTGATCGTGAAAAATTTCGCGATGATGTTTGCGAATAAAAGAAGACAGGACACATGCTCAGTGAATTTGGAGAAAGAGAGATCTACAACCTAGGGGCATACAACCATGTATGTCGCGGCACTTCGTGCGCACCATATATGTCGCGGCACCTCGTGCGCACCATATATGTCGCGGCACCTTATGTGCAACATGTGTGTCGCGGCACCTCGTGTGTACCATGTATGTCGCGGCACCTTGTATGCAACATGTGTGTCGCGACACCTTGTGTGCACCATGTATGTCGCGGCACTTCGTGCGCACCATATATGTCGCGGCACCTCGTGCGCACCATGTATGTCGCGGCACCTTGTGCGCACCATGTATGTCGCAGCACCTTATGTGCAACATGTGTGTCGCGGCACCTCGTGTGTACCATGTATGTCGCGGCACCTTGTATGCAACATGTGTGTCGCGGCACCTTGTGTGCAACATGTGTGTCGCGGCACCTTGTGTGTACCATGTATGTCGCGGCACTTCGTGCGCACCATGTATGTCGCGGCACCTTGTGCGCACCATGTATGTCGCAGCACCTTGTGTGCAACATGTGTGTCGCGGCACCTCGTGTGTACCATGTATGTCGCGGCACCTTGTATGCACCATGTATGTCGCGGCACCTTGTATGCAACATGTGTGTCGCGGCACCTCGTGTGCACCATGTATGTCGCAGCACATCGTGCGCACCATGTATGTCGCGGCACCTTGTGTGCACCACATGAAATCCAGAAGTAAAGCACTCGATGCGTCTGCTAGATCTGAGTTTTTAACTTTGAATAATAAACGTCAAAACTGAGTCAGACTAAAAATAATTAGTATAAAAATGTTCCTCAAAATGTCAGCTTTAAAATGATTAGCGTTATGTGTAAATTAGAATTTTTATAAAGGTATATAGTGTGCGTTTTAATTACCCCTTTCATATATCAACTTGCGCAAATGTGCGCAAAATTGCCCACAGTGTAAATTGTACCGGGCCGCCCGCCGCCCGGCGCCTCCGCGGCTCGCCGCGGCCCGCCGGCCGCCCGCGAGGTGCGGGGGACGCTTTTCAGGTGCTTCTCATGTCGTATTGCTCGCCTTTATGCACATTATCTTCATTGTAAGCTCATACGTTTTCTTGACCTTACCCAAAATCACCCTTGGTCGAGGTCACCCATGCATAAACCATGCTCATATTGCACATGATTCGACATGCTATGATGAGAGGGATACACTGATACAAACTACTGTTTTGATCTTCCTGCCGTCTGAATATATGAAAGAAACCCATATTATCGTGCGAACATTCAACGTGACCTTTTTTACTTCTGGGGACATCAATTCTAACGAGGGTAGCAAATGGTAAGCAGCTCACAAACTCATTTCACTCAGGGGTTCCGAATGGCAATATGTATTTTGCTTTAGCCCGATTAGACGATTAGTCTGAGAAGAGGCTGGATATGCCCTTCTGCATGCAGAGTCAGCACACCTGACCAGGTCGTTAGGGGTCGGGTTAGGTCAATTCATTTGCTTAACACGCGCACTGGAGGGGGCCCCGGAGGCTCCCTCACCTGTTTCCGAGGTGGCGTAAGAACAGCTCGCAGGGCCGAAAAACGATATTTAGCCACATTCGAGAGAATTTAAAGGCACATCGATTGGTGAAGAAACTTAAGAAATCGGCAGAAAATGTTGTGACGTATAGGCTTTCAAATCAGACCTGCATTTTGAGATTGCCACAATCGTGCAGTAGGACCAGTTCACTAGCATTGGATACCGAGCGGTGACGTCATAACCAGGGATGCGGAGCCGGAGCCGGAGCCGGTCGGTCGGAGCCGACCATTCTGCCCGGAGCCGGAGCCGCCGAAACACTTTTGATCGGAGCCGGAGCCGGAGCCGTCAGAAAGGGTCCGGTTCCGGCTCCCAAAGAGCTCTAAAATTACCAAAAATCAAACGTGTAATGGTCACATTTTTCCTCGTGAGATGTTGCATGAGAACACCTTTATTCACCTGAAATATTACATTTTCCCAATATGTTATGTATATCGAGATTAAGGAAATATTGCAACTAGGGTGTTCCGTAGACGGTCTCACTCTCGGGCGCCCCAGTTTTGGTCCAGTTTTGAGGTTCACTGGCCTTTGGCATCTGGTCAAGAGCGTTCGTTCATCCAGTTGCTATTTTTCATTCGTACAAATACATAGTCACTTTGTATCTGATGAACTTCCACGCCCTTGAGAACGTTTCGATCACATTTTGGATATAGGTATGTACATTGCCGGAGCCGGTCGGAGCCGACTATTTTGCCCGGAGCCGGAGCCGTAGGACACTTGAACCCGGAGCTGGAGCCGGAGCCGAAATCATAACCCCGGACCGGAGCCGGAGCCGGAGCCGTCCAAAATTGTCTCGGCTCCGCATCCCTGGTCATAATGCGCCCCGGCCATCTAGCATGGCCAGAAATTGGCAACAAATGAAAGCATTGGCGAACACTGGCGGATCCATGAGGGGGAGTAAAAAAGGCATTTGCTCCCCCCAAACTGACCAATTTTTGGCGATTTTCTTAAAAAACCATATGTTTTTCACGATTTACCCCATACCGTCGGCCTGCATCCGCCCCTGTTGACAGACGCAGGGGGATGCCATTCCGGTCGTGCCCACCCCCCCAAGCCCTGGAAGGGGGCCGACTATATTTTGGCCCCTCAAAGGCCGAAGAAATTGTTTGAAAAAGGTGTTTACACTAGGTCTGTCGAGCAATAAAATCTTTGCTCCCACCTCCCCCCCCCAGAGGAGAACTATCATGTACTCGGAGAAGTAGTTTATACTTGGTCTGTCGAGAACCCAGGGAAAAAGGCGCAGAAAACAGCATCCCCGTCACTCGATGCGGCACTAGCCGACTTCAAAAACCTGGGTCGCCTAAAGAGGGCAACCGTATGCGACATCTTAGATAGATATCTAGTCATCATCCAGCCGGCTAGCCTGGTAATGGCCGCGCTACCAGTTACTCAGGTGTCCGTGGAGAGGTTGTTCTCCGCGATGAAGCTACTGCTTACTGATCTAAGGTCCAGACTAAGAGCAGACATATTGGAGGCAATGTTGCTTCTCCGCTCCAACCGCGATTGGGTGGTGTAGTGAGCAAACCAGCTGCTGGGCCCTGGGCAGTAGGGTGGTTGGTTCCGATTTTTCTCGAAAAGGAATTATGCCACCAGCCTATCTGATGTGTTTTTTGATGTTGAACACCGTTAGCTTAGGGTCGTTCAAAAAAACTTTTTTTCTTTTCAGACTCGAACCCACTTTTTCCCATTATATACTCAATTCTGATTTCAATAAGCCACATTCCAAGCGTCTACGACAACGGGAAAGATCGCCTCAAAATGGTTAAAGATTTCATGTTTCAGGCGCGATTGGCCGCCCGGGGTTGCAGTCTCCCCTTGTTAAATTGGGATATAAGGGATGCATAACCTACCAGTAAAGACAGCGTGGCATGTGCGTGCGTATAAGAGCGGTAGATGGGATTTAACATGCAAGCATTTACTTTCAGATGTATTTGTAGCGCAATACAAATACATGTTATTCCACAAAAGACCTGAAATTAAATGATTCAGCACCTTTGTACTCTAAATCCCGACAGAACATGAATGCCTTCTGGAGGCGAACCTTTCTCTAGTAACTATCGCTGGAGAACGTCGTGAGGCAGGTGCTTCTCCCTATTCTCCTGCGAACTATTTAAGAGCTCTGGTACTGATAAAAGAAGATCCTGTTTCATATTTTTACCCTTAAGGTGGCTCACAAAATCTTCCACCAGCTTCACACCACGTTCTGTGGGACCGTTCACGACAGTAAGTTCTGGAATACCTTGAAACAGGGGAAGCTATACCAGCTTCTCAACGGAGCCATTTCTGGTCAGAATATTTCAGATTCAGGCAATCGAATACCAGCCAGCTGTCAGGAGTAACAAGCTGGCTGAGGCTTAGTACCGACCATTTACAGAGCTCTTCATAGCCTCTATCGGAAACTTAAGCCTGGCCTAATCAAATGCGAATCGTTTGCTGTTTTGGCCAATTGTTGTGCGACTGGCTCCTTACCTCCAAGATGGTGGTTCTCATCAGCACGACAGAATATAACTTTCTGTGCACAGATACCACAGCTGATGGCAAATTGACTTCATCACATTCAGGGCGATTTCTATATTAACTTAATGAAAGCACTGCATTGCATTTTATGGATAGCTTTGAGGCTTATAGAAAGCTCTAAAGCTGACTATCCGCGACGGAGGAACCCAAATGCATGGTTTAGAACCACTCATAAGGAAAGCCGCTAACTATTTCGGAGTCTGAGTGGCTCAGTCGGTTAGCGCTTGCGCTCGGCTTGGCCAATGACATTCATTATGTGCTGGGTGTCGTGGGTTCGAGCCCACCCAGAGGCAGAATCTGGCGCCCTGCTCTAGCCCGAGCTAATTCTTTCCCTCTCTCCTCTGATGCCATATGACCTGAGCAGTTGATGCGTTGTTAAACTCCAAAAAATATAATATTCTGTCTTTAAGTATCTTCTGGAATCATGAACGGAATCTGACACAGTAGTAGCACGCACTTTTTATAAATTGTTGTTGGTAAGTCGGAGTCGGTTCACTAAAGTCATTAAGGGACTCCGAGACCCCACCCCACCACCCAACGAGCAACTCCCCAATGGAGGTTAATTAGAAGCCAAAGTTAACGTCCCACAAAGCACAGGGACGGCCCCCCGCTCAGGCACCCTCTCACCAGTCAGTTCCAGCCGACCTGTACGTCGGGTAAACATGAGCCCGGAGCGTCTCAGGGGAACCGATCCCAGCCGGACAGCACTGCCACGCATGATTCGACAGCGGCCGGAGCCCAACGCCTACCAACCGAGCTACCGGGGCGGCAAATGACACTCATGCCATAAATGTCCTATATTCCATAATATGGCTCGCTGGTGAGCTCCGGGTCTTCTAAACAGACAGTTGTAGGAGACAACCTCTCCTGACAGCCACACGTAAACCAGCTTGCGCAATTCGAGATAATACTCCGTAATTGTGTAGAGGCGCTGAAGTCAATGTGCAAACGCAACTGTTATTTGTGACCAGAAAGTTATAATCTGCTTCGCAAATAAGAATCACAATGCTGAAGGTAAAAAGGCAGTGATACAGTACCTGGCCTAAACCAGCAAAGCCTACCTAACTTTCAGTTAGGTAGGCTAAAGTTTCCGACAGAGGCTATGAAGAGCTCTGCTCGATACCAAGCCTCTCCCAATTTCTCATTCCTGAAAGCTGGATGGTATTCGAGCGCCTGAATCTGAAAGATTCTGACATGAAATGGCTCCGTTGAGAAGCTGGTGACTGGTATAAGGTATTCCAGTGTTTCAGTGTACTTTCCAGTGTTCCAGTGTTTGTTATTAGGTATTCCAGTGTTCCCTGTTTCAAGGTATTCCAGATCTAACTGTCGTGAATGGTCCCACAGAACGTGGTGTGAAGCTGGTGGAAGATTTCGTGAGCCACCGAAAGGGTAAAAATATGTTAGTCCTTCAGAAAAAAATTGTTAGAATAATTGACTTCTCAGACCGTTTGGCTCCATCTCGCCCCATCTTTAAGAAACATGGCATCCTCAAGCTGCCAGATTTGGTAAAGTTTGTCCAGGTCAAAATTCTCCACGATTTTCTCAACCACACATTGCCATCCCCTCTGGCCTCAAAGTTTACTCTCGCCACCCCTTCCAGAGTCCGGATTGCACGACGTCCCCAACATTTCGAAGTCCCCTTTACCTCTGTCCTGTACAGAACATTTTCTTTATTCCTGTCGGTCCCAAAAACCTGGAACGTTGAAATTGCTGCAAGAATTAGAGATATTGGATAAGATATTCAGATAAGCAAAAGCGTGTTCAAAAGGGTTGTTAAGAAGATTTACCTCGACCAGTACTGAGATTTGGTTTGCTGTTAACTGTTGAACCCACGTTTTGTTTATCCCGCGGGGTTTCTGGTAACCCAATGGAATTTGCTCCTGTTTTTTTTTGCTCTAACTATATCTCTTGGTAGTCTGCTATTAAGTCTGATCTGTCCTTAAATTGTGCTAGCCGAGTCCCCCCCCCCATCCGTACCTGAATTTTCTGAAACGTGTGGGTCGCTGACTGGTGCGTGTTATATTGGAGGGCGCGAATCGTTGTCTGTCTCATGTGATGTGTATTATTCTGCTTCTGTGCCAGTTTTTCGTGCCTCTGTGCCGTGCAGAGGTGGAGCTGCGTGTGTTCCATACAAAACTTTGGGACAAGCGTGGCTTCGCCTTTGCACGGCCGACCGTCTTGTGTTTTCACTGTCTGTACTACCATTTCTCCCCTCCTATTGTGTCTAAAGTAGTGTAGTCTAGACTCCCTCCTCTCTTTCCTAGGGACTAGTCTACTTCTAGGCGATAGGGGGCCCTATTGTGGCTGAGAGTGGCCTTTTAAAAATAGTTTTGAAGGGTAAGATTATGTCCCATACTCTGTTGGCTGGGGCCGACGTCAGGCTTTTAGTCTTCCCGGCCCTTGTCAGCTGCACTACACGTCTGATGTATGCCCTTCCCGGTCTCGCCTATGTTTACCCACTCTCTGCTTGTCTGCACCTGGCCCCCTGTTCCCCACTCCTCATTTATACCATGATCGCTTTCAGGAGTCCACATCGGCACGTGACCGGAGGGCGGCATATCCATCGCCGGCGGCATCGTCGCGAATGTCTGCCGCCCCCTGTTCCCATTGCGGTGAGCGGCGTCATCTGCACCTGGGACGATGCCCCTGCCGGGGACGATCTGCTGCTCCTGCATCCGGATCCTGTGGGGGTAGTCCCCGGCCTGCTGTTCGAGTGCTCTGGGGAGCTCTTCCCACCCAGACCGATCGCCGAACGGCGATGTTCTGCCCTCGGCACCCCTGCCGCTGACTGCGCACTACTGCACCGCCGGCGACGCGCGACCTACGAACGTCGATCCGAGAGGCTGACCTGGCGGCTCGGCTCCACTGCCTGGCAGCACGAGCATAACGTTCTAGAGGGGAGTTCCTTCCACCCAGACCGGTGTGACATCTGGGGAGCTGCCTGTGACCTAGAGACGGCCCACCCTGGCCCTGTGAGGGGACACCCATTCGCCGGTTGACCCGTCACCAAGGGATCGACTGCGGCCCTGGGGTCTGTCCGCGATGGAGCACAGGCTCGCTAGACGTGCGTGCTCTGCCTCACGGTCTTCGACGACGATTCGACCTGCCAATCTACACCGACGACACCGGCTCCGCTTGAGTTGAGGTTTCTGCCGACCAACGCGGAGATCAGCGGCGCCGCCTGGGCCCCGGCTAGCGGCGGCTTCCGGCGGCCGCGACTCGACCTGTGGCTCCGACCTGGTCTGGGCTGCGAAACGACTACCGGCTGCGGCGAACCCTGGCTGAACCCCGGCTGCGGCGCGGTCTCCGGATGCTGCATGACCTGGGCGGCGCCCCGGCCCGACCTGGGCTCCAAACCGACCTGAGACCCTACCAGCCCCTGCACCCCGACCGGCGGCTGGGGCCCGGCCTACCCATCCGGAGCTGCGAGCCGCGTCTCGACTTCGGCTGCGAATCTGCGACCCGACCTAAGCAACGGCTGTGGCGGTGACGCCGACTCCCTGCTTTGGCTGCTTCCGACCGGGACTGCTCCGCGGCCCGGCATGCGACCAGGACCCGACCCTCGACGGGGACCTGACATGCGTCTGAGGCCTGACCGACGGCTGGGGACGGGCCTGCGGCTGCGAACTGACCAGTGGCGGCCGGCCGACCTGCGGCCGGGGCCCGTCCTGCGGCTGCTGCCTACCTGAGCTACTTTCCCGCCGAACTGTGACCCGTCTCGCGTCCGTTCCCCGGCCCCCGACTGCGGGCTGTCCTCCAGCTGCTACCTGACCCACCACTGCGGCCGATTTGCTGATCCGACGTTGCCCGTGGCTGTGGCTGTGTTAACCCCGACCCGCGTCTGCTGCCCGACCTGACCCGACCCGAGCGCGGCCTCCGCTGGTGGCGCGAGGCTACGAACAAGGACTAGTGAGTTAAGGAAAAAGTTAAATTTAGCAGTTGCTGAATTTTCTTATGAACCTTGTTAATACAATTCGCATTTGAGGCCGTTCAGTGACCCCGTGCAGTGACTTTGTTTTAAATGTAATGTGCCCCCAATGCCCCCAAATGAACTGTTAGAACTAACTTACTACATACAATCGCTAAGATGCCTACTATTTGGAGGTGATATTAATCACATGGTCACACTAAGCAACTTCACATGTCTAATGCCAAGTTCCTGATCCTTAAATAAAAATCCCTCCCATACCTAACCCCCTCCCCCAGCCTGTTCCGCTCGGCAGCGCCGGTTAGTGACGGGCTCCTTACAGGGCTCGATGCGTCGGAGCGCTCACTGCGTTACGCAGACGCCCCCTGCGATGCGTCGGTTGCGCCCCCTGCGATGCGTCGGTTGCGCCCCCTGCAATGCGTCGGTTGCGCCCCCTGAGATGCGCGGTTTGCGTCCCCTGCGATGTCCAGTTAGCGTCTCACTCCGCGCCCCGCCTGACCTCCGTTGCTGAAGCTTAATCAATGGGGACGATAGCTCCGCCTGTCGCCGCGGTTTCCCGGGCCCGCCGGGTAATAACGATGGTCCTGCCGGTCGGGGTCCCGAGCTTTCGTGTTGCCTGCCGAGGTCTTCCCTATCCAAACCCTAACTCCCAAGATTGCAACCCTCGTCAGCCAACCCATTACTTCGCCCCCCGTCTCAATTGCCAATTTGTGCAAAACATGACCTCACGTTACGATGGAAGCACCTTTGGTTGTGTGGGTCACCTGTTGGCAAACAATGTACAGTTGTAGCTGAATGTGAGTGTCAACTTGTGTAGTTTTGTATTGAGTTGAGTGGATGTAATGTAATAATGTAATAAACATGTATGGTATCAAACAGGATCTTCTTTTATCAGCACCAGAGCTCTTAAATAGTTCGCAGGAGAATAGGGAGAAGCATCTGCCTCACGACGTTCTCCAGCGATAGTTACTAGAGAAAGGTTCGCCTCCGGAAGGCATTCCTGTTCTGTCGGGATTTAGAGCACTAGGGTGCTGAATCATTTAATTTCAGGTATTTTGTGGAATAACATGTATTTGTATTGCGCTGCAAATACATTTGACAAGTAGATGCCTGCATGTTAAATCCCATCTACCGCTCTTATACGCACGCACATGCCACGCTGTCTTTACTGGTAGGTTATGCACCCCTTTTATCCCAATTTAACAAGGGGAGATTGCAACGCCGGGTGGCCAATTGCGCCCGAAACATGAAATATTTAACCGTTTTGAGGCAATCTCTCCCGCTGTCGTAGACGCTTGGAATGTGGCTCATTGAAATCAGAATTGAATATATAATGTCAATAAAGTGGGGTCGAATCTGAAAAGTAAAAAAATATTTTTTTGAACAACCCTGCTGTTAGCTCATCGAAGTTTTTCTTTGCGGGCTGTCTAAGCTTTACTTGATCGTTGTATCTTTAATTTTCTATGTGGGTTTGTGGGCATGTCTGACCCATATTTCTGTTTGCCATAACAGTGCAGTGCAGTTTGCCATACGACTGCACTGCAGTGTAGGTTGGTCCAGTTTTGAGGTTCACTGGCCTTTGGCATCTGGTCAAGAGCGTTCTTTCATCCAGTTGCTATTTTTCATTCGTACAGATACATAGTCACTTTGTACTTTCACGCCCTTGAGAACGTTTTGATCACATTTTGGATATAGGTATGTACATTGCCGGAGCCGGTCGGAGCCGACTATTTTGCCCGGAGCCGGAGCCGGAGCCGGAGCCGTTAGGACACTTGAACCCGGAGCCGGAGCCGGAGCCGAAATCATAACCACGGACCGGAGCCGGAGCCGTCCAAAATTGTCTCGGCTCCGCATCCCTGGTCATAACGTCATACAACCGGGATAATGTGTCAAGGTCACCTCACATGAAGGTCTAGGTTAAGGTCAAAGGTCACTGGTCAAGGTCATATTAGAATTTTCAAGGTCATTGATCCCGGCGCTTCCGGTCAAATAGCGTTACCCGGTCGGACGTGTATTATGCTATGACGGCATAGTTAACACGCGCCCCGCTGGGGTCCCTTGCATGACACGCCCCGCTGGGGGGGCGTTTCCCCCAGCGGGGGGGGCGGAAAGCTCTTGACAAGACGAAGAGATTTTATACGAAGTATTTTTATGTCAGGTCAATATTGAGGTCAGCATAGGTCAAAGAAGGCTCCATAGGCTTACAACAGAGCAGTGTACGTTTCCCTCCCTAGATCTGTACTTAGGGGAGCTAGAGCAAACTTTATGCATCATTGGATTCCTCTCATTGCGGCAAATCGAATAATGTATAATACGACCTTGCCAGGTCAAATAGTCAAAATGACCTGACCTCGACTTAGGTCAGGCTCACAGAGTGACCTGGTATGGCCATGTTGCATATCAATCGACTCCCCGTGACAATATAAGCACAATGCAAGCAAAATGGGAGCTTTATCTCAATTCAGTGAGAAGTTATTGGTAAAAAAATCACTCTCTGCTCCCGTGACCTGATATGACCTTTGAGAGGTCAGATGCTCAAAAACTCAACTTTATGGTCAAGATCGTGGTAAGGATAGACGGTTTGAGGATTTTCAGCTTTATCTATCCAGTATTTACTGAAAACGAGCTCATTCTATTTTTCACCATAGACATAATGGGGTGACCAAACCATTGACCCCACCTTAGGTCACCAATATCGAAATTCCGAGGTAGCAGATTTGTAGACCCTAATGACCTTATCATATTGTGGAAGTTTCAAACTGATCGGTTTACTAATGTTCCCTGAGCGCTGCTTCAAACTCGTAATTTTAGATTTTGAGGTCGGGTCACTTGACCCTAAATAACTCCTTGACCTGACATGACTTCAACTAAAAAATTTAGTCGGATGTGTAAAATTGATCAGGGATAAGGTACCGTAAGTTTCGTTGTTCTGGGTCTCTTCATTTTTGAGCTATCTGGGAAAAACCAGGAGGGGGCGAATTTCGCCCCCCAGCGGGGCGCGTGTTAAGGTACCTGAACGTCAAGATCAAGGTCAAAGGCCTAGGTTAAAGGTCATTTTTAAAGGTCAATCCTCATTTTCCACCAAACACTGGCAATAGTGTAAGTCAAGGTGTACATTATCGGTAGTATACCATATTGTGACATCATAGGTCAATGGCCTTGGATGCCGTTAGCTCCCAAATTGTAGAAAAGGTTCTTTGAGACCTTCCCTCTATGACCCTGGTCTGCCTTTAGCTTATTCCCGTCATTTTCCTGCTTAATAACGGTATTTCCCGATAGGTTCCCGGCATGGCCAATATTTGACGTTTATGACGTCGTTTGACCTTGAAGATATTGACCTGGGTCAATGAAAATTTGTCATGATGTAGATCACCATAGCCCCATCCACCCTCCAGAAAGTTTTTCTGCGTTTCTCAGTTTCCGAGATCTTAGGGGCCTACCAGGCCCCTCCAGTGCGTGTTAGTGCCAGATCCCTCTCCAATGCGGGTGGTAGTTGAATCAACTTAAGTATACTTCTCCCATTGCAATTGATTTAGCATGATCTGCTGAGAATTCTGAGTGAATCGATTCGGCCGTTTCAACGCTGTAGCAAAATGAACATGAACAAAAACCTCGGTGGCCATCCGTGGGGCCGTTTCCACCACTGTGCAGCGGTGGCCATCCGTGAGGCCGTTTCCACTGTTCGCGTCTCCAAAGAATGGACGCTCTTCTGAGTGTGTATTCTGTGACACCAGATTGCAAGCAGACGTCCGACACCCGGCCCAGCCGGCCGAAAACTGACACGCACCGACCAGGGGTGAGCGTACCTTGACCCCGGCCGGGCCACACTCCGGCTCGGCCGCCTATTGGCTGACCGGTGACACGGCAGCCCTGCCGGCGGCGGAATGGCATAGCCGGCTGCAGGCGTCACACTCACACATGCCCCCCTTGTTCGCGCACAGGTTCTCACGCGAACACACCACCAACGGGGACTCAATTCACTATCCAATGAGAAACAAGAGCAGCTTCGACAAGGTCCCTAATTCAGTTCATGAGTCCGTTCACTGGGGGCAAATAAGCAGTCCTCACTCACTACTTCCACGGCACCACTCCAAGCCACTCCGGCGGTCGACGATCCCGTCGGGATCGACGCAGGTCAGCGCGCGCGGTCACCGGCGGAGTCAGGTGCGATGGTCCGGAACGCTCTGAGCCATCAGAGGGTGCAGCGGCAGCGATCGTGCCGGCAGGCGGCACACCGGTACGTGGCGTCCCAGTAGAGGGCACGCCGGGTGGTGGCGTCGTAGGCGACGGACCAGATGGCGCCACAGGAGAGAGCGCTCCCGGTGGAGCGGCGCCAGGGAGAGCAGCGGTCGGCGCTGGTGCGGCAGTTGTTCCAGGTGGCGCCGTGGTCGACAGCGTCGTGGGCACATTCATACTAGAGGGTATGCTGCCGACCAAATGGCGCGGCTGGTGTACGGAGGAGCCGGAACCACGCGGCAGTGCTCCTGGAGGAGCGTGTCCGTACCTCCGACGGAGGTGTCGCCGGTTGCGACTCAGGACGCGTCCACTAGCCAGCTTCACGAAGTATCGGCGATTCTTACCGACTTCAACCACTTCACCAAAACGGTCCCAGAGCCTGGTGTCTTGGCTCTGAATCGCAACCTTGCTTCTGACCTTCAGAGCAGGCAAATCGGTAGCATGGGCGTTGCAACGTTCCTCCACCTTCTCCTGTCGTTGGATAGCAGCTGCCTCGGCCTGCTCGGCCGATGTCTGCCACTTCTCGGCGAAGTTGCGGCGATGTGCAGGAAGCATATCCTGTACAGGCCTTCCATACAGCATCTGTGCTGGGCTGAGACCCGAGGGACCTGGCGTGTTTCGGTGCTGCAGGATGCCTTGCACCCACAGGTCGTGGTCCAGCTGCTGGCTTTGCGCATTCCAACAGCGGCGAAGCAACTTCTTCGTGCTCTTGACGGCGGCTTCCGCTTTCCCGTTTGGTTGGGGATACATTGGAGACGAGGTGCCATGGGTGACTCCCCACCGCTTGAGGAAGTCTTTGAACGCCTTCGACCGGAACTGTGGTCCTCCGTCGGACCACAGCACGTTTGGCACGCCAGCAATGCAGAATAAGTCGCGGGTGGCGTTGATGAGCTTACTCGTGATGGCTTGTTTCTCCAGATTGAAGACAGTCTGCCATCCAGAGTAGTTGTCGACCGCAATGAGGAATTTGCGGTCTGCATGATCGGCAAAGTCCATAGAGACCTCTTCAAATGGCCTTGAAGGGACTGGGCGACGGCAGAGAGTCTCTCTTGGCTGAGACAAAAGATCTCGCTGGCATGCAGTGCAGTGGCAGATCAAGTTATCGATATCGTTATCGACACCGGGCCAGTACACGATCTGGCGTGCACGTTGTTTCGTTTTTCCCTTTCCTATATGACTGGCGTGGAGTTGTTGCAGAATCTTTGAGCGAAGAGCAGCGGGAACAACCAGACGTCTGCCATAGACGACGAGGTCGCCGGCAATTGCCAGTTACTCATGCACTGCCCAAGTAGGGTCTCAGCTGTAGAGGCAGATCTTGTTTCTTGTCCGGGAAGCCGTCACGGACAGTCTGGTACAGTAGCTGTGCGGTCGGATCCTCGGCACCTGCTTTCTTCAGCTCTTCAATCCGTAGGTCGCCCCTGGCAGTGATGGCAAACAGGGAGGACGCACTGAAGTAGTCATCATCTTCATCCACTTCATCCCCCTCCCCCGCTGGGGAGACGGCACTCCGGGAGAGGGCATCAGCTGCCTGATGCTGTGAGCCTTTGGTCCAAAAGACAGTGAAAGGACCAAGCTCAGCAAGCTTCATCTTCAGTCGCTGAATACGTGGATTTTCCAGCTGATCCAGCGTCTTGGAGTTCAGTATCGGAACCAGCGGCCGGTGATCTACAATCACGTCGAAGTGCGGCAGTCCAGAGAGGAAAAGACGACACTTCCGGAAAGCCCACGCGACGGCCGTGAGCTCCAGCTCTATTGCCGCGTAACGTGACTCGGTGTCGATGATGAAACGTGATCCAGCTTGTACCACTCGGTAGGTACCCTCGTCCTGTTTCTGTTGTAGGACAAATCCAAGACCGTGAAGACGGCTCGCGTCGGTTGACAGCTTGGTGGGAAGCGTCGGGTCGTAGAAGGCCAGCGTCGGTGCCGTCGAGAGGGCAGCTCTAGCCTTCAGGAAGGCTTCCTGGTGCGTTTCTTCCCACAGGAAGTCACGCTTCGAGCTGAGCAGTGACCTCACGGGTAGCAGGTGCTCAGAGACAGCTTCGCTGAAAGGCGCGAGCTGGTTGGCCAGTCCAAAGAAGCTCCTTAGCTCGGAGATGTCCTTCGGAGCAGGGAAGTTGCGGATGGCGTCAGTGAGAGCTGGGTCTGGTTTGTAGCCGTTGGAAGAGACTAGGAGTCCAGCGAACTTCACTGATGTCTGCATGAACTGCACCTTCTTGCTGTTTAAGGAGACACCGTTCTCTCGGCATCTCTGAAGGAACTGGCGAGTTCTTTCCAGGAACTGCTCCGGCGTCCTGCTGTAGATGATGACGTCATCCACAAGACGCTGAATACCAGGCAGACCTCGGAAACAGTCATCCATCCGTCGGTTGTGCTCGCCGATACATGTAGCGCCCGAACGGCGTCGAGAACGTCGTGAGCGGCTGACTTGCGACGGCGAGAGGGCACTGGTGATACCCTTTTAAGCCGTCGAACACTCCAAAGTAACGCGCCTCTTCAGACACGATGGAGGTCACACACTCGATTGGTGTGCTGGATTGGTAGAGCTCTCGGCGGACGGAGGCGTTAAGCTTGGACAGGTCAATGCAGAGACGGATGCCTTCTCCGCTCTTCTTTGGTGTCACCACAATGGGAGCGCACCAGTCAGTGGGCTCCGTGACAGGCGTGATGATGCTGTCCGCTTCCAATTTCTGTAGCTCCTGCAGTAGTGGCTCCCGTAGTGCGAAGGGCACACGGCGAGGTGCTATTACCGCGAACGGCCTCGCGTCTTCGCGGATACAAATCTTGTACTCCTCCCCAGGCATCCCCTTGATTATGCCACTGAAGACGTCGGCGAACTCGCAGAAGATGTCTTAACTTCTACTAGAGGACTGGTTAATTCCGGTCCCTCCAACAGATACTGTAGAAAAGGGTGTTGATGTTGGTGGCTGGGTTGAAGCACTTGTTGAAGGTACTGGTGCCTTTGAAGTTGGATGTTCCATGGCCTCTTCGGAGGACGTTGGAGTTGCGACTTCCGTAGCTTCAGACGAAGGTGCTGGGGCGGCTGCTGGACGTGCTGCTGCAAAAGTTGCAGGACGCGGTATCGCAGCACCTGTGGTACACGGCGCTACAGCGACAGCTGGACATGGTGCTCCGGCGGCAGCGAAAGGTGACCGACTGGTGTCAGCTGACGAGAATGGCCGTATGGAGCGGGACGCTGTTGCTCTGATGCATGGATCTGAGCAGGGTAGTTGCGCGGAAGAATGCACAAATCGCGAGCGACCTTCCACGACAAGAGAAGTCCAGAGACTCCTTGAAGAACGTGGATGGTGTAAAATGTTGTGACCCCTCCATACTGGAACTTTGCTGACGTCACATCGTATGATTTGATACGTCTGCCGTCTGCAGCTTTAGGGTTCTCTGTTGGAGGCAGAATGTTGTCTATGCTGCTTCCGATTTCTTTCAGGAAGTCCACGCCAGCCACAGTGATGTCTGCCTCACGATCAGTGAGAGCTGACACCGTCACTGATGAGGGCTGATGCGGGCAGGCAACAGTGAGTTGAACCCTTGGGGCGCTAGCACGCGATGTTGAAGCGACGATGGCTGATGTGTAAGAACCAGAGCCGACATCAGGCTTCTTCCGTGGGGTACCTCGGACGGCTGATGTCTTCTCTTGTCCACTACGGCAGACAGATTGAAAATGTCCGGATTTGCCACAGCCGTGACAAGTCCTTCCACGGGCTGGGCAAACTGATGGAGTGCGGTGGACTCCACCACAGTTCCGACACGGTCGTTTAAGCAGGTCATCTTTGGATGATTTCCCCCTCTGAAAGCACTGCGGTGTTTGATGATGGCGCGCCACTTGGCAGGCGCTGGCTACAGCGTGCTCTCCGACGATGGCGGTGACGTCACGGCTGGCAGTCTCCTCAGCGCGGCAGAGCTCAATGGCGCTGGCGAGTGTGAGATCGGGAACAGCACACAGCTTTTTTATGACTGTTGTGTCCCGCAGTCCCACCACGATGCGGTCTCGGAAGTGGCTGTCCCTGCAGCTGTCGCAGAACTTGCAGGTCGCTGACAGCTCACGAATGGCGACTAAAAAGTCCTCGAAGGATTCACCCTCCAACTGGCACCGCATGTTGAAGTTGCACCGCTCAATTACCTCGTTAACTTGCCCGAGGGCGTAGATACGGAGGTGTTCCAGGACTGAGTCGAGAGTTCTTTGATCATCTGGAATGTCGAAGTTCCGTACTATACGGAGTGCGTCATCACTCAAACAGGCACGAAGCTTTGCCATTTGAATGGGACGACTGGCGCTTTGAAGCTTGGTGAGAAGACCGTAATCATCCCACCTCTCCTTCCAGGTGGTCCAGGCATCGCCTCTGTCCAGGCTCAGGTCTAATCGCCCTGGGGGAATGGCCCTGTCCACGCTGGGAACGAAAACAGTAGCGGGGGCGGCTTCAAGGGCGGGCGGGGCGGGGGCGGAAAAAGGTTGGCTCTGTTCCAGACGCTGGCGGAGAATAGCAAGTTCGTCTCGAAGACTTAGCTCGGCGTCGTCAGGCTTCATAGCAGCAGGCTGCGCCATGTTCGCGTCTCCAAAGAGTGGACGCTCTTCTGAGTGTGTATTCTGTGACACCAGATTGCAAGCAGACGTCCGACACCCGGCCCAGCCGGCCGAACACTGACACGCACCGGCCGGGGGTGAGCGTACCTTGACCCCGGCCGGGCCACACTCCGACTCGGCCGCCTATTCGCTGACCGGTGACACGGCAGCCCTGCCGGCGGCGGAATGGCATAGCCGGCTGCAGGCGTCACACTCACACATCCACCACTGTGCAGCGGAGGCCATCCGTGAGGCCGTTTCCACCACTGTGCAGCGGTGGCCGTCCGTGGGGCCGTTTCCACCACTGTGCAGCGGTGGCCATCCGTGGGGCCGTTTCCACCACTGTGCAGCGGTGGCCATCCGTGAGGCCGTTTCCACCACTGTGCAGCGGTGGCCATCCGTGAGGCCGTTTCCACCACTGTGCAGCAGTGGCCATCCGTGGGGCCGTTTCCACCACTGTGCAGCGGTGGCCGTCCGTGGGGCCGTTTCCACCACTGTGCAGCGGTGGCCATCCGTGGGGCCGTTTCCACCACTGTGCAGCGGTGGCCATCCGTGAGGCCGTTTCCACCACTGTGCAGCGGTGGCCATCCGTGAGGCCGTTTCCACCACTGTGCAGCGGTGCCCATCCGCGAGGCCGTTTCCACCACTGTGCGTCCGTCAACTAGGCTTGCCTATCCATCTCTTTTAACTCATTATAAAGTGCGTAGTATTAAGTCTCGTTTAACCCAGCATGACCTCTTGTTTTTGTTCAATCTTCATCACGGAAAGTTGAATTGTTCTGACCTGGTATCTGAGTTCGGTTTGAGTGTGCCGCGTCGAACGTCGCGTTCTTCCTCTTTGTGGGCGGTTCGGTTTGCGCGTGTTGGTACTGTGCAGCGCAGCCTCATCAGCGTGGCAGTCATATGTAACAGCTTCTTAAACGTATTTCGTCATGTTTATTTCTTTGCAGACTCGGGCTACACTTTTAAAACTAATGTTATCAAATTCACGCCAACTTTAGGAACTTAAGGATAGGCATTTGTGCAAACGTTGAGCGTTGTGCATGTTCGTGGACTGTTTGCATTGCTCAGTTTATTTATTATCTGACTTTACGTTTTCACATCACATGACTGCAGCAGTTCTTGTTGATTTTTTTTTACCAATACAGAATACGGGAAACAAAAGAAAAGTTCAAATCAATTAGGGTACAATGTTTAAAATTCGAATTTTTTTCTCGAAATAATCTATGGTTCAAGACGAGTTCAATGATATACCTACAAACATTGTTAATCAAGCCATGCATTTTTTAGTTATGAAGCATCAAAGATGAGTCTACAAGGTGACCTCCCGAAAATTTCTCGGGCTATAACACGGCCACCGTTGGTCGGAGGGGGCTAAGATTCTCAGCCGTGTGCAAGTAGCGGATCCAAGGGGGGCAACAAAGGCATTTGCCCCCCCAAACGGAAAAGCTCGGGCCAAAACTATGTTGTTGTCCCCCCCAAAGCGATCGACCTCCTTTTTTCCCTGACTCCTTTTTAGTTTATAAGCAAGATTTTGGTGTTTTAACTCAACTTCAAACACAACCAGTTAAGTTCAGTGTAAATATGTGGCCTTGGATAGGAAAAAGCGTCTTGAGCCCATGTCTTTATGTCCGTGACGTTTTTTTGCTTCTTGCTCAAAAGCCAAATATGCCGGTAAGTCATATTGTAGCGCAATTTTTCAAGGCGTGAGGTTTTTTTTGCTTTTCGAATTTCTGCC
The DNA here is from genome assembly GCA_034440635.1 of Lepas anatifera. Taxonomy (NCBI): domain Eukaryota; kingdom Metazoa; phylum Arthropoda; class Thecostraca; family Lepadidae; genus Lepas; species Lepas anatifera. The sequence goes on along the minus strand of JAOTON010001030.1, from coordinate 798,612 downwards.
CCTCCCAAACCGACCGGCTGGATCCGCCACTGTGTGCTTGCCCGAAACTATCCCGGAGACAAAGTTTCAAATTTTTCTAGACATGGTGGTGTTAAGCCTTGATTGATCTGCTCTGTAATCCCCCTTGCCAACGTGATCTAAAAAGGACAGGTAAGCGTAGCCCTCACAATGTGTCAAACGTGTGACGGCATCCTCATCTCAATTTCAATATGCAAGCATTGCTTTACTAAATAGACTCTGGAAATAATAGCTCAGGCTTACGTCTTCCCTCATGGTCACTGCACAGACACCAGAAAGTTTAAACTTCGTTGCCCTGAGTTATTTCTGGCTCAAAAAGCGTGATAATACCACTCCTATCCTGAACACCCTAGGATGGCCCAAGATCGAGTCACCAGTAGCTGAGAGGGACGTCATTTAAATGTGTAAAACCCCAGGTATGTTACAAACCCTGATGGGTCTCCCAAGGAGATTAAAAAAACGTGCCAACCGCAGCGAGGTGGCCAACCGAGAAACGCGCGGCTTGTCAAAAAGTCAGCTGTAAGAAGTAAACTCCAGCAGCCGGCCCTTCGTCTCACTGCGCACATTCGTCTCAAAAACGGTCTGAGAGTACACAAACCTGTAAGGTGAGTCACTATCTCTCCGAGTGTGGAGAGCCGGGCGGGGAGGAGCGGCAGAATCGGCGATGAAAGACGGGTGGCTGAGCACCGACAGTGGAGGCCTGGGTACATCGGAGAATCGGCGATGGAAGACGGGTGGCTGAGCACCGACAGTGGAGGCCTGGGTACATCGGAGAATCGGCGATGGAAGACGGGTGGCTGAGCACCGACAGTGGAGGCCTGGGTACATCGGAGAATCGGCGATGGAAGACGGGTGGCTGAGCACCGACAGTGGAGGCCTGGGTACATCGGAGAATCGGCGATGGAAGACGGGTGGCTGAGCACCGACAGTGGAGGCCTGGGTACATCGGAGAACGCCTTCATGCAGCTCGCCCGTAAAGCTAACTTTCAAGTGAAAAGCAAACTAGTTATTTGACTGGAGCAGCTCGCATGCGGACCTAAGTTCGCAAAGCCAGCTGAATCCGGACTTGTCAGCTGCGACTCCCCTGCGACTCCATCATCCAGCCGACTGCGACTCCCTGCGACTCCATCATCTATCCGGCTGCGACTCCCTGCGACTCCATCATCCAGCCGACTGCGACTCCCCTTCACTGAAAGAAGTTTTCACTCTCAACATACACTTCAACTCGATCCATATCACACTGCTACTCCCGGCTTATCAATAATAAACAATACCTCGGTGGAATAATTGCGGTGTAAGCGGAGCTGAAGGGCATTCAATGTGAGTACTTGTCCACACTGATACTCTCTGGATACTCACACATATCAAAATGCATAGTTACTACCATTTTCCGCCAGAAATACCCTTGGAAAATCCAGTCCATACACTATTGTTGCCACATATCACCCGATATGACACCACCGCTACCATTTTCTTACATCAACGGTACCCTGTCGAATTACGCGCTCGGCCGCCATCTTTGTACAGTTTATTTACGCAGGGTGCAGAGTAATCATCGGTGGCGTGAACTTTGGCATTGTTTATTGTAATTACTGAGTGCTATTATTTAGATTCTATTCAGGATATTTTCAAACAGTCGTGTTCTCCTTTGGATGCGGAAACAAGCCAAATACCTCTCCTGAATGGGCAAGACAGTGTGAATTAAGAAGGCGTGGCAACGTCGGTATGTCCTCTGTATCAATTCTCTGCTTTGGCATTCTCATATCAATATTTGCATGATAAGAGACGATAAAATGAAGCAGATATCTTAAGACAAAAGATCAGTGTATGTACATGTACATGATCAGTGCAGGGGCAGACGAGGCCCGAGTTTTAGGGGGGCAAACCCATGTCTGCCTCTCCTCCGGGGGGGGGGGGGGTGGCAACGAATATTCTTTTGCTCTACAGACCTAGTGTAAACGCCTTTTTTCAAAAATTTCTGCGGCGTTTGAGGGGGCCAAAAGATAGTTTGGCCCCCCCAGCACTTTGGGGGGCATGGCCGGAATGGTCCCCCTGCGTCCGCCAATGGACCAGTGCGCTTGTAAAGTTTTGTTTTGTATAATGCCCACTCATACAGAACGGTGATATCTGTCCTCATTTCGTTTTTGGTCGTCGTTAGACGAGCTCCTTCGCAGCGGTAGGCTCCGGCAATGCTTGGTTGGTGTGGAATAAAGAAATTTCGTTGTATTTCTCTTTCTTGGATTTCAGGAGGAAGTGCCGCATTTTATGCAGTAATAAGGACGGCATCATAGGGCTAAGTCATGCGTATCCAGGGGTGGAGCTAGGCCGACGTTTGGGGGGGGGGTAAGGGGCCGAAAATCGTGAAAAATGTGTTTTTTGGAAAATCGGGGGTTTGAGGGAAGGGGGGAATTTGCCCGCCTCCCTAGATCCACCAGCGTTAGTATATTAGGTGTAACGATGGGGTATTGATGGTGTCATTTGGGGATAACTGACAGGTGGAGCTGGCGTAACTTTGGGATTTTTTAAGTTAAGGTGAGCGTAAACAAGGGGTAAAATAGGTGTAAAGAAAGAGTTTACTCCTGCAGGGAGTAAAAACTATTTCAGTGAGACGGTATCATAAGGGTTAGTCCAGTGTATTTTTGGTGTCCATAAGGGGTAATTAGTGTGTCATTTAAGCATAACTGAGAGGTAACGCAGGTGAAACTAAGGGATAACGTTAGAGTAATCGGTGGGTAGGGCAAGTGTTGTGGTGGGGGACAAATAGACCTACGACCACTTTACTCCTTTAGGGAGTAAAACATGCTATCAGTGTTCGGCTCCATCATCTAGCCGGCTGCGACACCCATTTGACTCCATCATCCAGCCGGCTGCGACTCCATCATACACCTGGCTGCGACACCCATTTGACTCATCATACAGCCGGCTGTGACTCCCCTGCGACTCCATCATCTAGCCGGCTGCGACACCCATTTGACTCCATCATCCAGCCGACTGCGACTCCCCTGCGACTCCAGCATCCAGCCGGCTGGGACAGCTGGCGGTGACATTTATTTACCATCTGACTTCAGTCACTCCCGTGAAGGACCCAGAAGAGTCGGTAAGCCGCGTCATCCCCGATATCAGATAAAAAATCTGTCATCTCCCTTGCTCAAAAAAGGATAACATGAAGAGCAAGGCACAAGGCATGAAGAACGAGTCAAGAGGATTAATTTTAAAACATCATACGCCGGTAACTGGTAAGCACATTCTACTTATCATTGACAACCGCTCCAGAACTGGGGGGGGTAAAGGGAATGTGGCACCTTCATAACGTGATTTTAACTGAGATAGCCAAGTTATAAAGCAAGTCGGAAACCCGGTACCCAATATATCATTTGTTTGGACCCCAGATTTCCGTAGAAAGAAGCTAAAACCTACCTGCAATGTACCCCTCATGTACCCTTAGTAGCAGGCCACAGTTGTCATGGCTATTGGTGTGACGACATATGCTGACGTCACGATGAGCATCAGCCAATCGAAGCCCTTGCAGCGTTTCGAGTATGGTAGTGGTTGCCAGATCATGACATCATCCACAGGCAGGTATATATTTCTTTTTCTAGAGGAGTATTTTAAAAATGAAAATATTGAGCTCATTGAATATTTTTCAGAGAAATCAAGAGTGGTTTCATTATTTTCGGCTAGAAGTACGCCTCATTACACTAAATTCCAGGATTCGACCAAGGTGCCACATTCCCTTTAACACGCGCATTGACGGGGGCGGGTACCCACCCCCTCAGGTTTTTCGGAGATATCAGAAAAACGGCGGCGCGTAGCGCCGCCGTAATTGGCATACCTTTTTCCTCATCTTTTTTACAACTTCTGTGAAAATTTTAAGGTTAGGTCATCCAAGGTCAGGTCACCAGTACAGGTCAAGTGACCCGACCTAAAAAAAGTTCAAGATAGCATAAGTCAGAGCAGGGTGAACTTATCCGATTGAAACTCATATCATATAATGTACCCACTGAGTTCTCTAAAATATTTACCGGTATTTTTGATATCGATGACCTAAGGTCAGGTACGAGGCATGACCTCTCCATTGGAAATACATGGGAAAGGTGGTTTTTACGGAATAATTCAGTAACGGATGGTGATAAAGCATTTATTTTAGCTGCATTAGACTCGCCTGGGCTTTGCAGTTCTAATGATATGCATTTTATATAATTTGACTCTGACCTGACCTGAGGTCAGGTCAAATCTTTGATTTGACCTAGCAAGGTCAAATTATATATCATTCGATTCGGCTTGCTGCGAGGATTCATACAGTTCAAGTCGTTTTGCTCTATCTTTACTTGTTCAGATGTAATGGTCCAAAAACTGAATTTACATGTTATCCCTATGACGGCTGTTTTTGACCTCCCGTGACCTTAAATGTGACCTGACAAAAAATGATTCAAATGTTTTCGATGGAGAAGTGGATGGGCAACCCAACGCCGTTTACCATTTTTCGCTACCTACCGTGGTTCTCGAGACCTTAGGGGGGCGGGTACCCGTCCCCCCGTCAATGCGAAGGTGGCTCAGACCCCGTCAATGCGCGTGTTAAAGGGGGAGGCGATTGGGCCCAGGCTTTGTTGAACAATGATGAGGAAGGATGGGGCATAACATTATTCCGTACCCCGCTTCGCTCTCTTCGCCCATGAAAACCAATGTCACCGAAAATGAAAGCAAAAATTAATTAATTAAATCTAGAGAACCTACCTAAAATTTAGGCACTTCTTTTCGCGTTCCGAATATTTCTACTATGCAAGTGGTGCCATTAGGGGAAGGCTGCACCGCCGAGCAGAGTCGCTCTAAACTTGACTTCGACCTGTTTTCCGGCGTCTTTCACTGTTTCCCGTCCGTAGACTTGACAGGGTCAGCCTGGCAGAAGCGACTTGTTTTCCAGCGTATTTCACTAATGCAGTGTACAGGGCAATTCAAAAGGCACAGCACACCAAGACAGGGTCAGAGATGTGCCAGGAATGTCAAGACAGGGTCAGAGATGTGCCAGGAATGTCAAGACAGGGTCAGATATGTGCCAGGGATGTCAAGACAGGGTCAGAGATGTGCCAGGAATGTCAAGACAGGGTCAGAGATGTGCCAGGGATGTCAAGGCAGGGTCAGAGATGTGCCAGGAATGTCAAGGCAGGGTCAGATATGTGCCAGGAATGCCAAGGCAGGGTCAGAGATGTGCCAGAGCTGTCGCCAAGGTAGAACCAGGGACGTCGGTGCAAACGTGCCAGTGGTGCACTTGTTGGGCAAGTGGTAAGATAGGGCTGCAACGTAAAAACGCCAATTTTTCTGACAACAGCTTGCGTTCCATAAAAAAACATAAAACTCAATGCTGTCAGGACTGCTGATGGGCCAAAACCACTAGCTCTGAAACTGGAGCAGGCGCTGTTTTTGGGACAGTACTTCGAGGTCCCGGCTGACACGGTGACAATAAAACATCCACATCTTCAATTGCCTACTTGAAGATTCTGAGGCACGGTTGGGCCCGAATGTATAATCACAATGAATCTGCTACATTGTCTATCCAGGATTCCAGAAAAGTCAATTAACCTTATTTCCAATAGGAGGGGGGCAGACTCTGCCCACCTCTCAGGTTTTCCACGGTATCTCCGAAATGGTTTGAGATAGGCTCTTGAAATTGCGTGACCCTTCGTAGCAGTAAATAGCGCGTGTTCCCTAAAATTTTTGAAAATGTATACGCACCAGAGGTGGAGCTATGGCTCGCTAACTTGGTTTTATCCAGAAGCCGAGCATTGTCGCCTGCGTTGCGTTTGTCCTACAATATAGCTGTCTGTTACGAATTGACGGCAGTTGTAATGTCTGAATGCTATTACTGGGATTAAGGATGACAGTTGGTGTGTATTTTTATATAATTTTGGCTATAGGCGGTTCCAGGAGCTGAAAATGGGGGGGTTACAATGCTATCCATCCGAACTCTTCCAAAGTAAATAGATTGCGTACAGGATGGACGGGAGGGAAAATAAGGATGTATTGATTCCATCCGTGTATTATACGACAATAGGATATCTTAGGCGTGCTCAGATACCGTAATTGGGGAGTTCACTAACTTTCAAGCCTATTTTAGTGTTGTGTCTGCATTGAATGGGGCAAAGCATCGTAGATATACATTTAGTTCTTACACCAAATGGACACAATTCATCCATAGGCGGATCCAGGAGTGTTCCCCGGGTCGGGCAGAGGTGGATAAAGGCGGGGTAATTTGAAAAGTATCCAGACCTGAAAGGCGGGGTAATTTGTGTCTTACCCCACTATTTCGCCACCCTGAATCCGCCTCTGACATATTTTTGCCCTTTGAGCACTTTGCTTCACATCAGAGATATCACACCGTACCTGGCGTGTGCATTTCTGCAAAAAAGACATGAACAAATTATATAACTCCCCCCAGATTTCTGGCCCTTAAACCACCCTTGAATTCTGAATCTCTCCTAAATGAGAGATATGACCATTTCCAAGCAATTCCCTGTCAATCCATACTATTTCCATGAAAATCAAGCCTAGGAGACGAGGGTTAGGGGAATTTAAAAAAGGCAGAAGTTTTGCATATGGTCAACCACCCTACTCTCAATTTTCTCATTTTTGAAATTTTATTTGTTTTTAAAATGGAGTTAAGCGCGAGAGGATTCGATTTCTGTTTGAATTTTTAAAATCGGCCGGGTAGATTTCGAGATCTTAGAGGGAGGGGAGGGGGGCAGAATCGCCCCCGTTGGAAATAGGGGAAGCCGGGAGCCCGTTGAAAATAGGGTTAAGCTCATCAATTTTAAATACATTTATGATACTTTTACTCTTGCTTATGTACTTACTGTAGTTTGAGGAGGTGAATTCATAGAATGGTTGCTATTATTATTTATTCCAAGTTTATATTTTCCTGACATAATAGCACGATTCATTTCTCCTACATCATTGAATTGCACTTTGCGTCCCTATCTGCGGCCAGCATGGTCCCAAATCCAATTGGGTATTGTCTGCCAAAACTGGACACATTGGGAGGCGGCACTGTCGCGCACCACCGAACCACGCAGGGAGACGCTGGGAGGCGGCACTGTCGTGCACCACCGAACCACGCAGGGAGACGCTGGAGGCGGCACTGTCGCGCACCACCGAACCACGCAGGGAGACGCTGGAGGCGGCACTGTCGCGCACCACCGAACCACGCAGGGAGACGCTGGGAGGCGGCACTGTCGTGCACCACCGAACCACGCAGGAGAGCTGGAGGGCACTGTCGTGCACCACCGAACCACGCAGGGAGACGCTGGAGGCGGCACTGTCGCGCACCACCGAACCACGCAGGGAGACGCTGGGAGGCGGCATGTCGTGCACCACCGAACCACGCAGGGAGACGCTGGAGGCGGCACTGTCGCGCACCACCGAACCACGCAGGGAGACGCTGGAGGCGGCACTGTCGCGCACCACCGAACGACGCAGGGAGACGCTGGAGGCGGCACTGTCGCGCACCACCGAACGACGCAGGGAGACGCTGGAGGCGGCACTGTCGCGCACCACCGAACCACGCAGGGAGACGCTGGGAGGCGGCTGTGCCAGTGAGTGCTAGCTGCCGAGTCCGCCCGGCTGACACAGTCGGCGTCCCGTCACCACCGTCAGTGCTGCTGGCTGCTGGCAGAACCAGCAGACTGGCTGCGCCTGCCACCTCCCACCACCCACGGACACTTCACTTCCCCGCCCGTCCTACTGTCTGCTGCCACCTTCTGTGCCTCCGACCTTCGGAGCAAGCTTCGAGCTCACGGAGGCGGCAGCAGCCGGACGGCGCCATTTTAGCCGTGGTGGTAGTGATGATGATGATGGTGGTGCTGGTGGTGGTTCAGATAGCCACGGAAGCCGTGGTAGCCAGAGTAGCCGTGGTAGCCGTGGTAGCCGGGGTAGCCGTGGTAGCCGGGGTAGCCGTGGTAGCCGGGGTAGCCGTATCTAAAGGCTCTGGGATAGTAGCCGGCGTAGGGCGGATAGTGGTAGAAGCTGGGGTAGCCTCCCTTGTACAGCTTCTTGAAGAAGGTGGCGGAGGCCAGCGTCAGCATCAGTAGACACGACTGTGCGGGGAAACCGGTCAGAAGTCGGCGCCGCAGCCCCACACCCATGTGCATTCCATCCCACAAAAGGACTGCTTTCCAATTCGTTTGTGTTGGGGTTTAAATGCACATCGGCGGCTATAGGCAATAAAGTGCCCCGTGTTATCATATCCAATTACCTCTGTAGCAGTTTAATTAGTCAGAAATATAGCATATACGCCAACAGCATCATGTACATGTCATAAAAGCTATACTGGGCTGCAGACTATGTTAAACCTAACTACTGGGCAATTCAGCACCAATCGACCAAGGCCTACACGGTACCTCTCCGATTTTCTTTAAAATTGGCATATAGGGTTCTCATGGACCCCGAAGCTGAATCTGAGAGTTTCAGCTCAATCGGAATAAAACTTAAGAAGTTGTTGCCTCAGGCATTTTTGAAAATCTGCTTACAGTGCATTTTTAGATGACCATACAACCCACAGAGACTGATGAACTATGTATTAAATATACCTTTTCCTGTCTGAAATGAACCGAAAAACTCGAATCTGAAGTCCGTTTGACCCTAGGTCACTTGTGAAAATAATTATGATTTGACCTTGACCTAAGGTCATGTCCCAAATTTGCTGGTACACCTTGTTTTCAAAATGGAATATCTCAAATTTAAGATTGAACTTTTTCCGTCCAATAAAATAGGTTAGAACATCCGTTTTTATATCTACTAGTGTTTTTAACACGCACAGTGGAGGATGGTCTGGTGTCAACACGTAATGAAGGGGGTCCCGAAATGCCTCCCTGAAATCTTGCCAATTAAGAGGGTTAGGAAAACGCATGTTCCGGGATTTGTAAGGCCTGTAAACTGTTTTATTTGAGCTCAATTGTATGGACTTATATCTATATCTTTAAGGTCAAATCAGGTCATATATGTTAAATGTATGTACGTCATACCGGACACCTTTAGTGAAGTGCCGTGATTATACGGAAAAAAGTTGCGAAACGTTTGAAATATATAACAGTGATATATTGAAACAGTGATATTGAAAAATATAACAGTACGGTGACAGTGGACACCCTCACGTCAAAGGAGCTCTAGATAGGAGGAGGTTAGAGAGTATTTATACTCTTTTGACTCCGTGCAAATGGCTTCTGAAGATATTACGTTCAAAGAATGGTCAAAATCAGAGAGAGAATCGACGCGTTCGGATTGCGTGGATAATATAGAGCGATTTGTTGATCCCCTGAGTGAGAATGTATGTAACCTAACCCATCACCACTACCTATATATGGCTCAAGGGCATTATATAGCAAACTGGAAGGAAAAGGCACCAAAGGGGGAAAGCCGTAGTCATCGATGACTTATCAGAAAATAATACATGTGCTGCGCAAAATGCTGCTCAGTCGTATCACTGGTCTGCAAAGCAGGTGACTGTACACCTTTTTGTTCCATACTGGATTGAGGATGGAGTCCGGTGCAGTAGAAGTTTTTTTTAAGTGACGACTTAAAGCACTCTCACGTCATGGCTCATATCTTGCAGCACAAACCCGTACCTTGGCTACGCACCCAATGCCAAGTTTGAAGAAAACACATTACGTATCAGACGGGTGCGGTGGCCAATACAAAAACAATTTTCACTTTATCAATGCTTGTTATCATCCAGACAGACTTTCAAATACCATGTGAATAACGCTTTTTGCTACCAGCCACGGGAAGAACGCCTGTGACGGAGTTGGCGGTAAAGTTAGAAGAAGAACAGCCAAGGTAAGCAAGGTAAAGGAGAGAAGAAAAGGATCAGATCTTGGATCTTCTATTGATGTTCTCTTTTCTGACGCAATACTTCGACACCACAATCCATTTCGCGTTTGACAGTAGAGAGGAGGTCTTTGAAATGTCAAAACGACTGATACAGTGGTACAGCTCGGCGTTGAAGATCAAGGGCACCCAACGGTTTCATCGTTTCACACCCGTAAACCTGAACACCATGCAGGTGCGAGAGCTCTCTGAAGACATCGACGGAACCAGTGGCAGATCTAGCCGGTCGGTTTGGGAGGAGCAAACCAAAGTCAAAAAGGAAAAAAGAGAAAAACGTCACGCAGTGAAAATTGTGCTACAATAATATGATTTGACAGTAGGATTTGGGATATTTGAGCCCAAGGCAAAAAAACGTCACGGGGTGAAAAAGTATGGGCACAAAATACTTTTTTCTATCCAAGACCCAATATTTACACTGAACTTAGCTGGTTCTGTTTGAAGTTGAGAGTTGAAGCACCGAAATCTTGCTTATAAATTAAAAATGAGTCGGGGCATAAAGCAGGTCGACCGCTTGGGGAGGGGGCAAAAACATAGTTTTGCCCCTAGCTTTCCATTTGGGGGACATGCCGTTTTTGCTTCCCCCTGGATCCGCCACTGGACGGAACAGAGCTGCCTACTGTGACAGCGTAAGGTCAGCTCAGCACAAAGACAGCTCATGGAGGCGCCGGCTCCCGTATTTCGGTGCATTGTTGCAAACCGGTGTCCGGTGTACATACATACATATTTTTCCACGTGTTGACAAATGCTTGCTTCCTTTAACTTCAAGGGGAGTAAAATCGCGCAGATATCGTCAAGGAGAGAGTATTGCTCTAGTACTAACTCGCGAGTGGAAAATACTTGCTTCGGTCCGATGCAGAAAAAAACTTATTTGAATCGACGCGATAGGCGAGTTCTATATATGAACACGGGAAACCACGATTGCCTTATTTGGCTTTCTTCAGACTTCTAGCACTGTTCCTATTGTATCACCATTTTGTCCCACTACCTTTCCAATATGCTGTCGAAGCCCCAGCGACGAGTTATCATCATCCTTTAAAGCACTGTAATGAGCATTAACACGCAGTCGGACAGGGCTTAAGCATAATTACCCGAGGTGGCCGGAAACCCTTCATGGCAGAAAAACAACATCGATGAGCGAGTTAATTTTGGAAAGAACTTTGAAAATCTGTCCTCTATGTTTACGCACTGACTGACCTACAGGCTTACAAAATCAGATGTATATTTCTAAATAGCCATAATCTGCGGTCACATAAGCACCGCCACCGGAAAAAAGTGGGGCCAGTCAAACTTAAACCTGATGCTGACAAAAACCTTTCCATGATATGACCAAAAACTGTTCAAATTTGGGCTCCTCGATGCCCTCCACAGTTACCGTTTATGCAAATTTCAGGTTTTCTCCCATTTTGACTGAGATAAGGAAATTTTGGGCCAAAAAGTGGGGGCCAGGCCCCCTGGCCTTCTTTTCCGACGCCTATGTGCGGTCACACCAGTTCAAATGCATTGCAGACCTAGCGATGCGACGAAAACGTAGCATCGTCAGAGTTGTATGTTAAGATCATTTCACTAGATCATAGGTTACAGACCAAGGTTATATAAACATTATCGCAATTGTTGATCGCACAGCTTTCGGTCACATGACGTTCCCTGGCAATACGTGTATGATGTTTTTATGTTACAGCTGAGGTTACAGAATGATAAGTTCCAGGTCACAGGCCAAAGACCGTGGGTCAAGGTCAAACTCATTGATTGCTTAATGGTTGCTTCTATGCAAGCTTCAACGTATGTGCATCCATTATGGAAATATCTCACGTTGTGGTGTCATTGTCAATTACCTTGACCGACCTCGACCTAAATATTCCAGAGAACAATTTATATCTTCTCTTTATGAAATTTGCCCGCTCAAAGTGTATTCGCGACTTTGTTTCGCACAGTAACGGCATTTCGCTAAGTATCAGGTACGGCCTACATTTGACCTCTATGACCTCATTTGACCTTGAGGATACTGGTCTAGGTCCATGAAATCTAGCCTAAAAAACACATTCTACAGCCCTCACAAAACCCGCAACACGCGTTTTGCTAACCCTCTTAATTGGTGAAATCTCAGGGGAGGCATTTCGGGACCCCTCCATTACGTGTTGATGCCAGGCTACCCTCCACTAAGCGTGTTAAAAACACTAGTAGATATAAAAAACGGATGTTCTAACCTATTTTAATGGAAGGAGAAAAGTTCAATCTTTAATTTGGAATATGCCATTTTGAACAAAAGGTGTACCAGCAAATTTTGAATGTGACCCTAGGTCAAGGTCAAATCACAACTTTTTTCACAAGTGACCTAGGGTCAAACAGACTTCAGATTCGAGTTCTTCGGCGCATTTCAGACAGGAAAATATATACTTTAAGCATATTTCATCAGTCTCTGTGGGTTTTATGATCACCTAAAAATGCACTGTAAGCAGATTTTCAAAAAATGCCTGAGGCAATAACTTCTAAAGTTTTACTCCAATCGAGCTAAAACTTTCAGATTCGTCTTTACGGCCCATGAGAACCCTATAAAATTATTTTGAAGAAAATCGAAGAGGTACCGTGTAGATTTGCCATTTGGCTGGTCGATTGGTGCTGGAATTGACCTACTCTCAAGTATGTTAGAACCTGCCCGATGTCTACGATAGCGCCGGTGCCTGAAAACTGCCTCCGAGAAACCGGAAGGAAGAGTCGACGCCTGATCCGTGTCCAGCAGTCACATTCGTCTCCCTCAGGTACAACATGTACCGTGAAGCGGGCGACACAGTTACAACATGTGTTCAGGGCAGCGGACATGGCGTGGCAGTGAAAAATACGGCGTCTGGTGGGACAGACTTCCTCCCTCCTTTTTCGCCTGCCACTCGACTCCCAGTGCTCTATGATCCGTCGCAAGCGCTTCAGGTAGCAGTCTGGTTCCGTAGCCCACCTGGCCTGCCATTCCGTACCTAGCACTCTGAAAGACGCCTTGAAGTGTTGGGCTGGGAGTCTCAACCGTCGCCATGGCGGTAACTGTGATGCCTCGTCGGCTACTTTATCACATCATGTGATGCCTATTCGGCTACGGGTCACATCACAGCCACCACACGGGTCACCTCACCGCCGCCACACGGGTCACATCATCACTGCCACACGGGTCACATCACCGCCGCCACACGGGTCACCTCACAGCCGCCACACGGGTCACATCACAGCCGCCACACGGGTCACATCACAGCCGCCACACGGGTCACATCACAGCCGCCACACGGGTCACCTTACAGCCGGCACACGGGTCACCTCACAGCCACCACACGGGTCACATCACAGCCGCCACACGGGTCACCTCACAGCCGCCACACGGGTCACCTCACAGCCGCCACACGGGTCACATCACAGCCGCCACACAGGTCACCTCACAGCCGCCACACGGGTCACATCACACCCGCCACACGGGTCACCTCACAGCCGCCACACGGGTCACATCACCGCCGCCACACGGGTCACATCACATCCGCCACACGGGTCACATCACAGCCGCCACACGGGTCACCTCACAGCCGCCGCACGTGAATAATATATCGTGGAGGATAGTACAGGCGAATAATACAGTGGATGTTGTGGGTATTTGAAATATTGTATTAGGTGTTCCGTGAAAAAATTAGGCGAGCCTATGCCTTCCATTTAAGCTGATGGCCAATTTAATAACTTGATTACACTTGGTGATAATGAAAGATTTAACTTCAGCGTGCTGAAAGGAGGCTCCGTTCTTAGACGCACGTGCGTAGAAGTGAGGCCGGGTGGCCGGCAGGCCCAATGGCCCCATTGCCCGTTTAGATCGGACATCATGGATTAATGTGGGCTTAACCTTCAATGCGGGACACCGCCTTTCATGTCCGATTTCAGCCGGTGGAGAGGATTCTAGTCAAATAAAACAAAAACAAAATAAACAAATGACCATGTGAATTGCTATCTTCCTAGTATTTGTTAATATTGAGCCTATAGTGGGAATCTTTGCCAAGTACAGCCGAGACAAGAAGTATTTCTTTTCGTGATTTTAAAGAGATACAATCAAACCCAGTAGGCATCAGCTTTCCAGTGAGAGTTCTAAAGGGAACCACTGTCACTAGGCCTACTGATCTGTTTAGTAGTCTTTGGCGGTCGCATAAAATCAATAGTCTGACGTAAGCAGTGCCTCCGATAAATTTGCTTAAGGGTGGATCCTATCAAGTGGACGTAACTGGGTAGAACGCCATTTATACTTTGTTGGCCACATCATGAACATGTTCATGGATCACGAGCGGATCGCTAAAAAATGTGATCTCCAGGTAAAGCACTACTGTGTGTTGTCCCGGCTAGTGCAACCAGGAAAAACGGCCATAACACAACAACGTCAGCGGACATTAGGGTGGAGTAAGACAAACAATTCGAGCGATGGTTCCCCTACATGTTTTTCTGCTGCGTGTGACCTGACCTAACTCAGAGGTCACATAATTTTGAAAAGCGGACCAGAGTAACATGAACGAATCGTAGGATTTATGAATATATGTTTGGAAAGTTCTTCGACGATGCAATCTCCATAGGCTGAGTGGTTATTCGGGTCTAACGGCGTGTCAAGCTGCGTGGTCGTATATCGCCCCAGTCTCCACAGGAAACGCTTGGTGCTAGTGTAGGTTGGTTTAGAGGCTTGCTGTTTAAGATGATTACATGTAATTTGGAACCTGGGGAGCATCCCAAACAGGTGTAAGAGGTTGAAAATCTCTCCCAGCTGGTGGATAAGCCGATATTTACTGTAGACAAGACATGACGCAGGCTCAGCAGCGAGCCCTCGTGAAGGCGAGTGGACATACAAAACGAACTTTCGGGGAACAGAAATAACCGAAACAATAAATGCAATAACAGGTTGTGAACAAATAATTCCGTACATGTGCTGACATTTCATCATTTTCCGACTGAATCAGGATTTTCCAATGACGTTGGCATCATACTCCTTCTCCCACCTGAGTACCAGTCTTAAGTGTACGAGTCAATTCTGGGGTGTTAGCAGACCCCAAAAGGACCACCTGATCGTGACGCAACACTCGCGACTGCTCAGCAGCACCTTTACCCTCCACTGGTAGCATTTAGCCTTAATGGCAGCTTTTCGCGTGTTCACGTCCCCTACGGTTGTAACTGATGATGTGCTTGTGTACCATGTGAACATTTTAAGACTTTTTGGAGCGCTTATCGACGCACCAGCTGCCACGGTCATATGGCGTCGCCAAACTCTTCTCCTTATTCAGGGAAGCCGCCGGGCCTTGAACCCGGGTCGGCAGCGTGGAAGTCTGCTGCGCTGACCACTCCACTACCGCGCCCCCTCCTTGTGAATGGTTTTAGAAAAGTAATATAAGAATTTCTCTAATCGCTTGGACCTTAGGTTCGGTGGTAAATAGACGCAGAAAATTACTAATGAAACGTTGCTAAACCTAACTTTTGACAAAATCCACCTTTCATCCGATAGTTCTACGTCAGAGGCTTGGCTGCAGTCAGCGCAGGGTTAAAGCACATGGCTACTTCGCTAACACAGGGTTAAAGCACGCTACTTCGCTAACACAGGGTTAAAGCACATGGTTACTTCGCTAACACAGGGTTAAAGCACATGGCTACTTCGCTAACACAGGGTTAAAGCACATGGCTACTTCGCTAACACAGGGTTAAAGCACATGGTTACTTCGCTAACCCAGGGTTAAAGCACATGGCTACTTCGCTAACACAGGGTTAAAGCACATGGCTACTTCGCTAACACAGGGTTAAAGCACATGGCTACTTCGCTAACACAGGGTTAAAGCACATTGCTACTTCACTAACACAGGGTTAAAGCACATGGCTACTTCGCTAACACAAGGTTAAAGCACATGGCTACTTCGCTAACACAAGGTTAAAGCACATGGTTACTTCGCTAACACAGGGTTAAAGCACATGGCTACTTCGCTAACACAGGGTTAAAGCACATGGATAATTCGCTAACACAGGGTTAAAGCACATGGCTACTTCGCTAACACATGGTTAAAGCACATGGTTACTTCGCTAACACAAGGTTAAAGCACATGGCTACTTCGCTAACACATGGTTAAAGCACATGGTTACTTCGCTAACACAGGGTTAAAGCACATGGCTACTTCGCTAACACAGGGTTAAAGCACATGGCTACTTCGCTAACACAGGGTTAAAGCACATGGTTACTTCGCTAACACAGGGTTAAAGCACATGGCTACTTCGCTAACACAGGGTTAAAGCACATGGCTACTTCGCTAACACAGGGTCAAAGCACATGGCTACTTCGCTAACACAGGGTTAAAGCACATGGTTACTTCGCTAACACAGGGTTAAAGCACATGGCTACTTCGCTAGCACAGGGTTAAAGCACATGGCTACTTCGCTAACACAGGGTTAAAGCACATGGCTACTTTGCTAACACAGGGTTAAAGCACATGGTTACTTCGCTAACACAGTGTTAAAGCACATTGCTACTTCGCTAACACAGGGTTAAAGCACATGGCTACTTCGCTAACACAGGGTTAAAGCACATGGCTACTTCGCTAACACAGGGTTAAAGCACATGGTTACTCCCCTCCGTTGCAGGATATGCGCCGTAAAAGGACTGGTAGTGCCTGTAACAAGTGTAACATACTACAATGGCACTTAATGTCTGTACGAAACTTGGGAGATACTTAATATTTACAAGTTACTACGGGATACTTAATGCTGGCAAGATACTGCATACGGCATACCGGATGTCTGCTAGATACTAAGAAAACACTTGATGGCTGCAAGATACTGAGAAAATACTTGGTATCCACTCACCATAAGCGCATTGAATATGAGTCTGCACGAAAGGGTTTATCAGAGGTAACGCTAAAACATTAAGGTCAAACCTTTTCGAAAACCTTACATCCGTTGCACTTTGCCACTATATGTCGCAGAATATAGACCTGGAGGTGAGGATACCCAGCAAATAAACTAGTTTGCACGACATATTGCGTCAGAAATAAAGCGGTAATAACGAGTCTTAACGCGCGCAGTGTGGGGGTCCTAAACTGGCCCCACCCTATTTTTCCAAGGTAGCCGGAGAACCATGCGCTGCCACAGATCGCTACTTAGCCACATTGGAGGGAAATCACGAGCACGTCGACTGGTGAAAGAACATTGAAAATCGTTCGATATTTTTTCACTTCAAGGCTGTCAAAGTCAGACCTATATTTTGAGATACTTTATATTTGGTGACATCATAAATTCATATAATCAGGTTATGTGTCAAAGTCAGCCTACATGAATGTCAGGTCAAGGTCACTGACCTCAGCATTCCGGTCAGATAACATTATTCAACATGATGTATCAGGCGGCTCAAGTTCAAGGTCACACGTCAAGGTCAAAGTTTTTTCAAGGTCAACCCCTCATTTCGCGCCCAAAGGCTGCTATTGTGCCAGGTAGATGGTACATTACTGGGAATATATAATATTGTTAAGACATAGGTCATTGCCCTTGAATGACATTGACCTCAAAATTTCAGAGAACAGTTTGTGGGACCTTCCCTCTATGACTTTAGTCCGTTTGCGGTGTACTCCCGGCTTTTCCCGCATAATCACGGCATTTCCCGCAGGGTCTCCAGCACAGCCCAGATGTGACCTTTACTTCATTTGACCTTGAAGATATTAACCTAGCACAATACAGCTTTGTCACAAGGTAAATCACTATTATCCCTTCCCCTAACGGGCCGTTTTCTAACCTTGGTTTCCGAGACCTCAGGGGGATATTAGGACCCCTCCACTGCGAGTTGACGCCAGACCTCTCTCCACTGCCCGTGTTAAGAGCAGGGAGTCAGAAGTATAGCATGAATATAGCATCATAACGAGACTTTCGATATAGTGCGTTAAAAATAGCGATGATAACGAGACTTACGATATAGTGCGTCAGAAAAATGGCGATGATAACGAGACTTACTATATAATGCGTCAGAAAAATAGTGATGATAACGAGACTTAGGATAGAGCGCGTCAGAAGAATAGCGGTGATAACGAGACTTACGAGAAGTGCGAGCCTCATGCTGGCTGCTTCAGTGGCCAGGGCGGCACCCACTCCACTGCAGACGGCCAATAGCACTGAGTGGGCAGCGAAGCTCGGTTATATTCCCAACCGACGCCCCGCCGCCTCTTCCAATTATACAGCAAAATCAGCTCATGGAAAAACACACAGTGCTTAAAATCCCTACCGAAAAAATTCAGGTATTCTCAAACAATAAACCAAACATTCACCTAAAAAAAAGTTCTGACGCACGACGCTGCCGAAAGTAGCATTTTCACACCTCTCTGTTTTTACTTCCGTACAAGCGTCGACAAGGTGGTCGTACTTGAGAGGCGACCTGACACGCAGCCGGTGGCAGCACGGGGGCACAATTGCCACGAGGCGCCGATCATAGACGTCACGAGCTGACCCCCTCACCGATACTGACGTCAAACCATCCGCTAAAACGCTAGTCACGAGCCCTCACCATACTGACGTCAAACCACCCGCTACAACGCTAGTCACGAGCCCTCGCCCTACTGACGTCAAACCACCCGCTACAACGCTAGTCACGAGCCCTCGCCATACTGACGTCAAACCACCCGCTACAACGCTAGTCACGAGCCCTCACCATACTGACGTCAAACCACCCGCTACAACGCTAGTCACGAGCCCTCGGGCGAGCGTGTGGCTTTGTAACGTAGAACCAGAGCCAACAGCGGGCGGGGCAGCGGTGGGGTGGACCGCAGGTTGCGGACGCGGCCTAGTGTCTACTCCAGCGCCAACCCGAAGTGCAAGGGGCGCCGACAGCAGGCTGACCCGGCTACCCACTCACCTCTCATCCCACAACCAAAATCTGAAAAGTGGACCACAACAACTTTACAACTGTACCACGCCTATCAGCTCAGTTATCTCAGATTCAACATGTTGCTCACCCCCCACCCCACACATTTTTTGCCTCATGCACTTTCAAGATAATACCCATTCGAAAAATGCCAAGAAAAAAATCAGAGCAATAGTATCAGTACTCCCTCTACGGTGTTCTGTGGAGGTGGGGAGCGGGTGGGGGGGGGAAGGGGGAGGAAAGCAATTCGTTTTTTTTAGGTTCGATCCGGAATTCAGAACAATGAAGATTTTGAATATGTTAAGAATGACTAAATGGCGAAACCATGCTTTTCAAAAGAAATAATCCGAAGATTCCCAAGAAAAATAATGCTTCTGCTGAATCTTGATTAAAACAGTCAATTTGAATCTTGGTCGAACAGTAAAACCAGAAGAACAAAGTCGACATCACCTTGCTGGTGCACTTCATCGGGCAGGAGGGGTACCACGAGCTGGCCTATGGCGATTCCAAACAGTTCATGGAGAACCAGCGGGGGGAGACGCTGGAGATCGAGTTCCGGGAGTTCGCCTTGAATCCTCGTGACTACCACAAGATCAGTGATATAGAGTTCTCCAAGATGCTCCTGCGCAGCCCCTACTAACGCCCTGACCGGTACGATTTGTGCATCGAGCGCTTGGTGGAGCCGACGGACGAGAGCTCGATACGTGGCATCCCCTCCCGGGAGTTCCGCGACCTCTGCAATCTCCTCAACCAGCTGGAGGATCTCGCCGTCGCCATGCTGATGTAGGCGATGGCCGACCAGCCTTTCTCACGGGAGGAGCTCCATCGCGCCGTCATTTCCGGCCTTATCGTGGACACGGTGTCCGGCTTCTTCGACGAGGACGGCGGGGGCCGGCTCTCCTATAGGGAGTTAATCGGCTTCCTGTGGCAGCGACACTGGCACGACTTCGGGACAACTCCGCGCACGTTCGGCTGGCATGTGTTCTGGTACTGTGTGAAGCGGGAGATACGGTCTTTCTGGGCGGCCTCGGCAGAGTTGAGGCTGGTGCGGACACTGTGTGACGACTCGGACGAGAGGGCACGGCCCGACCGTGAGCTTAATGGACAGCGACAGCCATGCTCCCGTCGTCTGTTACCGGACGCCGCCCCTGTGCTGTAGATGTCTCTCTGCCGGCACGTGAGCACATAGCACAGTCCTAGTGCACGTTCATCGACTTTCTTAATATGAAGAGTGTTATTATATTTTGGAGAAGATGAGCTCTCGCTAAGGTTCGTTGGAGGGAGCCGCCCGTGTGACACGCAATCATGTTGTCTTTCGAAATGACATGATAAGTGGATGTGAATGAATTATATAAATATATAGGACTTCTCCACTAGTGAAAATGAAAAACGTTCGGAGCTTTCGGCTATATTTTATCAGCCTTCGTCAGCGAGTGGTCGGATCGATCGGTGGACATCGGAAGACAAGACACGTTACAAAAATTATATAACAAGTCCAAAAAGGATTCCAGGAAACGTGCACGAGTAAGAGAGTTACCTACCTGAAGCACATTTTAATAACAACGCAAATTATATATTTTGATATTCAACGATTAAGGGTAGCTTATACAGTACAGCATAATAATGGTAGGTAATTGACGCACATCATATGCTAGTATAAAAATGCTAATGGTTAGTAAAGAGCTAAAAAAGAGAATATAAGATTCATTGCAACATCATAGTTAATAAAACTAAGAACAAGTGTCTAATAATAACGGTAGGTACTTCACACATTAAATACTAGTACAAATGTCAATGTTATGTAAAAAGCTACAAAAATATATAAAAGTTAAGAAACACATCCTGCCATCCTATATATCAATATAAATATAAATATAAAATATATAATACAAATACAATATATGACAATCCTATAACAATAATATAAAACTAGCTGATCACAAACATATGTTAAAGTTATCAAAACTATTTAGAGCTACAGCTATGTATAATGGGAAGCCACCTGTCGTGAAACCTGCTCCCAGAGTTCCGGTTGATGTTGGCGTCGTTCGGTGATGTCAGTACCGTCTCACGACGGCCAGCAGTGCGGATGTAAGCGGACTCTAGGAGCAGGCGTTGATGATAGTTGGTGGCGTGGTCCAGGATTTGGGCTTGGTCAAAGTGAGGGGTGCAGGTCCGGTGGGTGCTGAAAGCTGAGGTGTTGGCTTTCGACCGATTGCTTCCTCTCCAGCTTTCCCTGTGTTCTTTTACTCTTGTTTGCAGTTCTCGGTCGGTTTCTCCGATGTAGGTGACGGGCTTGCCATTCACTGAACATGAACATTGTATGCTGTAAATGATGTTTGAGTTCTGTTCTTTGGGTAGGTGATGTTTCGCTTTGCTGCAGAGGATGCTGGATATGGTTCGTTGTGGTTTTGACACCAGCTGTACGCCGATTGCCCGACTTGCACGTTTTAACTGGTAAAACGACGGCCCTGTAAATGGTACCGAAAACCGAACTGGAAGAGACTGGTTGTTCGACCCCGCTGGGGCAGGGAGGGCACGGGCCTTGAGCTTGATGTCCTCAGCGGTTTTGGTGATGGTGGACTTGATCGTAGTTAGTGGGTATCCGTTCTGCTGGAACTTTTCTTTGACGAATAACAGCTCCTTCTCTCGGTCCTTGACAGTGCTGCAGTATCTGTAGGCTCTGATGGTGTCTGCTCGAATGGCCGCTGTGAGGTACCGAGGTTCTGTGAAAGACTGGAAAGGGACGACCTGATTGGTGGCGCAGTCCTTGCGGTACACCTTGGTGATGAATCGGTCTTCTCCTCTTCTTATGTCGATGTCCAAAAATGCGAGATGTCGGTCTTTTTCCAGTTCAGATGTCACGTTTATGCTGCTCTCCTTATTGTTCAGGACTTGGACCCATGCGCTCAAAGCGTCATCATCTCCTTCGAACAGGATGAGGTAATCGTCTGCATAACGACAAAACTTGGTGACTCTTCCACCACAGGTTGTTGCCAACTGTGCTATGTCTTCCTCCCAAGCACCCATATAGAAGTCTGCTACTAGCGGAGAATAGCTCTTGCCCATTGCTAAGCCGCTGGTCTGTCTAAACCAGCGTTCTCGGCCTGCATCTTCTACCACAGCGTGACAATGATTGATGGATAACTGCAGCAAGTCTGCGACAGAGTCTGGTTTTAGGGAGGTAACGTCCATTAGCGCATCTTGGTTGGTACGTAGCAGATCACGGATGAGGTTTATGGCCGGCCCGGTGGGTATAGAGGGAAACATCGCCTCCACATCTAGCGAAACCAGACGACAGGTGTTCACGGTGTGCTTCATATCCTGTAGCAACTCCAAAACTTGTAGAGGCGAGTTGATTGAGTTTGGTGGTCTCGGTAGGATTTTCAGGCATGATGTGAGATGTTTTGTAAGTTCATAGTCCACCGCTCGATGTGCTGGGCAGATGGGCCTCAATTTCAGGTTGGTAAGCCAAAGTATTCGTTCTTCCTCTGATGTCGGAGGACCGGCGTACTTATGTGTTTTGACGAGGCCATAGAAGGGTCCGCATCTACCGTGCGTTTGGGACAGTCGCCGGTATAACTTGTAGGCGTTTTCATCCTGCGTTTTTAGGACTCTGATGCGGTTTACACCGCGAGTAGCAGGGCCTGCAAAGGCTGTTATTAGATGGTCATTGAAGGTGTTTGCGAAGACAGTGGCAGGATCGGATGGTAACTCTTCGTACAGCGGTGGTTTTAAACAGCGGAGCAAGGCGGCTGTGTAATCTGTGCGGTCCATCACCACTAGAGCTTTAGCCTTGTCTGCTGGAATAATCACCCTGGTCTTATCTTGGGTCAATGCTTGCAGAGGTTGCGTTATGGATCTAGGTGGCTTTGGCTGTGGCTGATTAGTAGCACGACTGATAATGGTTTCAGCTTTGTTCAGGAAAGTGGATATGCTTTCTCCCGTAACACCTTGTTGGGCAGCATGCTTGGATGCCAGCTCAGACACCATCTGAGACTTCACAGCTAGCTCCAAGCCAGGTAGTCTTCCGGGTGCAGGAGCGTATTTGGAACCAAGCTGTAGGACTGCTTGCTCACTGTCACTTAGAGGCTTTTTCGTCAGGTTGATGACAGTTGTTAGATTATTTCTGCGTTTGGGGGTTTTTATTCCAGAATGTAAGCCCTCCGTTTTTCGGAGAGAAGCTGGTTGAACTTCTTACTCTTGCAAGCTTCACATTCTGCCATTGTTCGTTGGTAGATTACTTGACCAGAGCGTTTCAGAAAGGTGATGGCAGATTCTGAGAGCTCCCTTGCGTACAAGACTGGCTGTAATCCCGTCCAAGCGAAGCCTAGTTCGATAAACTTCTGATCTAGCGTCGTTGAACACAAAGCGGAGTCGTGATTCTTCAGCTCGTTTCATCCATTTATTTTCGCGATGGTTATCCATCCTAGAAACCAACCTTATATCCATCCTAGAAACCATCGCGAAAATAAATGGATGAAACGAGCCGAAGAATCACGACTCCGCTTTGTGTTCAACGACGCTAGATCAGAAGTTTATCGAACTAGGCTTCGCTTGGACGGGATTACAGCCAGTCTCGTACGCAAGGGAGCCTCAGAATCTGCCATCACCTTCTGAAACGCTCTGGTCAAGTAATCTACCAACGAACAATGGCAGAATGTGAAGCTCGCAAGAGTAAGAAGTTCAACCAGCTTCTCTCCGAAAACGGAGGGCTTACATTCTGGAATAAAACCCCAAACGCAGAAATAATCTAACAACTGTCATCAACCTGACGAAAAAGCCTCTAAGTGACAGTGAGCAAGCAGTCCTACAGCTTGGTTCCAAATACCTCCTGCACCCGGAAGACTACCTGGCTTGGAGCTAGCTGTGAAGTCTCAGATGGTGTCTGAGCTGGCATCCAAGCATGCTGCCCAACAAGGTGTTACGGGAGAAAGCATATCCACTTTCCTGAACAAAGCTGAAACCATTATCAGTCGTGCTACTAATCAGCCACAGCCAAAGCCACCTAGATCCATAACGCAACCTCTGCAAGCATTGACCCAAGATAAGACCAGGGTGATTATTCCAGCAGACAAGGCTAAAGCTCTAGTGGTGATGGACCGCACAGATTACACAGCCGCCTTGCTCCGCTGTTTAAAACCACCGCTGTACGAAGAGTTACCATCCGATCCTGCCACTGTCTTCGCAAACACCTTCAATGACCATCTAATAACAGCCTTTGCAGGCCCTGCTACTCGCGGTGTAAACCGCATCAGAGTCCTAAAAACGCAGGATGAAAACGCCTACAAGTTATACCGGCGACTGTCCCAAACGCACGGTAGATGCGGACCCTTCTATGGCCTCGTCAAAACACATAAGTACGCCGGTCCTCCGACATCAGAGGAAGAACGAATACTTTGGCTTACCAACCTGAAATTGAGGCCCATCTGCCCAGCACATCGAGCGGTGGACTATGAACTTACAAAACATCTCACATCATGCCTGAAAATCCTACCGAGACCACCAAACTCAATCAACTCGCCTCTACAAGTTTTGGAGTTGCTACAGGATATGAAGCACACCGTGAACACCTGTCGTCTGGTTTCGCTAGATGTGGAGGCGATGTTTCCTCTATACCCACCGGGCCGGCCATAAACCTCATCCGTGATCTGCTACGTACCAACCAAGATGCGCTAATGGACGTTACCTCCCTAAAACCAGACTCTGTCGCAGACTTGCTGCAGTTATCCATCAATCATTGTCACGCTGTGGTAGAAGATGCAGGCCGAGAACGCTGGTTTAGACAGACCAGCGGCTTAGCAATGGGCAAGAGCTATTCTCCGCTAGTAGCAGACTTCTATATGGGTGCTTGGGAGGAAGACATAGCACAGTTGGCAACAACCTGTGGTGGAAGAGTCACCAAGTTTTGTCGTTATGCAGACGATTACCTCATCCTGTTCGAAGGAGATGATGACGCTTTGAGCGCATGGGTCCAAGTCCTGAACAATAAGGAGAGCAGCATAAACGTGACATCTGAACTGGAAAAAGACCGACATCTCGCATTTTTGGACATCGACATAAGAAGAGGAGAAGACCGATTCATCACCAAGGTGTACCGCAAGGACTGCGCCACCAATCAGGTCGTCCCTTTCCAGTCTTTCACAGAACCTCGGTACCTCACAGCGGCCATTCGAGCAGACACCATCAGAGCCTACAGATACTGCAGCACTGTCAAGGACCGAGAGAAGGAGCTGTTATTCGTCAAAGAAAAGTTCCAGCAGAACGGATACCCACTAACTACGATCAAGTCCACCATCACCAAAACCGCTGAGGACATCAAGCTCAAGGCCCGTGCCCTCCCGCCCCAGCGGGGTCGAACAACCAGTCTCTTCCAGTTCGGTTTTCGGTACCATTTACAGGGCCGTCGTTTTACCAGTTAAAACGTGCAAGTCGGGCAATCGGCGTACAGCTGGTGTCAAAACCACAACGAACCATATCCAGCATCCTCTGTAGCAAAGCGAAACATCACCTACCCAAAGAACAGAACTCAAACATCATTTACAGCATACAATGTTCATGTTCAGTGAATGGCAAGCCCGTCACCTACATCGGAGAAACCGACCGAGAACTGCAAACAAGAGTAAAAGAACACAGGGAAAGCTGGAGAGGAAGCAATCGGTCGAAAGCCTACACCTCAGCTTTCAGCACCCACCGGACCTGCACCCCTCACTTTGACCAAGCCCAAATCCTGGACCACGCCACCAACTATCATCAACGCCTGCTCCTAGAGTCCGCTTACATCCGCACTGCTGGCCGTCGTGAGACGGTACTGACATCACCGAACGACGCCAACATCAACCGGAACTCTGGGAGCAGGTTTCACGACAGGTGGCTTCCCATTATACATAGCTGTAGCTCTAAATAGTTTTGACAACTTTAACATATGTTTGTGATCAGCTAGTTTTATATTATTGTTATAGGATTGTCATATATTGTATTTGTATTATATATTTTATATTTATATTTATATTGATATATAGGATGGCAGGATATGTTTCTTAACTTTTATATATTTTTGTAGCTTTTTACATAACATTGACATTTGTACTAGTATTTAATGTGTGAAGTACCTACCGTTATTATTAGACACTTGTTCTTAGTTTTATTAACTATGATGTTGCAATGAATCTTATATTCTCTTTTTTAGCTCTTTACTAACCATTAGCATTTTTATACTAGCATATGATGTGCGTCAATTACCTACCATTATTATGCTGTACTCCCTTAACTAATAAAAATATATAATTTGCGTTGTTATTAAAATGTGCTTCAGGTAGGTAACTCTCTTACTCGTGCACGTTTCCTGGAATCCTTTTTGGACTTGTTATATAATTTTTGTAACGTGTCTTGTCTTCCGATGTCCACCGATCGATCCGACCACTCGCTGACGAAGGCTGATAAAATATAGCCGAAAGCTCCGAACGTTTTTCATTTTCACTAGTGGAGAAGTCCTATATATTTATATAATTCATGTTGTCTTTGTTGCATTGTCTTGAAGCAGGGTCGATGCAACAAAAAAAACTTTGGCTTCTTTCGAATACCAGGCTTTAACACCCACCTGGGTCCCGTTTAAGGCATAATTCTTCAAAACATAGTGGTGGTGGTGTTGCCTGAATGGTGAGATGACATGGTGCTCCAATATAAATGGCTTGTCATTGACAGTTAGCATTGATAAAATACATTTTGCCTGAATACTTCTTACTAATGACACTACGAGCTTTTGTATAAGTGAGGTACGGTGTATGGAAGGGGGATAATGTAATTTCTTCTGAATAATGTCTGTTCAGGGGGACTGGGAGTGGGAGGGATATATTATGGTATGTGGATCACCTATGACGATGTTGCACTGCACATTGTTCGTGCTTCGTAGTGTTTTATCGTTTCTTGCACTGAATTATGTTGAGTGGTTGAATATTGTAGTTGGTGTGAATAAATGTTATTTGAGTAGGGGACCAGATCAGTACCGGACAAGCCACATAGCTGGCCCGCGTCTGTACACAAGTTTTCGTCCGCGTCTGCGAAACAATGTGTAGACAGGCAGGTGATAAATGGCCGCTGTAGGCTGGCGGATTTGACGGCCGAGCTGGCGCCGCCAGCTAGTCCGTCCACCGTTTGTGAGCGAGCTGATAGCAGTTTGGACCTGTTGTAGACAGCGGCGGATCCGCTCTGACGCAATAGAGGTCAGTCGCTGGCAGCGTGCGTTTATATAGACGGCCCGGCAGCACCCACCCCACTGCTGTTAAGCCTGCTGAACGTCACACACCCCTCCCGAGATAATGGACCTGAAGCAGATGGTGAGTACGTCACACGCCTCCCGTGATAATGAACCTGAAGCTGATGGTGAGTACGTCACACGCCTCCCGTGATAATGGACCTGAAGCTGATGGTGAGTACGACACACCCCTCCCGTGATAATGGACCTGAAGCTGATGGTGAGTACGTCACACCCCTCCCGTGATAATGGACCTGAAGCTGATGGTGAGTACGACACACCCCTCCCGTGATAATGGACCTGAAGCTGATGGTGAGTACGTCACACCCCTCCCGTGATAATGGACCTGAAGCTGATGGTGAGTACGTCACACGCCTCCCGTGATAATGGACCTGAAGCTGATGGTGAGTACGACACATGTCTCCCGTGATAATGGACCTGAAGCTGATGGTGAGTACGTCACACGCCTCCCGTAATAATGGACCTGAAGCTGATGGTGAGTACGACACACCCCTCCCGTGATAATGGACCTGAAGCTGATGGTGAGTACGTCACACGCCTCCCGTGATAATGGACCTGAAGCTGATGGTGAGTACGACACACCCCTCCCGTGATAATGGACCTGAAGCTGATGGTGAGTACGACACACCCCTCCCGAGATAATGGACCTGAAGCTGATGGTGAGTACGACACAGGCCTCCCGCAATAATGGACCTGAAGCTGATGGTGAGTACGACACAGGCCTCCCGCGATAATGGACCTGAAGCTGATGGTGGGTACGACACACGTCTCCCGTGATAATGGACCTGAAGCTGATGGTGAGTACGACACACGCCTCCCGTGATAATCGACCTGAAGCTGATGGTGAGTATGACTCACCCCTCCCGTGATAATGGACCTGATGCTGATGGTGAATACGACACACGTCTCCCGCGATAATGGACCTGAGGCAGATGGTGAGTACGACACACGTCTCCCGCGATAATGGACCTGAGGCAGATGATGAGTACGACACACGTCTCCCGTGATAATGAACCTGAAACAGATGGTGAGTACGACTCACCCCTTCCGTGATAATGGACCTGATGCTGATGGTGAGTACGATTTAAAATAGAGATTAAAACGTAAGACGAATCGATCTCAGTTTGAATTCTTAACAATGGACGGGTAGATTTTGAGACCTTAGGGGGGTCTCAAAGCCGCCGACCGCCTTGACAGAAAACGTGCTCGCCAGGAGCTTGACAGGAATAGGGTTAAAACTAGCATGTTTTAAATGCAAAGTACAGAAAGTACAGGTAAAGGAATATCTAAAGCATGAGGGGGATGTGTATTCTGAAATCATTTCTATCCAGTCAGCGCTATGGGGCTGCTCTTCCAGAATCTTGCATATAGGGGGGCATGACTGCCCTGCCCCCACCCCTTTGTTTCTATGTGCCTATGATCGCCAGTACACATTCCCACTACACTGTCTCATACTCCTGTTTGCTAAGGCATGGCCGTGGAAATAGCCGCATTTCCATTAGCGGGGCAATTTTGGCCAGTCCAGGTGGCTGGCGGCAGGCCTGGCCCTGGGGGTGACTATTGGGGGCAGGGGGAAGCAGGAAGATTGGACTACAGCACGAAGAACTGTTGTTTCGGGACTCAGCTTCGGTATTTGTATAACACCACATCGAGTGTTGTCTTTAAACCCCCACTAATCACCACGCTGGACGCGCGCTTGTCTTGTATGCAAACTGCAAAAAACAGCAAGGCAAGGGCGGGGTTCAATGCAACACAGGCTTCGGTGTTCTAGAAAGATGGCAGTGAGTAAAAAAAAACAGAACAACAGCTATTGGTGCAGAAGCCCTATGTTCCAGCTTTCCTCCCACAAAAAGTCAGGCTTGGCAGCGAGCGTGTTGGCCGGCGTCCGCCCGGCGCGGCAACCGGCCACGGCCATTGCCTGTCAGCAGCACTAATGCTGGCTTCCATGCGGCGTCTTCACATGGGAGGGGCAGGCGCAGCGCATGCCACTGCCACTGCCAGTTACAGCTGAGTTATGCCGTGCGGCAGACCCTGCTGCTGCTGCTGCTGCTGTCGCTGGCCACCGTGACGACTGCAATGCCCAGGAAGCCGCGCCGCAGGGACAACGGCGCCGGCGCCTACGGCGGCGGCTACGGCGGCCGCTACCGCTTCCAAAAGGACGGCCGCACTGGCAAGAAGGTCTACAAAAACGGCTACGGATTCATGGGCTGAGGAGGCAAGGGGCGGGCAAAGTGGACAGACACCGCCGGCCCCAGTTGGGCTGGCAGTGGCGGTGTGCCCTGAACAATGTCCAGCATCGTCAGCTTCAAGCGGCGGTGCCGCAGGCTTGGCTGCCATTGTCACCAGACAGCATGCCACCACAGTCGGCTGGTGGCATCGCAATGACCCGAACGTACGGGCACTGCAACCACCCAGTTTTTGTTCTCCTAAGCACTAAGTGTGTTTCCCACGTTGTGTGCCTAGCCCACTTGTTTGCTGAACGTTTCACCTCTGGCACACGTGTAAATAAGCATCTGAGTGTTGTCCATGACCACATAGGGTATAAGACCGGAGAAATAAAATATTTTGTCCCTGTAGAATTTTAAACTCGCAAATTTTTATCTCCTTGAATTGAGTCTGAGTGGTAGCACAAAGACCAATTATTTGAGCACTTTTGCTATGGTTCCTATAACATCTGATTTTGGGGCCACTGAAAGGCTTTAGGAGTTCCAGGATTGGGAGTTCCGGGATTGGGATTTCTTATTTTCCCGGTGTTTCCAACAAAAATGTGTTGAAAGAATCACCAGGAACGACCTATCAACGCTTTTATACTACTTTCACGACAGAGGGTTTATATCTGACGCCAGTGACATCTAGCGTTCGACATGAGAAACAGCTCTAGGAGCAGTCTACTAACCCGGCTTACTTACCTGGTTGGTTCCCTTCTGCATCAGCGACCGTCTGGGTAGAAAATGAGGCATGGAAGGATGGTGGGAACCTTTAACCCTTGCCCCGGTGGCGGGTATGAGCCACCTTCGCCCTGGTGGGGGGGGGCTAAAAAAGACCCCCACGATCTCAAAAACTAAAGAGAGCTAGAAAAAAGCGCAAAACGGTAATCGAAAGCTCTTCGAAAATGATATCGAAAATACTTGGGTCATTTCTCTCGTAAGGTCAATATCAAGGTCACCAGAGGTCAAAATAGGTCAAAATCGCTAACACGAGGTGTACTAAGAAAACCTCATATATCTCAGAAACTATGATAGATAGAAACATTTTTCTAACACCATTCGAAAGCTCTTGAGTTGCTCTTTCATTACAGTGGCATTCATGATCGTGTCGGGTCAAAGCCTAGGAAGCTACAGGTCACTGAATATTGGGAATGTTCTTGGGAATGTCCATAGCCACCCATGCATCAGGGCGTTTCATTTTTCGCTGATAAATTCCAAACCAAGCAAGATACAGCCATAGTTGATGCACCATTGCAATCGTCTCGTCAATACGAATCGAATGATATACAATATTGCTATGCCAGGCCAAATTTGGAAATTTGACCTGACCCAAGTCAACGGTCTGACCCAACTTGACCTGGTATAGTCATGATGTATATAATTTGACTTGCAGTGACTATACAAACACTTTGATGATAATATAAAACTTCTATCTTTGTTTATACAAAATTTATAGAGTAAAACACTAAAAAATGTTTATTTGACCTAAGGTGACCTTTCAAAGGTCACAAGCCAATTTTTTTGCATCAACTTCAGAAATAAGGTAAGAACAAGCCTTAACCGATGTTTGAAGTTGATTCCATCGATACTTACTGAGAAAAGCTCATTTCGTGATTTTCCCCATGTATTTACAATGGGGAGGTCATGCTCTGCACATGACCTTAGGTCACCAATATGAAAAAACCCGGAAAATATTTGTAGCTCCTGGTGAGCTCAATATGTGGTATAAGTTTCAACTTGTTCAATTGACCCGCCTTTTAGTTATGCAGCCTTAAGTATTTTTATGTGAGGTCACTTCACCTGGCCTGGTGACCTGACCTGATATGACCTTGAGCTAAAATTTTCAGGGAAGATGTGAAAATGATGACGGAACAGCCAGACCAGGTTTGGCGGCGCTACGCGCCGCCGTTTTTTGTCACTTCGGAAGAACCCGAAGGGGTCTGAAAAAACCCCAACCCGGGCGAAGGTTAAAGGAAATGTGGCACCTTAGTCGAATCCTGGAATTTAGTGAAATTAGGGGTGCTTTTAGCCGAAAATAATGAAACCACTCATGATTTCTCTAAAGAATGTACAATAAGCTCAATATTTTGATTTTTAAAATGCTCCTCTAGGGAAAGAAGTAAATATCTGCCTGTGGATGATGTCATAATCTGGCAACCACTACCATACTCGAAACGCTTCAAGGGCTTCGATTGGCTGATGCTCATCGTGACGTCAGCATATGTCGTCACACCAACAGCCATGACAACTGTGGCCTGCTGAGGGTACATGAGGGGTACATTGCAGGTAGGTTTTAGCTTTTTTCTACGGAAATCTCGAGTTCCAAGACAAATGGTATATTGAGTACCGGGTTTTCCGACTTGCTTTACAACTTGGCTATCTCAGTTAAAATCACGTTATAAAGGTGCCACATTCCCTTTAATGAGAAGACGCGCCAGTCCCTGTCAGCATATTCTACAAACGGTACAGTGAACACCTGACTGGTATTGTGCCTCTTCCAGCATAACATGTTCAGAAGTGAGTACCTAACTGCTATTGTGCTCCTTCCAGCATAACATGTTCAGAGGATACAGGCTAAATACCGGCGAGTGCAGCATACAATCCACCAGAACGTTCAAGAACTAATCAAATATATGCATACAGTTTATCCATAAAATGTTTTTCCAGCAGGCTCTTGAATCTGATTAGGCCAGGGGCACACAAAGCTTCGTGGGGCAGTGAGTTCCAAACGGACACAGATCTGACTGTAAAGAAACGTTTCCTGACGTCGGTATTGACCGTAGGTGCGAGTATTTTGTATTGGCGGTAGTTATAAAGGTGCCATATTCCATTCAACCAGCCAGAGACTTTGTAACGGCGAGTACATCATACAGTCCACCAGAACGTTCAAGAGCTGATTACATGTATCCATTCAGTTTAGCTATGGTGTGTTTTTCTTATAGGCTCTTGAATCTGATTAGGCCAGGGGCACACAAAGCTTCGTGGGGCAGTGAGTTCCAAACGGACACAGATCTGACTGTAAAGAAACGTTTCCTGACGTCGGTATTGACCGTAGGTGCGAGTATTTTGTATTGGCGGTCTCTGGTGCGGTTCTGTTAACTCTTCTGAAGAGGCTTTCGGGATCTAAGCAGGACTTTCCATGGAATAGTTTCCGGCAGTGGATGAGATCAGCTCTCAGCAACCGGCCTTGTATAGAGTATAGAGCCAGTGCCCGGAGACGATTTTCACAGGTGAGACTTTCCAGACCATCGACACGTTTAGTCCACCTTCTCTGGACATTCTCTAGAAGGCGAATGTCTTCGCGGTAGCCTGCCTCCCATAGACATGAACAGTACTCAATGACAGGCCTGATATGTGTGGTAAGGAGGAAAAGCATGAACTCGGGCGAACGGCAGACAGTCGATTTTCGATTTCAAGAAACCCTGCGCCAGGGCTCCTGCTTTGCAGGTCACTGCACGTATGTGAGCATGGAATTTGAGCTGTCAATGAGCACACCCAGATCCGAATGAAAGTCAGCAGATGTGATGGCGTTCCCATTCAAGTGATACCTGGCGGGGATCCTGTGTCTTGACGGACGGGAAAAACGTAGCACGGCACACCTTTTCCTGTTCATAAGAAGACCCCAAGAGCTTCCTGCGGCGTAAAGGGCGTCAATATCACCTTGCAGGTTGGGTATTAAAGGAGGTTGCTGTTCGTTGGAATGGTGTTTCGCACAACTATATATTTTCAAATAGTCCGCAAAGATCTTGTAGGATGAAATCAACACGCGCATTGACGGGGTGCGGGTACGGCCCCCTCGGGCTTTACGGACACAGCATAAAAACGGCGGCAGGTAGCGCCGCCGAACTCGGCATACCTTTTTCTCATCATTTTGACAACTTTTATCAAAATTTTAGTTAGGTCATCTCAGGTCAGGTCACCAGTGCAGGTCAAGTGACCTAACCTAAAAAAATTTTAAGATAGCATAAGTTGGAACAAGGTGAACTTATCCGATTGAAACACATATCACATAATGAGCCCACCGAGTTCTCTAAAGCATGTTCCGGTATTTTTTATATCGATGGCCTAAGGTCAGGAACGAGCTATGACCTCTCCATTGGAAATACATGGGAAAATGGTTTTAACCGAATAACTTAGTGATGGACAGTGATAGAGCGTTTATTTTAACTTTATATGCTCAAACTATGCTCAATTGGTTTTCATCTTAAGCTATGCTCAATTTTAACTTTCATATGCCCGAACCATTATTTTGTGCCATGGCGGGCGGTAGAAAATTAAAGCCAACATTGCAGAAAACTCGGGAAGACACGGATAATTGTGTCGTTTGCCCGCCAACGACAAGATTACTTGTCATTGTCGTTGGCCCGAAGTGATTTTCCTATAAACGTCTTATCGAAGAGGAAGGACTTTATTAAAAATAAGCTGGGAGATAGACCCTTTGACAAGGCGAGTGACCTCTCTGGCAAAAGCTTAGAAGCTGGCATGTGATCAAGTTTCAAGCATTTTGCGCCATGAATGCATTCCAACGGTTGGTAGGGTTCGCATCAAACAAGTGGGCAAAATCTGTCATAGACTCTTCAAACAATTCTGAAAACTGCTGAGAGCCACTGGAATGCTCCAAACGAGAGGGAAGAGGCATAGTTCTTACAACTATCCGCCGTTGCAGCATGTAAATGATCGGACTCTTTAAAATGCAGGTGTGGCAGAAACGATAAAGTGCCGAGATAGAAGTTACAAATTTTCAGAACAACAAAGCTGTGATCGAAGTCAAAACCGGCTCGGCTCAATCTACCGCGGGAACCTACGGCTCTACCTCCGGCTCTACCTACAGCTCTGCCTCCGGCTCTGCCTATGGCTCTGCCTCCGGCTCTGTCTACGGTTCTACCTACGGCTCTACCTCCGGCTCTGCCTCCGGCTCTACCTCCGGTTCTCCCTACGGCTCTACCTCCGGCTCTGCCTCCGGCTCTACCTACGGCTCTACCTCCGGATCTGCATCCGGCTCTGCCTCCAGCTCTACCTACGGCTCTACCTCCGGCTCTACCTCCGGCTCTACCTCCGGTCCTACCTCCGGCTCTACCTCCGGCTCTACCTACGGCTCTACCTCCGGCTCTACCTACGGCTCTACCTACGGCTCTACCTCCGGCTCTACCTACGGCTCTACCTCCGGCTCTACCTCCGGCTCTACCTCCGGCTCTACCTCCGGCTCTACCTCCGGCTCTACCTCCGGCTCTACCTACGGCTCTGCCTCCGGCTCTACCTACGGCTCTGCCTCCGGCTCTACCTCCGGCTCTACCTCCGGCTCTACCTACGGCTCAACCTACGGCTCTACCTACGGCTCAGATAAACGTGCTACATATTCGGATCTACCCTCATTCTAATTAATTAATTAATTAATAATTAATTAATTATTTATTATTAATTAATTAATTAATTATTAATTAATTAGAATGAGGGTAGATCCGAATATGTAGCACGTTTATCTGTGCAAAAATACAGATCTGTAATGTCCGGAATGGGGAACACTTTGTTCCTTCTATGTTCACTTCACTCCTGTATCCTCTCATCTGGTGTGTGCTCTCCCTCCTTTCGTGATGGACCTGCGTCTGACGGCTTTCTGCGCGGTAGAGCCGGAGGTAGAGCCGGAGGCAGAGCCGGAGGTAGAGCCGGAGGCAGAGCCGGAGGTAGAGCCGTAGGTAGAGCCGGAGGTAGAGCCGGAGGTAGAGCCGTAGGTAGAGCCCGAGGCAGAGCCGTAGGTAGAGCCGGAGGTAGAGCCGGAGGCAGAGCCGTAGGTAGAGCCGGAGGTAGAGCCGGAGGTAGAGCCGGAGGTAGAGCCGGAGGTAGAGCCGTAGGTAGAGCCGTAGGTTGAGCCGTAGGTAGAGCCGGAGGTAGAGCCGGAGGCAGAGCCGTAGGTAGAGCCGGGAGGCAGAGCCGTAGGTAGAGCCGGAGGCAGAGCCGTAGGTAGAGCCGGAGGCAGAGCCGTAGGTAGAGCCGTAGGTAGAGTCGGAGGTAGAGCCGGAGGTAGAGCCGTAGGTAGAGCCGGAGGTAGAGCCGGAGGCAGAGCCGGAGGTAGAGCCGTAGGTAGAGCCGTAGGTAGAGCCGGAGGCAGAGTCGTAGGTAGAGCCGGAGGTAGAGCCGGAGGCAGAGCCGTAGGTAGAGCCGGGAGGTAGAGCCGGAGGTAGGAGCCGGAGGCAGAGCCGGAGGCAGAGCCGTAGGTAGAGCTGGAGGCAGAGCCGGAGGTAGAGCCGGATGCAGAGCCGTAGTTAGAGCCGTAGGAGAGCCGGAGGTAGAGCCGTAGGTAGAGCCGTAGGTTGAGCCGTAGGTAGAGCCGGAGGTAGAGCCGGAGGTAGAGCCGGAGGTAGAGCCGGAGGCAGAGCCGTAGGTAGAGCCGGAGGCAGAGCCGTAGGTAGAGCCGTAGGTAGAGCCGTAGGTAGAGCCGGAGGTAGAGCCGGAGGTAGTGCCGGAGGTAGAGCCGGAGGAAGAGCCGGAGGCAGATCCGGAGGTAGAGCCGGAGGCAGAGCCGTAGGTAGAGCCGGAGGCAGAGCCGGAGGTAGAGCCGGAGGCAGAGCCGGAGGTAGAGCCGTAGGGAGAACCGGAGGTAGAGCCGGAGGCAGAGCCGGAGGTAGAGCCGTAGGTAGAACCGTAGGCAGAGCCGGAGGCAGAGCCATAGGCAGAGCCGGAGGCAGAGCTGTAGGTAGAGCCGGAGGTAGAGCTGAAGGTTCCCGCGGTAGATTGAGCCGAGCCGGTTTTGACTTCGATCACAGCTTTGTTGTTTTGGAAATTTGTAACTTCTATCTCGGCACTTTATCGTTTCTGCCACACCTGCATTTTAAAGAGTCCGATCATTTACATGCTGCAACGGCGGATAGTTGTAAGAACTATGCCTCTTCCCTCTCGTTTGGAGCATTCCAGTGGCTCTCAGCAGTTTTCAGAATTGTTTGAAGAGTCTATGACAGATTTTGCCCACTTGTTTGATGCGAACCCTACCAACCGTTGGAATGCATTCATGGCGCAAAATGCTTGAAACTTGATCACATGCCAGCTTCTAAGCTTTTGCCAGAGAGGTCACTCGCCTTGTCAAAGGGTCTATCTCCCAGCTTATTTTTAATAAAGTCCTTCCTCTTCGATAAGACGTTTATAGGAAAATCACTTCGGGCCAACGACAATGACAAGTAATTTTGTCGTTGGCGGGCAAACGACACAATTATCCGTGTCTTCCCGAGTTTTCTGCAATGTTGGCTTTAATTTTCTACCGCCCGCCATGGCACAAAATAATGGTTCGGGCATATGAAAGTTAAAATTGAGCATAGTTTAAGATGAAAACCAATTGAGCATAGTTTGAGCATATAAAGTTAAAATAAACGCTCTATCACTGTCCATCACTAAGTTATTCGGTTAAAAGCATTTTCCCATGTATTTCCAATGGAGAGGTCATAGCTCGTTCCTGACCTTAGGCCATCGATATAAAAAAATACCGGGACATGTTTTAGAGAACTCGGTGGGCTCATTATGTGATATGTGTTTCAATCGGATAAGTTCACCTTGTTCCAACTTATGCTATCTTAAAATTTTTTTAGGTTAGGTCACTTGACCTGCACTGGTGACCTGACCTGAGATGACCTGACTAAAATTTTGATAAAAGTTGTCAAAATGATGAGAAAAAAGTATGCCGAGTTCGGCGGCGCTACCTGCCGCCGTTTTTATGCTGTGTCCGTAAAGCCCGAGGGGGCCGTACCCGCACCCCGTCAATGCGCGTGTTGATTTCATCCTACAAGATCTTTGCGGACTATTTGAAAATATATAGTTGTGCGAAACACCATTCCAACGAACAGCAACCTCCTTTAATACCGAACCTGCAAGGTGATATTGACGCCCTTTACGCCGCAGGAAGCTCTTGGGGTCTTCTTATGAACAGGAAAAGGTGTGCCGTGCTACGTTTTTCCCGTCCGTCAAGACACAGGATCCCCGCCAGGTATCACTTGAATGGGAACGCTATCACATCTGCTGACTTTCATTCGGATCTGGGTGTGCTCATTGACAAGCTCAAATTCCATGCTCACATACGTGCAGTGACCTGCAAAGCAGGAGCCCTGGCGCAGGGTTTCTTGAAATCGAAAATCGACTGTCCGCCGTTCGCCCGAGTTCATGCTTTTCCTCCTTACCACACATATCAGGCCAATCATTGGGTACTGTTCATGTCTATGGGAGGCAGGCTACCGCGAAGACATTCGCCTTCTAGAGAATGTCCAGAGAAGGTGGACTAAACGTGTCGATGGTCTGGAAAGTCTCACCTATGAAAATCGTCTCCGGGCACTGAAACTATACTCTATACAAGGCCGGTTGCCGAGAGCTGATCCCATCCACTGCCGGAAACTATTCCATGGAAAGTCCTGCTTAGGTCCCGAAAGCCTCTTCAGAAGAGTTAACAGAACCGCACCAGAGACCGCCAATACAAAATACTCGCACCTACGGTCAATACCGACGTCAGGAAACGTTTCTTTACAGTCAGATCTGTGTCCGTTTGGAACTCACTGCCCCACGAAGCTTTGTGTGCCCCTGGCCTAATCAGATTCAAGAGCCTATAAGAAAAACACACCATAGCTAAACTGAATGGATATATGTAATCAGCTCTTGAACGTTCTGGTGGACTGTATGATGTACTCGCCGTTACAAAGTCTCTGGCTGGTTGAATGGAATATGGCACCTTTATAACTACCGCCAATACAAAATACTCGCACCTACGGTCAATACCGACGTCAGGAAACGTTTCTTTACAGTCAGATCTGTGTCCGTTTGGAACTCACTGCCCCACGAAGCTTTGTGTGCCCCTGGCCTAATCAGATTCAAGAGCCTATAAGAAAAACACACCATAGCTAAACTGAATGGATATATGTAATCAGCTCTTGAACGTTCTGGTGGACTGTATGATGTACTCGCCGTTACAAAGTCTCTGGCTGGTTGAATGGAATATGGCACCTTTATAACTAAACTTTATTATGCTACGACGTCATAGTTAAGCTGTCTCATTGTAAAGGTCAAGGGTCAAAGTCAAATGTCATGGGTAAATGTCAATCCTCATTACCCGCCCAACGGCTGCTATAGCGCTAGTCATAGTGTAATCATAGGTAATACGTCATATTGTGACGTGATAGGTAAATGACCTTGAATGAATAGCTCCAAAACTTGGGTAAATTTTTTTGGACCTTCTTACTACAACCTTGGTCAGTTTTTAGTGCATTCTAGACTTTTTCGCGCTTTACCACGCCATTTCCCGATCAGTCCCACCCCCACGGCAAAGATTTCACATTTATGACTTTGTTTGACCTTGACAACATAGTACTAGGTCAATTAAAATCGGTAATAATGTAGACTGCAATAGCTCCCACCCAGCCCCCCCAACCGGCGTTTTTCTAAACCTCTTAGTTTCCGAAATCTCAGATGGCCTACCAGTCCCCCCTCCAATGCGCTTTAGTGCCAGGCCCCTCTCCTGTGGGGGGAGTTAGGGAGAGGGGCAGTGGTTACAATTAATTTACTGTTTTAATGCATTCTCACCCTCATCTCCCATCAATCCCACCATTGACACCTCTTTCACACCGAGAGACGATTCATATTGGCAGCGACAGTGGGCCGCACTGGTGCTCTGACTTGACCAAAGTGGGGATCGGGACGTTTGGGAGCTCAGGACTCGCTTTCTGGTAAAGATTCCACTATTCTTATTGCTTCAGCCAGAATTCTTTACTCGTCCTTAAGAGACATAAAGTTTTCATAGTATTCGTTGCAGCATACAGGTAAGGCTTCCCCTTAGGACTTAATAGGCATGTAAGTGCGCATGGTCGAAATGCCCGAGGCTATAATTTTCAAGCCGTAAGTCAAGGAGGAAAATGAATACCAAAATCGTCGTCAGCCCCAGCAATAGCCACACCCCCTGACAAAAAATACACCGAAATCGGCGCCATGAAGGTGCTATCGACTGGTGACCTGTTATGGAATGCCCCAGATACGGAATGGGACCGGGCGGCCTAGTGGCATTTTCTGCATTCAGACTGGGACCGCATGGATTAGCGTGGGTTCAATCTCCACGGCGGGAAACTGTCTTCCGTCCCCATCTGACCCGGTGGAGAGGTTCCTAACACCCGCCCCGGTGGGCCTCCAAACCACCTTCGCCATAGTGGGGGGAGTGTTCAAACACCCCCCTCGAACTCGGCTCCTATACGGGATAACAAAAAACGCGAAGCTGGTGGGTAGCTCATACAAATTCATGAAGCAACTACATCGGTTACTTTTTGGATCGGGTCAATACTGAGGTCATGACAGGTCAAAGAAGGTGGCATGTTAGAGAAGAGTTTCGGAGCTCTAGCGTCTCACAGGGTTGAGTTAGAATCATTTCAGGCACTATTCGCTTCCTCTCGTTACGGCGAAGCAAATGATGTATAATATGACTGTACTAGGTAAAAAATGACCTGACCTGAGGCAAGGTGAGGGTCACTATCTGATCTAGCATAGTCAAGATGCCCATAAATCAACTCGCAATAGCAATCTAAACGGAATGGTATCAAAATAAAACTTCATCGTCATTTCCTGCAAAGTAATTGACCCAAGTCTGAAAATCTGTCTAATTAGCCCAGATGACCTCTCAGAGGTCACAGGTCAAAACTTGCAACATGAACCTAGTGAGGGGCCCTGAACACTATGATTGGAGAATATGACGGTAGTCTCAGCTTTATCTTCACAAATACAGTCCAATTTCTGTTTTTCCTATACATTTCCAAAGAAGAGGTCGCGATCCGTAACTGATTTTAGGAGGGGATGAGGTGGCTTAGTGGATATCACCCTTGTCTTCTAAGCCACCGGTCCCGGGTTCAAGTCCCGGCGGAGCCTCTGAATAAGTCGATCTGATCCCCAAAATCCCTTCCAACAGGGTGAGAGTTGGCGACGCCATATGACCCTGGCAGATGGTGCGTCGGTAAACCCCAACAATTATTATTATTAACTGATTTTAGGTCATCGATATGAAAAATCGCGGAATATATTTTGTACTCGGTGGGGTCATTTTGTGGCATAAGTTTCAATTCGATATATTCACCCTTTTCTTACTTATGCCACCTTAAAAATTTTTGGAAGTGAGGTCACTTGACCTGCACTGGTGACCTGACCGGAGATGACCCAACCTTAAAATTTACGGAATTTATCAAGGATAAAATGAAAGCTACGGAATTGATCAAGGATAAAATGTGCCAAGTACGACGGCGCTTCGCACCGCCGTTTTTCGTGCCGCCGGAAAAAAACCTAAGGGGAGTGTTCACACATCTCCCACCGGGGCGAGGGTTAACAGCC
Source organism: Lepas anatifera (assembly GCA_034440635.1). NCBI lineage: Eukaryota > Metazoa > Arthropoda > Thecostraca > Lepadidae > Lepas > Lepas anatifera. Next base: position 758,024 of record JAOTON010001030.1, on the reverse strand, counting down.
ACGCCAAAGCAAGGGCGAGGGCTAACTGCCACGCCAAAGCAAGGGCGAGGGCAAACTGCCACGCCAAAGCAAGGGCGAGGGCTAACTGCCACGCCAAAGCAAGGGCGAGGGCTAACTGCCACGCCAAAGCAAGGGCGAGGGCTAACTGCCACGCCAAAGCAAGGGCGAGGGCTAACTGCCACGCCAAAGCAAGGGCGAGGGCTAACTGCCACGCCAAAGCTCCCTGTAATTGAGCAGGTGTGCCGTTGAGAGCGATCCTAATAAGACAAAAACAAATTTTACCGTGTATAAATGAGTCCTCCGCCACCCATGCCATCGACGATAGGGACTTTTTAATGTTGTTCGAAACGTAATTTGTCAATGCATTGAGTTGGTACTTGTTAGCGTTTTTGAAAGAGACGCTAGATTCCGACAGAAGCCCGACAGGCAGCGTTTGAAATCGTGCTGCTGCTGCCATTGTGGCTGGTTTTCGAGTCGATATCGCAAGGATTTTCCCGAATGGTACCAGATTCGTAGTGTATCACAAGGAAGCTCAACGAGCTATGATGATAATGATGATTGGAGTTTTACGGCACCTCAGCGGCTAAGGCTATATGTGCCTTTCGTTATCAGGTATAAACTAGTTCAGTAACATCTTGGTTGGTAAAATGATCTTATATCGCAGGTAAATTATTTAATTTATATCTGGCGGGCTTATGGACTAGGTCCAACTGTAACTCTCTCCGGGATAATCAAACCCGCTCGCCTGATTCCATGACAACATTATTGCCTATGACTTGTTCCAGCGCTGCTTGCTCGTATTCAATAAACCGATTAAAGAAAAGAAAAGGTATTGGAATCTGTCTAATCGGGCCTGCATTTCGACGGCCGAAAGGCTACTTGTTACGTTATGATAGGCAGACTGCTTGATGAGTCAGGCCCGTCAGCAGGCAGAGTAGCACAACGGGAGCAGCACATCGCTGTCGTCGCCGAACTGGCAGAGTAGCACAACGGGAGCAGCACATCGCTGTCGTCGCCGAACTGGCAGAGTAGCACAACGGGAGCAGCACATCGCTGTCGTCGCCGAACTGGCAGAGTAGCACAACGGGAGCAGCACATCGCTGTCGTCGCCGAACTGGCAGAGTAGCACAACGGGAGCAGCACATCGCTGTCGTCGCCGAAACTGGCAGAGTAGCACAACGGGAGCAGCACATCGCTGGCGTCGCTGAAACTGGCGGCCAATGCCTCACCATTTTACCCCATGCTCAGGGAAGGCGCACCTTATTTTTAAGCAGCCTCATGCTTTTGAATCATCAGCTGATGGTCAGCTGGTCGGCTCTTAAAGGTGCTTAAAGGCAATGTGGCACCTTGGTCCAATCCAGGAATCTAGTGTAATTAGGGGTACTTTTAGCCAAAAATCATGGAAACGTCCATGGTTTCTCTGAAAAATTTACAATAAGCTCAATAATTTGATTTTTACAACGTTATTCTAGGGTGAAAAATAAACCTCTGCCAGAGGCTGACGTCATCATCTGGCAACTGGGGCAGAGTGGCGAGAACTGGGACGCAGCAGAAGTGGGACACCCATTATTGAATCCACGAGTAAGCCACAAATATGATTTTTAGCTGATTTCCGCACTATAAGTGCCGCTGCCCATCGCTCGGGCGTCAGCTGCATTTTCCAGCGGCTGCTGGAAGCGGGAGGTGAGTACTATTCAAAAGTTGATTTTTTACGTTTTCTGCGGTGAATTTTCTGCTAAATATGCAACCGGAAAGTTAGCTATTTCGGTCCGATAAAGTTGGTTTCGTATTCTCTACCGATCTGTGCCAGCTTCGAATAACGAAAGGGGTTTTAATTTTGCTGACGTCGCAAGTCTTAAAAAATGGCGGGGTCGGGAGAACTGGGACCAGTTGTCCCACTTCTCCCCTTGCTGTCCCACTTCTCCTTGTACTGTAATTTGAATGATTGTGCCTATATATTTGTATTTGATGGAGATATGGTTGTGTCGTATTTTTTTTAGAGTGGTCCTGGTCATCAGGTTGTTTTTTCTATCGTGCTTTACGAATCGAGGTCAGAATGAAGGCCGTAAGTTCAATATGGCGGACTTATTTATAAAAAAGCGACATTTCACCCATGCCAACACCGGGAGAAAATCCAAGTGGGGGGGGCGATGGGACGATCTCCCCCCCTTGGGCCGACCTTAAGCACTAGAGAGAAACGCCCCCCCCCCCACTGCAGCCGCCGTTCTTCCCCCCGGAGGCTGCGGCTGTATCCCGGCCTCGCAAATTTCCTTCTAAATGCCACCCAAATGTAGTGTAGCCGGGCCCCTTGTAATCCACTCAGAGCATCTGAGTCTGCAACCGGGCCCCTCAGAATTATCCCAGTCCCACTGCCGAAGCCGAAACCCTATTCTCAGCAGTTGCAGATCATTCCCCTGTATTTCACCCGGGCTCCCTGTGGCTGCAGCCGGGCCCCCTGCGGTTAACCCGAGCCTCATGTGGCTATCCGGGCACCCTAGCATGCCTCTCGGCCCCTTGTCCACTTGGAACCTCCCAGTCTGCGACCGGGTCCCTGAGAATTATACCGCACCCACTGCTACCGAAGCCGAGCCCCTATTCTCAGCCGTTGCAGAGAATTCCCTTTCAGTCCAATCGGGTCCTTTGTGACCACAGCCGGGCTCCCTGTGGTTTACCTAGACCTCCTGTGGCTATCTGGCCCCCTGAAATGCATCCAGGCCCGTTGTAGTCTACTTGGAACCTCTGAGTCTGCGACCGTGCCCCTCAGACTTATCCCAGGCCCACTGATACCGAAGCCGGGCCCCTATTCACAGCCGTTGCAGAGAATTCCCCGGTAATCCACCCGGGCCCTTTGTGACCACAGCCTGGCTCCCTGCGGCTCACCCAGACCTCCTGTGGCTATCTGGGCCCCCTGAAATGCTTCCGGGGCGCCTGTGGTTCACGGGGGACCTATGTGTCCGCGACCGGGCCCCTCACGATAACCTCAGACATACTATGGCCGAAGCCAGTCTCCTATTTCCAGCATTCATGCCCCCTCCCGTGGTCTACCTAGGCATTCTGAGGCTACAGTCGGCCCCTGCCTTGCTTGCAGGACCCCTTTGGTTTCGGCCCTCTGTGGCTGTAACGTTGGGCTCGAGTTGGGAGAAGTAGGTATAATGTCTTAAACTCTTAATTCACGGAGGCCATAGAATATTGTATGCGATCTAAGATAGTCCTGATGAGTGATCCTGGTCGAAATTTACCCATTCCATGGATTTGTGGAGATCCAATCCAATGATGAGTGGACCTCAGCGATTTTAGGGCCAGTTCATAATTTTGGGGCTACTATAGTTCTTGGAATTGTTTACCCCCAGAACGAAGGTTAACGTTTTCCAACTCGCCGATACATTTTTGTGTACGTTTTTTTATTTAAAAAATCATAATTTGCACGATCGGGCCCCCACAGCTTTTCGGGCCTCCTTCAAGGAGGCCGGGCCCCTGTAAGGGTTCGCCTTCCATTGGGAAATTCCTGGATTTGCCTCTAGCCGACACCTGTATACTATGTACCTACCCTATCCTACATGCAAATCTGGAGAATTAACACATTCATATAACAACGTCCCGTGCGATACATCACCGCAACAACAAAAAGGATTTTCAAATGTGTGTATAATAAAGAATACATCCTCCAAATATATCACGCAGACAATCAATCGTAGCTTCTACAGTTGATTTTCACAAGGTGTCACATATATGCTACGCTTTATAAGATTTAGACATGATTCTTCAGTAGTCCCACCTCTCCCCTATGTGTCCCACTTCTGAACACCAATTATCCCAGTTCTCCTGCAGCTGTCCCAGTTCTCACTAACCATAGACTTCTACAAAAACTTAATTTTTCACAATTCTACTCTGTTTACGCCAGAACAAGACAAATACATACATAAACAAATGTTTCTCCCACCATGTAATGCTTATTCAATCTACCAGGAACGCATAACTAAATTTTTATAATCTTTTAAACTTGCCGCTTGTTTAATGTCCCAGTTCTCCCCACTCTCCCCTACTACCATATTCAATGGGCTTCAAGAGCCCGAATTGGCTGACTACTCACCGTGACGTCAGCGCTGTCGTCACACCAACAGCTGACAACTGTAGCCGCCTGGCTGGGGTAGATTTGGGGTACACTCATGGTAGGTTTTTAGCTTTTCTCCACGGAAATTTTGAGTTCCAAGACAATTTATATATTGCGTACCGGGTTTTCCGGCATACTTTACAACTTGGCTATCTCAGTCAAAATCACGCAATAAAGGTGTCACATTTCCTTCAACCAGCCAGAGACTTTAAATGGGGTCACCAATGCCAAGGGCGACCTATCTTGCAAGGTACCAGATGATTTCTGTCGGCAAAATAATTAAAAACTGATACGTACGACAAACTAAGCGGAGTCATCTCATCTTACCCAGATTACTTTAAGTACGGTTACAACCAAGTTTCCTACTAAATATAGTCCTCCCCTGATGACGTCACCAAAATTTCCTACTTTCCTGCTAAGTTCTGGGAGAATCTACCAAGTTCTGGGAGGATCAGCTGAAACATACCAAGTTTTGGTGTAATTTTTAGCAATCTAGTATAAATAGAAATCTACCTCCTTCACCCATTCAACAGTACCCTTGATCAAACCCTGATCGCTTAACGGCAAGCGGCGTATTTTACGTGAATCTGTTGAAAAAACCCAAGACTTTGAAAAACATGCATTTATTTGATCAACGCAGCTCCAAATGCATTTATTCAGCCACGAACTGTGAGTTTGATAACCGTACCAAGAAGGATAAATCAGCAATAAAATACCAAAAGAAGCCATTTTTAGCTTTTCAATCGCAATTTCAGATACCTACCTTCTATCACTTAAATTCGAATGATCAGCGCCCACACGCTTCCAATCTGGCTGCTTATTAAAAAAAATGCAAAAGAAGCTTCGAGTAGGATGAAGCCGTGCCAGTAGGCGACCATTAGATTCAAATACTTGAAGCTTGATGTTACGAAAACTTACGACGCCGAGCATAGAATCATTGAACTTTTCCATGTTCCATACTTGATGTATGTTGTGCGTATGTATGCATGTATGTATGTATGCATGTATGTATGTATGTTTCTACTTTTGGATGATGTAACACCCTTGCAAAAGGTCACCACAGTCCGGATGTGAAGATTGCAATGCAGAAAAGCAAGAGGCAAGACTGAAGAGACCGGTAAAGCGGCCAGTGTAGAGCCACCCTGAGAAATAGTGGTGCGCTCGCTTCACGCATTGCGTCATGCGGTTCTGACTCCAGCTTTCCTGAGATCAGCATATCCGCTGGGAGATAAAACAACTTTCGGACTTCTCCAGAGCACAACTCTCAAGGAAAACAAGGCATAGAGCACAGAACAGGCATACAGCATCCGGGACCAGGCAACTCAAGGACGCCAGCGAGGCGTCGGCGCTGCCGCCGACTGACGGCATTCAAGCGCAGGCCCACCATTTGTTTGGCTGGAACAAAAACCAGTCGGGCGGCAGCTGCGCAGGCGCAACAGGTCGGTACAAGCCGGTCGGGTACACGCACGCACATTCTCTGTGCGTGCGTGTACCCGACGCCGACAACTCCTCAGCTACTCTTTTAATGCGCACTTGACTTATTGGCGACCTTCACTTATAACACCCGAAAACAATAAAACAACGCTTTGATACACGGGAGCCGGACAAATGCAAGTGAAAAATAAATAATAATGAGCCGGCCTCACGTAGGGGGTGATAATCCAACATTCTTTGTCTGCCTCCCTCAATTTTTGAAGTCGACCATGCTGAATCTAAAAAAAAACATTTTTATTTTCGTCAGATGATGGCAACCCCCCTGTGCATACCCTCTGAAGTTTTGAATGTAGGACTAGGCTTCGTGTGTTTAGCCAATATAGTATAACGACTTGCAGTGAGACAATTCGACCACGACTGAGAAACGGAAGCATTGGTGTTAATCATAGCAGTGCTCTGCAGTTGATGCCTGTTTTGGTTGTAGATGGGGAAAAATTTAGGTTCGCAGGTCGTTACAATGACCACATTTTTAGAGGAGAAAATTCCCCGCGGAATCAACCGCAGCCACTGACATGGTAATGATACAGAACAAACTTGGCGTTTTGATTATTTTTGTCCCTTTTATACATGCAATTGATACAGCTGATTGTCTCCATTAAGACCTTTAGCCCTCCATAGACGGAGTCCACTAAGTATTGTCCCACGCCGACCTCTGCCTGCAGCGTGGCGCGTGCTGATCTGTATCATTTGTAGACGTTTTACCCAACCACACCTGAGTCCTTACAAATAGAATATCACGAGCGGACCAACGGATCGGAATAGATAGTCTGCGGAAGAGCCAATAACATTCGAACGTGAAAAAACAAAGCGTGACCTTTGCCAGTTTAGGAACGAGATAAAGTGTAAAAAATCAATAAATAAATATTCCTTCAAATTACTCAGTCCTCCACGGAGCTCAAACGACCGAACTCGGCCAGGCCATCGGATTGATGGCCTTGCTAAATTCAGCAAACGTAACATCTTTTCTACAGGAATGTTGCTCAGACCTTCAGGCTGGTGGCGTAGGTCGCCAATGAAAGACATTTGTGGTCACGCTTCAATCTGAACAAATCACTGGTTTTGGGGAGAGGGAGTGATGTGTCACGCGCATAGTGCACTTCCAAGCAGAGCCGTCCCTGCTTTGCTGTTTCGTCCACATGTGCGTCCTCCAAATAGTAACTTACAGAATCGGCACATGTAAAGGGGCCCCCATACCTTACAGAATCGGCACATGTAAATGGGCCTCCCATACTCAATACTCACTCTCTGATCCTCTCAAAACCGTCATTCTTCATGTGTCATCCTTGCCCCATGCCATTGCTCAAGCCTCTTCCAGGTGACTGAGCCTTCACAGAAATTATCAAATATTTCGACTTGTTTGTTGAAATCTCCAGCTCTTTGGGAACCGCTTTCGTTCTGAGTTGTTTGCTTGTCTGAGCTAGGTTTATAAATCGCCATAGGCTTCAGTACGTGCTTCTTGATGTGCTTTGTTGTTATTTTGTAAAGGTTGCAGAACAGCCAAGGCTCCTGGATGACCGCGACTAAAAGAAGGGCCGCCTCGATTTTAGAGCGCTGGACTTGTCCAGCCCGTTTGGGACGAAGTAGGTATAGGGTCTTTCACTCGAGCTGATATTTTTAAGTTGTTAAGTTTAGATACTTAAAATACTCATAAAACGGTGAATGTGGTGTAATTTTGCTCAAAATTGCTTGGATTTTTCTTTACATGCGAATACATTATCATGATGTAAATTTAGGGCAAGTATGAAGGATTTAGTCATCATGCGCTAAACAAAAAAAATTGGCATTTTAGAATTCAACAGACTGTTGTCTCTCAGGCGGTGCGATGCCAGCACTGTCTGAGCTTGTTGAAATTATTGCACGTGGCTCACAGTCTCGTAACGTGTTTTTGTTTCATATTTTCGTGTCTTTTTAATATTATCACTTCACACACTACTATTCCAGGCGTCCAATCGCTTTCGAAAATGGCTCCGCAATCAGTGCACCGAGCGCAACGAATGAGCAGCCCGTTCACCAAGGTACTGGACACACGAGAAATTCTGGAGAGCGGAGCTTTAATACAGGTGCTGTGATTGGTTCCTTGAACAACCAACAGGGTTCGAAGAACACTTTTGGTTGTTCAAAAACACCAAACAAACCTGTTTGGTTTATGCTAAAGCAAAAACCAAACAGGCAGAGCGAGGACATCGAAGTCATGAAAAATATCAGCTCTAATGAAAGCTCTTGTACATCATATTCTGAAGCACCTTTTTGTGGGAAGCATGCCTTGCCTGAATTCGCCTCTCTCCACATAGTCCTCTCCGCAAACGGAGCTCTTGGAATGGGATCTGGTCGTCTCTACAGACATTGCCGATATTAATACGTCATTATTCTTAGGATTCACGGACTAGGAACAGGGCTCAGGAGCAGGATCTGAAAAAGAGAGATTGGGTTAGATAAGAAACGGGGAAACATTTTTAGCTAATCTGAAAATAAAGAAGCAGCCCCGACCACCTTATGCCGTCGCAAATTTAACCCTCGTGAAAAGCTGGCTCCGCCCTTGTCAGACAGGCTAGCAGAACGGGAGAAGTCATTCCCTGAGTCATTATCTACATGATGGTCATTGTTTTTAAGCTCCATGTGAATAAGGAACCACAAAATGACTTTCAGTGTCCGTCTTTTGCTTGTGCGGTAGGTTGAGCTGGTCTATTTTTTACATCACAAACTTCAGAGGGTATGTACAGGGGGTTGCCGCTATTTTAGCCGAACAAAATAATGTTTTCCGAATTCCGCTTGGCCGATTACATAAAATGAGGGTGGCAGAAACGATGGAAAACTTTTTGAGAAATTAACACCACCCCCTACCTCAAGCCGTAAAAACAACGCAAAACGTATGGTAAAGTACAGAAGAACGTATCAATAGGCATAAAACATCCCTAAGCCACTGCTCGCAAGGGGCTTAGCCTTGCACTGCCTTTGGCACTGCCTTGCAGCGCCAAAGCTAAGTAGCGCGTTGAAGCTTAGCCACGTTGATTGTTGAAACTCTCCTGTATATATTTTTAATCAGTGTTATGGGCGTCAAATGCCCTTCGTTGTCGGCGCGCCCTAAACCCCAAATTATGATGATGCCAAGCAGCGCGTACACAACACAAGGACACAGCGGCGCTCCAAGCAGCCAAGCAGCGCGTACACAACACAAGGACACAGCGACGCTCCAAGCAGCCAAGCAGCGCGTACACAACACACGGACACAGCGACGCTCCAAGCAGCCAAGCAGCGCGTACACAACACAAGGACACAGCGACGCTCCAAGCAGCCAAGCAGCGCGTACACAACACACGGACACAGCGACGCTCCAAGCAGCCAAGCAGCGCGTACACAACACAAGGACACAGCGGCGCTCCAAGCAGCCAAGCAGCGCGTACACAACACAAGGACACAGCGACGCTCCAAGCAGCCAAGCAGCGCGTACACAACACACGGACACAGCGACGCTCCAAGCAGCCAAGCAGCGCGTACACAACACAAGGACACAGCGGCGCTCCAAGCAGCCAAGCAGCGCGTACACAACACAAGGACACAGCGACGCTCCAAGCAGCCAAGCAGCGCGTACACAACACACGGACACAGCGACGCTCCAAGCAGCCAAGCAGCGCGTACACAACACAAGGACACAGCGACGCTCCAAGCAGCCAAGCAGCGCGTACACAACACAAGGACACAGCGACGCTCCAAGCAGCCAAGCAGCGCGTACACAACACAAGGACACAGCGGCGCTCCAAGCAGCCAAGCAGCGCGTACACAACACAAGGACACAGCGACGCTCCAAGCAGCCAAGCAGCGCGTACACAACACACGGACACAGCGGCGCTCCAAGCAGCCAAGCAGCGCGTACACAACACACGGACACAACGACGCTCCAAGCAGCCAAGCAGCGCGTACACAACACAAGGACACAGCGGCGCTTCAACAAGTAGATTATGAGCCACCGGTGGAGATACCGGGGGTTGGGGTTGGACCCCTGGATGGCGGTCTCCCATAGCCTTTGTATAGGGCTCGTATTGCAGTGGCAGCGTTAACTCATGCAGGACCACCTGAACCCAGAGGAGATCTCCAGTCTTATTACAAGCCCCTTCTTCGCCGAGGACTGGGCTTCGACTAGGCCCAATACATAATTCAACTGTGTTGCACTATCCATCCCCAGCATTCCCCACAGATTGAGAGATGAAGACGCCGCTGCCTTCATCAGGAGCGTCGCCATATATAGCCTGCTGGGGGTGGGGGGCATAGTGACTGGCCTGACAATGACAGAGCGTGGGAGGCGAAGCTCGATCATGGTATTCGAGAGAGCTACTATGCAGTTCCTCAAAACCAAAATTGGGCCAACACAAATACCACAAACACAGACGGCAGGCCACCTGACGAGGCCAGCACAGACACCACAAACAGAGACGACAGGCCCCCTGACGAGGCCGGCACAGACACCACAAACAGAGACGACAGGCCCCCTGACGAGGCCGGCACAGACACCACAGAGACGACAGGCCACCTGACGAGGCCGGCACAGACACCACAAACAGAGACGGCAGGCCCCTGACGAGGCCGGCACAGACACCACAAACAGAGACGGCAGGCCCCTGACGAGGCCGGCACAGACACCACAAACAGAGACGACAGGCCACCTGACGAGGCCGGCACAGACACTACAAACAGAGACGGCAGGCCACCTGACGAGGCCGGCACAGACACCACAAACAGAGACGGCAGGCCACCTGACGAGGCCGGCACAGACACCACAAACAGAGACGGCAGGCCACCTGACGAGGCCGGCACAGACACCGCAAACAGAGACGACAGGCCACCTGACGAGGCCAGCACAGACACCACAAGCAGGGACGACAGGCCCCTGACGAGGCCGGCACAGACACCACAAACAGAGACGGCAGGCCCCCTGACGAGGCCGGCACAGACACGACAAACAGAGACGACAGGCCACCTGACGAGGCCGGCACAGACACCACAAACAGAGACGGCAGGCCACCTGACGAGGCCAGCATAGACACCACAAACAGAGACGACAGGCCCCCTGACGAGGCCGGCACAGACACCACAAACAGAGACGACAGGCCACCTGACGAGTCTGCAACAGCTCGGTCCCCCGCTGGACAGTGGTTACTCGGTCCCCCGCTGAGCAGTGGTTACTCGGTCCCCCCGCTGGGCAGTGGTTTCTCGGTCCCCCCGCTGGACAGTGGTTTCTCGGTCCCCCCACTGGACAGTGGTTTCTCGGTCCCCCGTTGGACAGTGGTTTCTCGGTCCCCCGCTGGACAGTGGTTTCTCGGTCCCCGCTGGACAGTGGTTTCTCGGTTTCCCGCTGGACAGTGGTTTCTCGGCCCCCCGTTGGACAGTGGTTACTCGGTCCCCCGCTGGGCAGTGGTTTCTCGGTTCCCCGCTGGACAGTGGTTACTCGGTCCCCCGCTGGACAGTGGTTTCTCGGTCCCCCGCTGGACAGTGGTTTCTCGATCCCCCGTTGGACAGTGGTTTCTTGGTCCCCCGTTGGACAGTGCTTTCTCGGTTCCCCGTTGGACAGTGGTTTTTCGGTTCCCCGTTGGACAGTGGTTTCTCGGTCCCCCGCTGGACAGTGGTTTCTCGGTCCCCGCTGGACAGTGGTTTCTCGGTTTCCCGCTGGACAGTGGTTTCTCGGCCCCCCGTTGGACAGTGGTTACTCGGTCCCCCGCTGGGCAGTGGTTTCTCGGTCCCCCGTTGGGTAGTGGTTTCTCGGTTCCCCGTTGGGCAGTGGTTTCTCGGTCCCCCGCTGGGCAGTGGTTACTCGGTTCCCCGTTGGACAGTGGTTTCTTGGTTCCCCGCTGGACAGTGGTTTCTCGGTCCCCCCGATGGGCAGTGGTTTCTCGGTTCCCCGTTGGGCAGTGGTTTCTCGGTCCCGCGCTGGGCAGTGGTTTCTCGGTCCCCCGCTGGGCTGTGGTTTCTCGGTTTCCCGCTGGGCAGTGGTTTCTCGGTTCCCCGTTGGACAGTGGTTTCTCGGTTTCCCGCTGGGCAGTGGTTTCTCGGTCCCCTGTTGGACAGTGGTTTCTCGGTCCCCGCTGGACAGTGGTTTCTCGGTCCCCCCGTTGGGTAGTGGTTTCTCGGTTCCCCGTTGGGCAGTGGTTTCTCGGTCCCCGCTGGGCAGTGGTTACTCGGTTCCCCGTTGGACAGTGGTTTCTCGGTTTCCCGCTGGGCAGTGGTTTCTCGGTCCCCTGTTGGACAGTGGTTTCTCGGTCCCCGCTGGACAGTGGTTTCTCGGTCCCCCGTTGGGTAGTGGTTTCTCGGTTCCCCGTTGGGCAGTGGTTTCTCGGTCCCCCGCTGGGCAGTGGTTTCTCGGTCCCTCGCTGGGCAGTGGTTTCTCGGTTCCCTGTTGGACAGTGGTTTCTCGGTCCCCGCTGGGCAGTGGTTACTCGGTCCCCGTGTGTGTATTGGGGTTTATAGGGCGCATTCAGCGTCTAGGCTATATCGCGCCCATCATTATTTAACCTACTTAGTTTCTAATGCTATGTAATTTAAACCTGCCCTGGGTTGTTGCGAGCTCTACATGCCACCTAATTAGGTGGGATGGGATTGTAGATGATGTCAAACTTGATCTCCCGCAGGTATGGTAGAACCTGACAGATGTCTATGACTGTGTTGTCGCCTAAAATCTGTTCCAGTGGAAACGGCGGGAAGAACCGGCGCTGAATTCGTTTAAGCTGTTCACAGGAGTCAGTGACAGATAAAACGTGTTGAACAGTGAGGCGGCTGCCACAGTGAGAACACATGTTGGGATTCGTGCTGTTGAGATAGTGCGAGTGTGTGGCATAGCAGTGGCCAATGCGGAGTCGAGTGAGGCAGACCTCCTCCCTCCTATTGCGTCTGCAACTCGACTCCCATTGGCCAATGCGTGACCTTAAGCGCTTCAACGCGACAGTCTGGTCTCCGCCTCCCATCTCGACTGCCATTGTGAACGTATATTCTCGGTCAATTAGGGCCTTGATGTCACCAGCTGGCACCCGAAATCGTTGCGGGGGAGCCAGCGAACACGCCGTCTTGGCAGCCTCGTCCGCTAATTCGTTGCCAGTCACACCCACATGACTTGGAACCCATAGAAACTGGACGTCAAAGCCACGAGAAGCCATTGCAGTCAATAGCTTTAGAATAGCAGCTACAAGCCACGATGTCTGTAAATGACTAGATTGGAGCACTGCCAGCGAGCTGGCTGAGTCAGTGATAATAAGATGTCGTGTCCCATCCCCGCTGGGCAGTGGTTTCTCGGTCCCCCGTTGGGCAGTGGTTTCTCGGTTCCCCGCTGGGCAGTGGTTTCTCGGTCCCCGCTGGGCAGTGGTTTCTCGGTCCCCGCTGGGCAGTGGTTTCTCGGTCCCCGCTGGGCAGTGGTTTCTCGGTTCCCCGTTGGGCAGTGGTTTCTCGGTCCCCGCTGGGCAGTGGTTACTCGGTCCCCCGCTGGGCAGTGGTTTCTCGGTCCCCGCTGGGCAGTGGTTTCTCGGTTCCCCGCTGGGCAGTGGTTTCTCGGTCCCTCGCTGGGCAGTGGTTTCTCGGTTCCCCGTTGGACAGTGGTTTCTCGGTCCCCGCTGGGCAGTGGTTACTCGGTCCCCCGCTGGGCAGTGGTTTCTCGGTCCCCGCTGGGCAGTGGTTTCTCGGTTCCCCGTTGGGCAGTGGTTTCTCGGTCCCCGCTGGGCAGTGGTTTCTCGGTCCCTCGCTGGGCAGTGGTTTCTCGGTCCCCCGTTGGGCAGTGGTTTCTCGGTTCCCCGTTGGGCAGTGGTTTCTCGGTCCCCCGCTGGGCAGTGGTTTCTCGGTCCCCGCTGGACAGTGGTTTCTCGGTCCCCCGCTGGGCAGTGGTTTCTCGGTCCCTCGCTGGGCAGTGGTTTCTCGGTTCCCCGTTGGACAGTGGTTTCTCGGTCCCCGCTGGGCAGTGGTTACTCGGTCCCCCGCTGGGCAGTGGTTTCTCGGTCCCCGCTGGGCAGTGGTTTCTCGGTTCCCCGTTGGGCAGTGGTTTCTCGGTCCCCGCTGGGCAGTGGTTTCTCGGTCCCTCGCTGGGCAGTGGTTTCTCGGTTCCCCGTTGGACAGTGGTTTCTCGGTTCCCCGTTGGGCAGTGGTTTCTCGGTCCCCCGCTGGGCAGTGGTTTCTCGGTCCCCGCTGGGCAGTGGTTTCTCGGTCCCTCGCTGGGCAGTGGTTTCTCGGTTCCCCGTTGGACAGTGGTTTCTCGGTTCCCCGTTGGACAGTGGTTTCTCGGTCCCCGCTGGGCAGTGGTTACTCGGTCCCCGCTGGGCAGTGGTTTCTCGGTCCCCGCTGGACAGTGGTTTCTCGGTCCCCCGCTGGGCAGTGGTTTCTCGGTCCCTCGCTGGGCAGTGGTTTCTCGGTTCCCCGTTGGACAGTGGTTTCTCGGTCCCCGCTGGGCAGTGGTTACTCGGTCCCCCGCTGGGCAGTGGTTTCTCGGTCCCCGCTGGGCAGTGGTTTCTCGGTTCCCCGTTGGACAGTGGTTTCTCGGTCCCCGCTGGGCAGTGGTTTCTCGGTTCCCCGTTGGGCAGTGGTTTCTCGGTCCCCGCTGGGCAGTGGTTTCTCGGTCCCTCGCTGGGCAGTGGTTTCTCGGTCCCCCGCTGGGCAGTGGTTTCTCGGTTCCCCGCTGGGCAGTGGTTTCTCGGTCCCTCGCTGGGCAGTGGTTTCTCGGTCCCCCGTTGGACAGTGGTTTCTCGGTTCCCCGTTGGACAGTGGTTTCTCGGTCCCCCGTTGGGCAGTGGTTACTCGGTCCCCCGCTGGACATTGGTTTGGCGGCCTGTCAGCGGAGGCAGACTTGATCTGACGGCCGCCGGCGGCGGGCCGGCTTCTGTCATCATTTGCACACGCTGACGTCATCAATTAAAGCCACCGGCAGTGTCAACAGCGGGCGCCGCTGGGCGGGGAAAACCGGCGCCCCGCGCCCCACCACCGGCTTCACTCCCGTCTCCAAGCTTCACCAATCCACTACAATGACGGAATCACTTTATTTTGTTAGGTATGCCAGCTCCAATGGTTGAAGAGAACCTTTTCCAGAGATGATTAAGGTATTGGCGGATCAAGGGGAGAGAATATGCCCACATCCGCCAGTCGCTCAAATTTGACCTAATTGTAGCCAAAGTTGCGTTTTTCTTCAAAATCAATGTTTTTCACTGTTTTTTCCTGGTTGCACCCCCTCCCTTTTCGCCTAGATCCGCCTCTGAACACAGATTTCTTTTTCAGGCCACCGGTGACATTTTCAATATTTTATAGTCAGGTCTTTTACATGCTGAGGAGGCCCCATCCAGTAAAGCAATGCCACGTGCAGAGGTGAATCCAAGGGTCATGACCTTCCCAAAAGCGTAACAGAGGGCCTCTCCCCATGAGACTAATGTTTGACTATTGATCACCGCCCTTCCCAAAAACGTAACAGAGGGCCTCTCCCCATGAGACTAATGTTTGCCTTATTGATCACTGGGGAACAAGTGTCCGTCAGTAAAAAATAATTGCATTTGTCCATTCAGAAGATACCATTATATAATGTAACAGTTAAGCCCTACCCAACGTCACCCGCTCCAATCAACCTTTTCACATGTGCCACTCACCATGACCTGTCGGAACTACTACCCTGTTTTTTTCATTAACAGATGGCAAGCCATTCGTTCCTTCGTCTGTGCTACACACGCCGGCCCTGTGATACGTTAGTTGCAAACCATAGTACGGTGTGTACTCCAAGCATGACGACCTTTCACGTGAGCAACAACTGCTCTGACAAGGTCAAACTAAGACAGGTCGTATAGCAACTGGTGCTATCGTTGCGACTTTGGAAGATACGGACCCGATGCTTTTGTTCCAGGGCAGACAGCCACTGGGTAAATGTGCTGATTTCTCTCTATGGACAGCCGCTGCAGCTCATACCACTGCACATTAGGACGGACCACTAATCCACGGGACGGACCACTAATCCACGGGACGGACCACTAATCCACGGGACGGACCACCAATCCACGGGACGGACCACCAATCCACGGGACGGACCACTAATCCACGGCACGGACCACTAATCCACGGGACGGACCACTAATCCACGGCACGGACCACTAATCCACGGGACGGACCACTAATCCACGGCACGGACCACTAATCCACGGGACGGACCACCAATCCACGGGACGGACCACCAATCCACGGGACGGACCACTAATCCACGGCACGGACCACTAATCCACGGGACGGACCACCAATCCACGGGACGGACCACTAATCAACGGGACGGACCACTAATCCACGGCACGGACCACTAATCCACGGCACGGACCACTAATCCACGGCACGGACCACTAATCCACGGCACGGACCACTAATCCACGGCACGGACCACTAATCCACGGGACGGACCACCAATCCACGGGACGGACCACTAATCCACGGGACGGACCACTAATCCACGGCACGGACCACTAATCCACGGGACGGACCACTAATCCACGGGACGGACCACTAATCCACGGCACGGACCACTAATCCACGGGACGGACCACTAATCCACGGGACGGACCACTAATCCACGGCACGGACCACTAATCCACGGGACGGACCACCAATCCACGGGACGGACCACTAATCCACGGGACGGACCACTAATCCACGGCACGGACCACTAATCCACGGGACGGACCACTAATCCACAGGACGGACCACTAATCCACGGCACGGACCACTAATCCACGGGACGGACCACCAATCCACGGGACGGACCACTAATCCACGGGACGGACCACTAATCCACGGGACGGACCACTAATCCACGGGACGGACCACTAATCCACAGGACGGACCACTAATCCACGGCACGGACCACTAATCCACGGGACGGACCACCAATCCACGGGACGGACCACTTATCCACGGGACGGACCACTAATCCACGGGACGGACCACTAATCCACGGCACGGACCACTAATCCACGGGACGGACCACCAATCCACGTGACGGACCACTAATCAACGGGACGGACCACTAATCCACGGGACGGACCACCAATCCACGGGACGGACCACCAATCCACGGGACGGACCACTAATCCACGGCACGGACCACTAATCCACGGGACGGACCACCAATCCACGGGACGGACCACCAATCCACGGGACGGACCACTAATCCACGGGACGGACCACTAATCCACGGGACGGACCACTAATCAACAGGACGGACCACTAATCCACATGGCTGTCGATTAGGGCGTACCGATTGGCACATAAGTTTCAGTAGGTATATGGAGACTTCTAGACCCCGCCTCTAGTCCACCAGTTTCACCTCACCCAATTCTCAGAATTTTCCACCGGTAAACCCTCTTCGCCTCAGGCAAGCTCAAAGTTGGCGTTGCTGGTATTGCCGCATTGAAGTCTGCTCACTCAAATGTTTCTATAGCTTTGCTTTTTGCCGGACTTCACATGCAAATTTTAGTACACTGACACACTAATGTGTCTTCTTAATCCTCAAGACTCAATGATGGAGAAAATAATAAGTTCTCGGAAGGCCTGCTGAAGATAGGGTGCCATAAACCGCAGAGTGTTGTGGAAATGACCTAGGACTCTAAACAGATGATACAGATGACAGTAAAAGCGCTAAAAGACTGGTAGCCTAAAAAGCTAAAGGCCAGAAACTAAAACGTCTAGACCCCAAAAAGCCCAAAAAGGCTACGTCAAGGTAAAAATAAGAAAAAGGCGTGGGTTTAGGTAAATGTAACGTTTCGGTCTCAGACCGTGGCCCGGCGAGGGGCGACGACCGTTCAGAACATCCGCTGACCAGCCCCTGCTTCCACTCCGCCGTCTGCTCGTTCAGAACATCCGCTGGCCAGCCCCTGATTCCACTCCGCCGTCTGCTCGTTCAGAACATCCGCTGACCAGCCCCTGCTTCCACTCCGCCGTCTGCTCGTTCAGAACATCCGCTGACCAGCCCCTGCTTCCACTCCGCCGTCTGCTCGTTCAGAACATCCGCTGACCAGCCCCTGCTTCCACTCCGCCGTCTGCTCGTTCAGAACATCCGCTGACCAGCCCCTGCTTCGACTCCGCCGTCTGCTGTGCTGGTTTGGCGCTGCAATATGCTCCGTTTCATTTCGTAACACAACGTCCATTCATGGCTCCAAATGGCATACTATTTTCGGTTTTATGAGTACTCAGTAACTATAAAACAGTTTTTCGGAGCAACGTTTCATATGGAGCCAAATCTCTCAAGAGGATGGCAGACAGACCACACATAGAGTTTCTAAGAAAGCAATAGCATCACTGGGCTGCAGGAAACTGTTTTATCACTCAGTGAGTGATAATCATCTTTGGTATGACCACATGCCTATCCACATCCCTATAGCAGCCGACGGCCCCCGCTGATTCCCGGAGCTGTTTTCAACAGGTGGGGTCCCTAAGAGCCCCCACTTATTTCTCAAACTAGCCAGAGAACCGTTCACCGCCGGAAAAACGCTACTTGGCCAAATTTGAGAGCATTTATGAGCGCGTCGATTAATGAAGAAATTTTGAAAACCTGTCAATAATTTATTGTTACCTAAGGCCTTCAAAGTCCGACCTATGTTTTGAACTGTCGCACTCGGGCGGTCACACCAGTTCGCCTGCATTGTAGACCAAGTGATGACGTCATAGCCAGACTTGTTGATGACTCAAATTTTGAGTCGACTCAGCTCTGACTCACAGCTAAGAAGCCCACTCAGATTCTGGCTCGACTCACTGCAGTGACAATGGTGAATCGATTCGACTCAGCCCAAATTCAGAAGTGAGTCGACTCGACTCCGACTCAAATGACCATTGAGTCTGAGTCGACTCCGCATCAGAATGGTGGCAAAATATGCACATCCAAAATACACCTTCCCCATAATAATAAGCGAATTGCAATGCATCTATTCATGGCATTAACTATTTACTAGCAGACCATATCCTTCAGCAATGTGCAAATTGCAATTCGTTAATGCCTGACATAAACTCTTGGGGAAAAAGGATGCTAAATGCTGACAGGTAAGTGAGATCAAGGGCCTGAAAGATTAAATGTTGAATTCATGTTCTTCATTGGCAAAGTCATAACTAAAGCAATAAATAAGCGAGGTTTCAAATGCAAATAACACAAGTCAATAGTATAATATATGATATTTTGAGTGGCAATTCCTGTCCCAGTATATTCTGAAGCACCCTCTGACTAAGCTTAATAATACTACACTAGACATTGACAGACAATGTAAGTACCCCAAAACAAAACAATGAACACCTGCCTTGTCCGGAAAAAAACAGGTGTAGAAAACAGATGGCGCATTGAAGATATCATGAATCTAACTTTGAATGAGAAAAATATGGTAATAAATACCAAATTGAACAATCACGTGACTTAAAAGAATTTATGAAAAATATTCCTTTACCTTCAGGCATATGTAACGTAATCCTTCGCTCAGGCTGCTGAAGTCTAAATCTCTCATATTTTTTGTTGCGCGCCACGATGGTTTTGTGACGTGTGGCGCGCAGCAGTGGGTGATAAATCAATAATAACCATCCTCGTACTTTAAAGGGAAGGTGGCACCTTCATAACGTGATTTTAACTGAGAGAGCCAAGTTGTAAAGCAAGTCGGAAAACCTGGTACTCAATATATCATTTGTCTTGGAACTCGAGATTTCCGTAGAAAAAAACTAAAACCTACCTCCAATGTACCCCTCATGTACCCCTAGCAGCAGGCCACAGTTGGCATGGCTGTTGGTGTGACGACATTTGCTGACGTCACGATGAGCTTCAGCCAATCGAAGCCCTTGAAGGGTTTCGAGTATGGTAATGGTTGCCAGATCATGACATCATCCACAGGCAGATATTTCTTTGTTTTCCTAGGGGATTAGTTTAAAAATGAGAATATTGAGCTTATTGTACATTTTTAAGAGAAATCATGAGTGGATTCATTATTTTCGGCTGAAAGTACGCCTAGTTATACTAAATTCCAGGATTCGACCAAGGTGCCACATTCCCTTTAAGGGAAAAGAGGGGTGGTCTGTGGGAATGCGAAGTTTTATATATATATATATATATATATATATATATATATATATATATATATATATATGCATTCTTTAGGCAGTGCCAGAGATTGGGCCGGGTTTTATTGTTTATGAAGGCAGTATTTATACCTACCAGAGGATGTACTCAAACCATGATAGTGCATTGAAATAAGCAGTTGAAGCATTTTGCTTTGCTCTGTTTTGACCCATTTCAGAGCTTTTGTGCAAAGTAAGATTTTTTGGTACCCTGTATCTAGCGCTTACATAACCATAACATAGTTTTTTCTAGTGTTTTCAGTTAAATGAAGAAAGAAAATAGAAAACAAAGATGTGGTTTCTTCAGAGTGAATTGTTGCGTGGGCATAGGACTCTGTATGGTGTGGATTCTCAAAGTTGACAAAGGCTGATTTTGGGCCAAATCCAAAATTTTGTTTTAGTTTATTTTATAGGGGTCACTTCCAACAGGCACACTTACCCAATTACAGGGAGTGTTGCCGTGGGTGTTTACGGATCGTCTCCACCGGGTAAGAGCGGACACGGAAGGCGGTTTTCCGCCGTGGGGTTTGAACCCACGTTAATCCATGCTATCCGATCTGAAGATGGGCAATGAAGCCACTAGGCCACCCGGCCCCCACGCATGCTATTGCTAAGGTTGAATGGAAAATAACTAACAATACAGTGTGCTATTGAAACTGTATATTTTACGTTGCTCATGTTTGTCAATAACTGATCCAGAATGGGTCTAGTTTGGATGTGAAAATACTAAATTTTGTTTTATTATCACATAACATTATGAAACCATTGAAAGCAATAAGTTCTGACAATTTCTAAAATGTCAGCCATGTAATCATATGTGTTAAAAATAGTATTGAGTCGACTTAACTCTGACTTGCTGCTTTGTAGGCTGACTCCGATTCTGACCCGGCTCAACTGGTCGAGTAGTTGAGTCGACTCTGACTCACCCAAAATCCAGAAGTGAGTCGACTCAACACTGACAACAAGTAAAACTTTAGGCGACCCGGAGTCGAATCTGACCCTGATTCACGACTCAACAAGTCTGGTCATAACGTCATATAATCCGGTTATATGTCAATATTAACCCACATTAAAGTCAAGGTCACATGTCAAGGTCATTTATTTATTTATTTATATCCAACAGATGATCCATTTACAGGGAAGTCAGAGCCTAAAATAAACAATATGCACAAGTAAAAACACGCATCACAAAGAACACACAAGAATCACCCCAGGCAGGATGTCCTCCCCGAGGATAAATGATACTGGTAAAACATGAATAAAGCTAGAGAAAATACATGGTCTAAAAATACCGCGGGCGAGAGCGTTAGCTCGCACAAGTACACGGGTGAACGTATGTATTTTAAAACATTGATTTAAAACTGCTAAAGATTCAAAAATAGGTCGGAACCGGAACATGATAAGAAGGCATTCATTGCCCGCGGGATCCGACACAAAAGCCCGGCCCACAGTGTTCACACGCCCGCGCCGCGCGAAAAGATGACGCGTGCGAGTTGATCGAGATGGCACGTGAAAGGAAATTTACTTAACAGAATTTCAGAATCTATTTTTCCACAATAAATACTTTTAGAAAAAGCAGATCGTGTTGAATCTTCGAGATTCAAGAGATGTTACGCCAAAATGATGCAGAGAGCGTCATAGGACAATGATAAGCATGGTCTGATTGTGTGATGATTTAGCCATAGAAGGAACTTATGCTGCACTCGATCAACCCGCACGCCAGAGATTTGGCCGCGCCTGCCCAGATCACGCTGCAGTACTCCAGATGAGAGCGTACATTGGCATAATATGCTGTAAGAAAGACTTTTTTCAAATTTTGCAGTTTTGAGGCATTTTGGAAAGATCGGATTAGGAGACCTAGAGCCCTGTTGGCTTGTTTTACACATGGGATACGTGAGCCGAGAATGTTAATTTACTGTCCAATATTACACCTAGGTCATGAATTTTATCTACCGAATTTAGAGCAGCGTTCCCAATAGAATATTGCGTCCGGACAGGTGCGCGCCTGAGGGTCATCGTGAACGAGTGACATTTGAGGATTTAGTAGAGGCCCCATCTGACAGACCACGACGCAAGCGATCGAGATCGCGCTGCAACAGCAGCCCGTCAGCTGGGGCGATGATTTGCGGTAAATTTTGACATCGTCAGCATACATCAAGCAATTGAACCAATTTCACTGGAAGGTCATTTATGAAGAGCAAAATAGAAGCGGGGCCACTAAAGATCCTTCCGGTACACCCGAGGTTACGAGACCCAGTCGGACGTTTTACCGTTCACGATGACCCGCGACGCCTACGGAGAGATACGAGACAAACCAGTTTAGAGCCGAATCTTTCAGGTGATACGAGTTTTTAGTTTGTGAATGATCAATTTGTGGTTGACGCTTGAAATGCGCCGAATAATCGTATATATGGCGTCCGTCTGGTATCCCTCCGATATGGCCTCCCACGTCGAGCTCAGATACGTCGCAAGGTTGCTGGAGCAGACCGATAGGTACAAAACCGTGCTGCTCAGACACAGCACCGGCGAAACATGCCGAAACACTGGTCGTAGACAAGTCGTTCCAAAATTTTGCAAAATTGGAAGCAGGAGACAGACCGATAATTCGATGGATCTTTTGTCGCCTTTTTGAATATTGGAATGACATTGGCCTGTTCCATTTAATAGGAACTTACCAGCTGTAACGGACATGTTGCATATTTTTGTGAGTGGTGCTACCAATTCTTAGCACACCTACGATGATTTTAGCGCTAATGTTATCTGTACCGCATGCCTTATTTGGATCTAGAGACTTCAGGGTATTTCGAACTGCTTCCTCGGAAACAGAAAACAAGATAGGTGCCTACTGGAAAATCTGTTGCAATGGGAAAGACGCTGACAGTGGGGCTTGTAAATTTCCGTGCAAAGGCAAGGTTCAAGAGAGACGCTTTTTCTGTGTCGTCTGAGGTAAGGCTTTGATCTGGTTTGAACAGTACTGTCGAAATACTGATTTTTGCCAACACTTCTAAAAAAGTCCAATATCTTTTCGGATTGGTCCGCATGTCATCAGCCAGTTTCGTAAGGTACTCAGAGTACTTGGTGTTGATAATAGATTTAAGATTACTCCGTTTTAGGTTAAAATCGGTCACGCTCTCCTCACAACGATTGCGCCGCATACGCCGAAAAGCTGCTTCCTTTAAGCGAAGCGCCGCCCGCACCGCACCGTCAAACCAGGGTGGACCCCAGTTTCCTGTCAGATGGCATTACTCATTATGTTATGCTATGACTTCATAGTTAAGGCTACTCAGGAAAAAGGTTACAGGTCAAGGTCAAGCCCTCACTTTCCGCCTAAATGCTGCTATAGTTCCGGTTATATTGTAGATAACCACCCCCGCACGCGTAACCCCCTCTCCTTGGGTGCGCTACTGCGTGTGACCGTGAGGACGAAATTGATCACATTCATCGGTGATGTTTGTTCATACACCAACATAATGGTATCAGATTCCCACACAATAAATACGAAACCTTGTATTGGTCTATGACCGGATCGAGTTTTTCACGGTATTGGCGTTGCGTCGATCGCAAGGAACTATTTTTCCAATGGACCTGCCTCACGTTTTATGTCACTCTGTGTGTACTTACTTACTTGATAAAGATCAGTGATCTGCTCGTTCACTTTTCAATGAAATTCCCCAGTATAAATGCCGAATCAGCTATAAGCAGGTTGACTCGCGTTTCTATACCAATTCGCACCTCCATGTTTACAGCATCCAGTTCGAAACTCAACTGACGATAAAAAGAGCATGCAACAAGTGCGGGTGCGTGCTGTGAGACTTTATTCCCTGATGTTATTTAAAGTGCCCTTGACAAACGAGGAAGGGTTTAATTGTGTATCTCAGTTTTCACCCCATCGCACAATGGGCCAGATCCAGGATCTGGCGCGCCACAATTAGTTTTGGTCACTTTCTTCCATTGCCCAAAATATGGCTCAAACGAGAGATACTTGTCCAGATTTTGTTCGGGTCTGGAATTTATTTTGAGCCACAATGCCACCGGCGTGAAAACATGCACCGGCGCGAACATGGCTTTTGAGCGAAGACCGAATGTTTCGCCAGGTGCACGGGCCGGGGCAGGCGCGCACCTGGGGCCAAGAAGAGGGGTTGCAGAGGCGGGCAAGCCTGGAGACCTGGCCGAGAACGCAATCGGCAACTTCTTCTGACACAACTTAACATTCAGTCTCTTCTACCGAAGATTCAACCACTCCGGCACGAGCTAGAGAGTTCGGCCACAAACTTTGCCGCCATTGCCGAGACTTGGCTGCGACCGCGCGTGCCCAACCGAGTGATTACCTTCCCAGGCTACCAACTAATCCGAGAGGACAGACCGGACGGCCGTGGTTTTGGAGGAGTGGCTTTGTTGGTCCGGGACCGTTTTGAAATCAAGAAAATAGCCAAGCCTCCTCCCGAGAACACTACGTCCAAACTAGAAACACTTTGGATAAAAATGTACACCGGACGGGAAAACACCTCTTGCTGTGCTAAGCCTACCGCCCACCATCCAGCACTGTGGCCCAGCTCGATGCCGACTTGGACGACCTGGAGCTGCAAGTCCTTCACGTGTTAACCAATCATCGCGGACTTTTAGTTTTAGCTGGTGATCTGAATTGTGACTTTAGGAATACTGACGGGAGTAGCCCGGGTGCTCGGCTGATGCGCATTTTTTGCTAAATTCCAAATGAGTCAATTTGTCACCTCTTCAACATATCGGCGCTCCGAATCAATTATTGATATCATTGCTTCAAACGACGCTGATTAGATTGTTTGCACATTAGTTAGACTCTGTGATTTCAGTCCACATAGCTTCACTCGTGCTCTCATTCATGTTAGGAACTATCGCCCCTCCCCATCTTTCAGATGCGGTAGGCAGTGAAGCGAATCGACATGGAACGATTTCGTTACGATGTTTCCGGTTTTAACTGGGGTCCTATTTTTACACACTGACGACATCCAGTGGCAGAGTGACTTTTTTGTTCAGGGTCTCTTGTACCTCCTCAACGGGCATGCACCAGTTCGTCGGTTCAAAGTGAGGAGCCCTAATCCGCCACTGGTTTCTGACGCCACCAAGCATTTAATGGCAGCCCGCCGCGCTGCGCGGAGGTGGGGAGACCGAGAGCGTACAGTGAGCGGAACAGGCAGGTCCGCGCTGCCATGCTGAGAGATACCAGGGAAAACATCAGCCAGCGTATTAGGAAGGCAGGCCCGGGCTCTATGTACCGCTGTGTTCGCTCCGTTATTAGTGGTGGAAATTGCACTCGCCCGAAAATGCCCGACATGGACGTGGAAACACTTAATTTGTACTTTTCTGAGATAGGAACGAGAACCGCTGCATTAGTTAATGCTACCAGATGCAACGCTGCCCTCCAGGATGAGCTGCCTGTCAGACTACCGCGGGTAGTGAGTGATTCATTTTCCGTCAAGCCTGTCTCGATCGATGATCTATACGCTACTGTTACCAGCCTAAATAGTAGCAACGCCTGTGATGCCGATGGCCTTACCATGTCTTTCCTCAAAAATTGTTTTTATGCAATATCTCATGTCATCCTCTGTCTCGTGAACACAAGCTTAGTTACTGGTACTGTGCCTAAATCATGGAAACTTTCAGTTATCCAGCCCATTTACAAAGGCTCGGGCTCCCTTACAGACCCATCCCATTTTTGGCCAATTTCGCTGTGTGCTTGGCAAAAATAACTGAACGCATCGTTTATGGTCAGTTGTGCGCTTACTTCTCAACTCACTATCTTTCATCAGACACCCAGCTTGGTTTCCGTCGAAATTACTCCACAGAAACCGCATTGATCCAAGTCACCGACTCTATTCTAAATGGCATGGACAACGGCAAAATTTCCCTCCTTGTACTCTTGGATCTCAGTAAATGTTTTGATGTTATTGAACATTCAAAATTGTTGAGGAAATTAGAACATTGCGGAATTGAGATCAAATGGTTCGAAAGCTACCTCTCCGACCATTTTCAATACGTACGACTGAATTCCGATAGAACTGAGGACGGTAGTCAAAATCAGCAAAGGGGTCAATTTGGTCAAAAGTGTTCAACGTCAGTACGTAACCCGATTGGTGTATATCAGGGGACATGTCTCGGCCCTCTCCTCTATTCGATCTTCTCAAACGACCTTCATTTCTATATTAGTCCAAAAATAGAAGGATTCCAGTATGCTGACGATACCCAACTTCTAATCTCCGGTAAAAAACACGAAATTCAAACCATGATCCGGCTTATCGAGGACACCCTTTCCACTTTATATCAATGGTTCACCCAAAATTCGATGAAATTGAACACTAGCAAGTCTCAACTTCTAGTCCTCGGCACCCGCCAGATGCTCAGTAATCTTCCGACAATTTCACTATCTGTTCACGGAACTATCATCACAGAAAGCAATAGGGTTAAAAACTTGGCGTAACTATGGATAGAACTCTCTCTTTTGAACCCCATATTGATTCACTGGTCGGCAGATGCACCGGAATGTTGTTGGGGCTCCACCATGCTCAACACAGACTGCCCCCGCAGACCATTAAGCCCATAGTGAACAGTCTGGTTTTGTCCTCAGTCCGCTACTGCCTAAGTGTATATGGAAATTGTAACGTCCAGTGCATGTACAGAATCCAGCTCATTAACTTTTGTGCCCGGGTGGTCACGGGGCGTCGACGGCGGGATCACATTAGTGACGCTGTTCAATTGTTAGGCTGGCTTCCAGCTCGTGAAATGATTATGTACCATTCATTGTGCCTATTGAGACGTGTCATGGACGTGGCATGGACGTGGGTGAACCCGCTCTAATAGTCCAACAAATAACAACTCGCAGTGACGCCAGGAACGAACGACGAGAAGTGACAGCGATCTCTTCTTTCCACGTATTAGAAATAAGTCAGGGGGAAGGCGTTTAATATAACATGCCAGTCATGCTTTTAATGGATTACCACATGTATTGCGATACATGCCTATAGGTGTGTTCAAACGAGAGCTCAAACGTCATCTGAGATAAATTCATCGTGACTATGCCATGTTTGTGGAATGTATGAGGATTGAGGGTGTATGATTTGTATGAGGGTGTTTGATTTTTTATCCATGTTTCTTCTTGACCTGGGCTCTATAATAGCCAACCTCTATGTTCGGGAGAATCTGTGACATTGAATACAATACAATACAATAGATCTGCCAGATATCATACAGCAGAATAATGATGAGATCATATGTAATTACGGTTGAAATTGATCATATCCATGGACTGTAGCTTATAGTATGAAGCCTATGCAAGACATCTGATGCGAAAAATGCACTTTGCACTGTCTTATGGATAAATAGAGACATAGAGAAACTGCAAGCTTATCGTGAATGCAGAAATTCCGTCAAAAAAGCTCTGCTGAAGGCCAGCTCTGAGTATTTCGCCAACTCTATCCGCAGCGACTCCTCAAAAACACGGACCGACATAAGAAAATGCTTCCTGGCATCTAAGAAACCTGAGCCAAAGACCGAGCCACTCCATCTCAGTGACCGTGATTAGGCAGACAAACTCAACCAGCATTTTGTCGAAGCTGGCGCGGATGTCGCAGCAGGGCTTTCCGCTGTGCCAAGGGGCTAAGACCAAGACTTCCAAGAGTTTGCTCTGACGCCTTCCGAGTTCAGCCCGTCACCCTTCCCGAATTATGGAATGCACTGAAACGCATGGGCAGCTCATGTGCGTGTGGAAATGGTGGACATTAAGATGCTAAGATCAACTTTCGCAGTTGTTGGTCCACATCTTCAAGACGTCATCAACTGTTCACTGCGTACTGGCGAGGTACCTCCACAGTGGAAGGAGGCCTCAGTGGCCCCACTCCACCAAAAAAGGCGACCGCAGTGATCCCGGGAACTTCGGCCAATTTCCATCCCCAGTGTGGTAAGCAAACTGTGCGAGAAGGTAGTATGTCTCCAACTATCGTCCTATCTCCAGAAAAACCACATACTGTGCGAAAACCAGCACGGTTTCAGAACAGGACATTCAACTGAAACAGCAATGTTAGAAACGGTTTAAGAAACGGCCCGATTTGCTGAAGAAACCAGACATGCAAATTATTAAAAGACTGTTTGTTCTCCGACGACTCTGGAAGTGCACTGTCGCGGTCAGTCTCGCGTCGCTCCGAAATCTCTAGCCGGAGCACACGCGGGACTGACCGCGATATGCTAGAACTCCCAAGGGTGCGAACGGAGCAAACCAAACACAGTTTCCGTTTCAGGGGGGCAGAAGCATGGAACAGTGGCATGAGAGAGAGAGTTAAGTATATGTACACCAGGCATTTAGGAAATAAGATAGGCTAAAATGAACTAGTACATTTATCTAAAATCGTTACCTGCATCGGTCATGTTGTGTAAAGTATTGTCTGGTTCACGAAAGTGTGTACTATGTGTGCTGTCCTTGTAATTGAGGGCTGAAAAGCCATATCCTATGGAGACCTCAATAATACATACAATACAATACAACACAAATATAACTATTTCTTTCACTGTCAGGTCTGTAGAAAATGAAATATAACTGCCTAATGAACATAGAGTGAAACTAAAAGTTCCACGACGTCCCACGGTGACTTTGGTACCCACCCTTTCTTCACTACTTTCTCCATTGGGAATGGGAAGATTTAGCTGCGCGAAATTACGCCATTTCCAATTATCGCACTTCTTAGTTGACACCAGGGCGCTCCGCTGCGGCCCTGGCACCCCGACGCTGAACGTACCTTATCGATGTATCTTTTGTTTGTGAAGAAATGACTCCATATATATTTGTGTCTTCAAGCTTATGCAGATTTTTGACATCATAAACGCAGATAAAAATAAAAAAACATGTAGTTTTTAGTTATGTTTGGGCACTTGATCATGAAATATAGACATAGGATATAGGCAAGTTAAAAAAACTGCTCAGAATCAGCCGAAAAGAGGTGAGATTGTCAGTTGAGAGTAAATAAAGGGTTGGAAGGCCTGTGTCGCGTTTGTTTTAACTACAGGGTGTTTCAGAAAGAATGATATTTTTTAAATGGTGAGTAAAGTACTAAAAATCCTTGAAATCCGTCCACAAAACACTCATTTTAATGGTAATTTGTAGGACATTTTTATATAAATATCTTTCATTTGCATCACATGTTTTCTCTCGTCTTAAATTTACTCGGAAAATGGTGCAAGAAACATAATATATGCCCGCTTATATTTAAGAAAACGGAACCTGCAGCACTCTAAAAAGGCTTCAGCACACACAAATGGCATGTGAGCATGCACATCAAAAGCAAAAGTCTCAGTAATATTACAAATTAAAAGTTTTTGGCTCAAGCTCCGTATGGCTCATTGGCTTACCTTCCATATGAATGACTGGATGCGGCGGACACAGCGCAAAAGACCCCACTGTTCACCGCAGAACAAGGGACATGGACCAATTGGGGATTGCTTGCTTAGACCCGAGCTTTCCTAAGCTTGAGAGGTGTTTTTTTAGAATTAATTTCCAGAGGCAATGTGCATGTGGACTGAGACGTACCATAGTGACGATATCATGTTTGCAGTGCCATTGGCATGATACTTGTCATGTGATACGCACGTGATTTCTACGAACATTTTCGATGAAGGCAAGATAGACAGTATTTTTCAAGTCATTTTTAAGACTACTTTTTACTAGCAAAAATATCAAAACAGCTATCAAAATACGAATAAT
This sequence comes from Lepas anatifera, assembly GCA_034440635.1. NCBI lineage: Eukaryota > Metazoa > Arthropoda > Thecostraca > Lepadidae > Lepas > Lepas anatifera. Next base: position 728,622 of record JAOTON010001030.1, on the reverse strand, counting down.
CGTAAATGTCCCAAAATCATCTTTCTATTGATATGTAAATCATACCACAGCAACCTATTTATAACCGCATTATGATAAATTAAAAAATATCATTCTTTATGAAACACCCTGTAGTTGCATATGAAGTGTGTGTCAATAATTATGATGTGTTTCCTGGGCCGTGTATGTAGATGTATGATTTACCAGATGTATTTTTCAATAGACCGCAGTCTCGTTTACAAAAATGTTCCTTTCGGTGCGCTTGGTGTCTACTTCGATAGACTTCTTTTCATTTTAAGACAATTTTATTCTTTCCAGCTTTTTACTTGAGAAAGCCGTTATGAGGATAAATGCAATGACGGATCCATGGGGGGGGCTTGTGGGACTTAGCCCCGAAATGTTCGAGCCCCTTTAGAAAATGAATGGTCGCAGGCTGTCCAGTTGCTGGTAAAGCAAGCTCCCACCTGCTAGTCCCCCACCCCCCGCAATAACGTCCTGGATCCGCCACTGGACAGATGTGTTTGATGACTGACGTCTTTAGTGTTAAAAGTTACCTATCGGTCGGCAGTTCCAAAAGTGTTTAAATCCGATTCACTAAGGGTGCATTCTCAGCGATACTTTTAATCTTATGACAATTTTTTTGCTCATTTTTTTTAAATCCCATTGCGGGGCGCAGATTTCCGTATCGTTAATGGGGAGAGGGCGGGGGAGGGGTGAGAGGCTAGATTTCACGACGCGCCGTCAACCATTCAGAGGGGCGCCGAGGGTCGATCGGGGAAGGTACGTGCCCCACTTTACTGCCCTGGATCCGCACATGGAAGCATTAAAAAGTGCCAAAATATACTTAGCTACGCGCATAATAAAGTTTTTACAAATTCCCAACATTTTTTATCCACCAGCTGTCGTTAAACAGAAGCTACGAATTGTGTCCTGCCAGATAGTGAATTGGCTCCATTGTGCATCGCGAGGTCGGACAATGGCCTGTGCAAATGCTAGCTGTGATTCGACGAATGGTTACTAGGTATGCTAGCGTACCTACTGAGACATCAACTGAAAACTTGGTTTCCCCATCCTGTAGCCATTGCACTTTTTCACAACTTATGGAGTGAAGACGTCAATGATAATAGGTGTAAAAGTCCAGTCGACAAGCAATGTCAAGACAAAGTGCTCATTTGATTCATTGTCAACAACGCACTGCACTTTCGCCGTGTCCCGGCCCACCTTCCTCCAAGCCTCCAGGCATATCTCGCCGACAGCCGTCGCCCCCGACCGACAGCGCGCGCGACATGTCCTTGTATGTCGCCACCACCACTGCCGCAGCGTGACGCAGCTGAAACTTGCAGGGCAGGTAGACGAAACATCGTGACATAGTTTAAAAAAGGTATCAGGGATGGGCAATCCACGCAATTTTTGTATGCTTACCGACAATTGATATAGTCTCAAAATGTATGTGAAATGTATTTGGTACATATTTTGCTCTAAAAAATTAATTGTAAGGGAGAGGGCGGTAAGACGGGCATGGTAGGTAAGACGGGCACAGGCTCTGTGGACCAAACCAGCAATGGTACAGATGGGCAATTCCAGCACTAATCGACCAAGGCCTACACGGTACCTCTCTGATTTTCTTTAAAATTGGCATATGGGGTTCCCATGGGCCCCAAAGCCGAATCTGAGAGTTTCGGCTCAATCGGAGTAAAACTTTAGAAGTTATTGCTTCAGGCATTTTTTTGAAAATCTGCTTACAGTGCATTCTTAGGTGACCATACAACCCACAGAGACTGATGAACTAAACATTGAATATACATTTTCCTGTCTGAAATGAACCGAAAAACTCGAATCTGAATTCCGTTTGACCCTAGGTCACTTGTGAAAAAATCTATGATTTGACCTTGACCTAAGGTCATGTCCCAAATTTGCTGGTACACCTTTTTTTCAAAATGGAATGTCTCAAATTGAAGATTTAAGTTTTTCAGTCCAATAAAACAGGTTAGAACATCCGTTTTTTATATCTACTAGTGTTTTTAACACGCACAGTGGAGGATGGTCTGGTGTCAACACGTAATGAAGGGGGTCCCGAAATGCCTCCCCTGAAATCTTGCCAATTAAGAGGGTTAGGAAAACGCATGTTCCGGGATTTTTGAGGCCTGTAAACTGTTTTATTTGAGCTCAATTGTATGGACTTATATCTATATCTTTAAGGTCAAATCAGGTCATATATGTTAAATGTATGTACGTCATACCGGACACCTTTAGTGAAGTGCCGTGATTATACGGAAAAAGTTGCGAAACGTTTGAAATATATAACAGTGGTATATTTAAACAGTGATATTGAAAAATATAACAGTACGGTGACAGTGGACACCCTCACGTCAACGGAGCCCTGGAGAGGAGGAGGTTAGGGAGTATTTATACTCTTTTGACTCCATTCAAATGGCTTCTGGAGATATTACGTTCAAAGAATGGTCAAAATCAGAGAGAGAATCGACGCTTTCGGATTGCGTGAATAATATAGAGCGATTTGTTGATTCCCTGAGTGAGAAGGTATGTAACCTAACCCGTCACCACTACATCTCTATGGCTCAAGGACATTATATAGCAAACTGGAAGGAAAAGGCACCAACGGGGGAAGCCGTAGCCATCGATGGCTCATCAGAAAATAATACATGTACTGCGCAAAATGCTGTTCAGTCGTATCACTGGTCTGCAAAGCACGTGACTGTACACCCTTTTGTTCCATACTGGACTGAGGATTGAGTCTGGTGCAGTAGAAGTTTTTTTTGTTAAGTGACGACTTAATGCACTCTCACGTCATGGTTCATACCTTGCAGCACAAACTCGTACCTTGGCTACGCACCCACATGCCGAGTTTGAAGAAAATACATTACGTATTAGGTGGCCAATACAAAAACAATTTTCACTTTACCAATGTGTGTTATTATCCAGATAGACTTTCAAATACCATGTGAATGACATTTCTTTGCTACCAGCCACGGGAAGAACGCCTGTGACGGAGTTGGCGGTAAAGTTAGAAGAACAGCCAAGGTAAGCTTAAGGAGAGAAGAAAAGGATCAGATCTTGGATCATCTATTGATGTTCTCTTTTCTGTCGCAATACTTCGACACCACAATCCATTTCGCGTTTGTCAGTAGAGAGGAGGTCTTTGAAATGTCAAAACGACTGATACAGCGGTACAGCTCGACGTTGAAGATCAAGGGCACCCAACGGTTTCATCGTTTCACACCCGTAAACCTGAACACCATGCAGGTGCGAGAGCTCTCTGAAGACATCGACGGAACCAGTGGCAGATCTAGCCGGTCGGTTTGGGAGGAGCAAACTAAAGTCAAAGAGGAAAAAAGAGAAAAAACGTCACGCAGTGAAAAATTGTGCTACAATAATATGATGTGACAGTAGGATTTGGGATATTTGAGCCAAAAGGCAAAAAAAACGTCACGGGGTGAAAAAAGTATGGGCCCAAGATTCTTTTTTCTACCCAAGATCCAATATTTACACTGAACTTCACTGGGTCTGTTTGAAGTTGAGAGTTGAAGCACCGAAATCTTGCTTATAAATTAAAAATGAGTCGGGGCATAAAGGATGTCGACCGCTTGGGGGAGGGAGGGGGGCAAAAATATAGTTTTGCCCCTAGCTTTCCATTTGGGGGGACATGTCATTCTTGCTTCCCCCTGGATCCGCCACTGGACGGAACAGAGCTGCCTACTGTGACAGCGTAAGGTCAGCTCAGCACAAAGACAGCTAATGGACGCGCCATCTCCCGTATTTCGGTGCATTGTTGCAAACCGGTGTCCGGTGTACATACACACATATTTTTCCATGTGGTGACAAATGCTTGCTCCCTTTAACTTCAAGGAGAGTAAAATCGTGCAAAGATATCGTCAAGGAGAGAGTATTGCTATAGTTCTAACTCGCAAGTGGGAAATGCTCGCTTCGGTCCGATGCAGAAAAAAACTTATTTGAATTGACGCGATAGGTGAGCTCTATATATGAACACGTGAAACCACGATTACCTTATTTGGCTTTCACCAGACTTCTAGCACTGGTCCTATTGTATCACCATTTCGTCCCACTACATTTCCAATATAGGTACTGTCGAAGCCCCAGCGACGAGTTATTGTCATCCTTTAAGCACTGTAATGAGCATTAACACGCAGTCGGACAGGGCTTAAGCATAATTACCCGAGGTAGCCGGAAACCCTTCGTGGCAGAAAAACAACATCGATGAGCGAGTTAATTTTGCAAAGAACTTTGAATATTCCAGAGAACAATTTATATCTTCTCTTTATGAAATTTGCTCGCTCAAAGTGTATTCGCGACTTTGTTTCCCACAATAACGGTATTTCGCTAAGTGTCAGGTACGGGCTACATTTGACCTCTATGACCTTATTTGACCTTGAGGATACTGGTCTAGGTCCATGAAATCTAGCTTAAAAAACACATTCTACAGCCCTCACAAAACACGCAACACGTGTTTTCCTAACCCTCTTAATTGGTGAAATCTCAGGGGAGGCATTTCGGGACCCTTCATTACGTGTTGACGCCAGGCTACCCTCCACTAAGCGTGTTAAAAACACTAGTAGATATAAAAAACGGATGTTCTAACATATTTTAATGGAAGGATAAAAGTTCAATCTTTAATTTGGAATATGTCATTTTGAACAAAAAGTGTACCAGCAAATTTTGAATGTGACCTTAGGTCAAGGTCAAATCACAACTTTTTACAAGTGACCTAGGGTCAAACGGACTTCAGATTCGAGTTTTTCGGCTCATTCCAGGCAGGAAAATATATATTGAATGCATAGTTCATCAGTCTCTGTGGGTTGTATGGTCACCTAAAAAATGCACTATAAGCAGATTTTCAAAAAAAATGTCTGAGGCAATAACTTCTAAAGCTTTACTCCAATTGAGCTAAAACTTTCAGATACGTCTTTAGGGCCCATGAGAAGCCCTATAAAATTATTTTGAAAAAATCTAAGAGGTACCGTGTAGATTTGTAATTGGCCTGGTCGATTGGTGCTGGAATTGCCCAGATATCACATTACTTGCATAAGTGTGTGTGTTTGGGCACCTGATCATGAGCCAAAAAAAACGAATCCCTAACCTTTATCGTTTTTCCAAAATTTTGGAAAAAATATTGATGGCTCAATCTACCATTGTTAGTAGTTTTGTTTGTAGCGTTCTGTCAGTGTCTGGTCATATTTTGAAACTCAAATATGCAAAATCTGTCAGGGGAGAGCGTTAACATGCATTAGGTGATTGAGGTTTTATATTATCCTTGCATGATGATCGCCAACAATGAAATTTTCTAGAATATTGATACGGGGCAAGACGGGCACGAAAGGAAATATTATATTACCATAAAGTATATAATATTTATCATTGCTGCTTTTACATTATTAAAAGGAATCAGTCCCAGAAGGTCCTGCAAACCGGATTAGGAGCTGTAAATTATTGATTGTTTGAATCCACTGAAAACAAATCATCATTTTATGGAACTTCCGCAAAATAATTGTCTGCCGGCTGTCTTATCAAAACAATGCTTGGCAAAATGTTTCAAACCTCATTTTTGCTCCATATGGTATGGTTTTTATCAAAAATTTGTAGCATATGATCAACTATTTTCAAAAGCCCGTCTTACCTCACCTGTTGGGGTAAGACGGACATTTGCAGCATTCTACAGTAACGTTACTGCTCAAAGGAATAAGTACGGATCCTAGTATGTTTAAGCCCAGGGTTAAATAAACGTTTGCTGAAGCTACAAGCGAAGTCTCATCACCGTTATATGAGAAGTGAGTGAGACACGCCATCTCAAACACAACTATGCCCGTCACTGCACCCTCTCCCTAATCGATCGCTGGAAAAAAGCCGTTTGCAAAATCGCATTCTTCATGCCTTAAGCTTTCTAATGAACCCTGATTTGTCCCATCTTGTACGTTTTCCTAGTCCACAAAAAAGCACCGAAAATGAGTATTGCTGTTGGCCTTTGTCGTGTTAAGTGGCGAGAGGTTCAAAGGAAGCGGTTTTGGCCTTGTCGCGTCGAATTCAAAGGCCTCACATTTTTTGTTACATTTTTTGACGCTGGTCATTTTACTACTAGTTAAAAATCAAAATCAGTTAAAAAAGGTCAGAAATTCGAATAATGGCCCCATTCTAGCCTGCAAAAGAACAGTGCAGCGCTTGCACGACACTGGTTAGGCTATGCTCTGGCTACTCTTCACCGCTGGGGGGGGGTTCTGTTGGTTTTCCATCCGACTGAGCCGTGCTGATCAGTTCAGTGTCCGGCTATTGGCATTGCTGGATGCTGCTGGTATCACTATACAACAGCTAAACACGTTTTCCCGGGCTTTAGTTGTAAAATACATATACACGTGGAGATGAAATCAGAGCCTAATAAATCTTCAAAAGAACCCAACGTTTGTATGGGAGACCCCGACTCATAAAGAACAGCTAGTGAGATTTTAAAGTGATGCTGTTACATGGTGGGGATTTTTTATAATAAAAAAATTGTTCAAGTTGTTCCTAGTACGGCTGCTGGAGTCAGAGTCTCACCAAAGTCATCAAGGGACTTGTCACTTTTTGATTATACTACCGACCTTCCTGTATGCCGCCCTCACACGTATAAGCAGGAAAATGACAATGCAAAGTGGTCACCTTGTTACTCCAACCACAGTGTATGGAAGGCGCCCAGTGCTCTTATCCTTCTGCTGCCGCCAGGCGCGGCCGGGCGGCATGACCGCGCCATTAGCAAGGGGCCGTTCCAGCAGCTGCATTAGCATAGGTAAACGGCGTGCAGTCCCAGCACGTCACAACACACACAGCGGCCGGCTATAAGAGGGCGGCGGAAGAAGCCCCAACAGAGAACGCAGACAGCACCACCATCTCGGACAGCATGAAGACACTGGCGGTAAGGCTGAGCGCACCATGCAAAGGTGGCCATTCCAACCTGGGACCAGAGTAGCTGCTGGCCCACTCAGATAGCCACCCCAGCATTTGGTGTTTGGTACCAACACATCTCACCAGTTCAAAATTGCAGGTGGCCAAATGGGATAGGGACAACCAGAGAGTCAGAGCACACCGTTCATATTCAGTCATTGCCGTGATACAATCACAATCGTCAACGGGACTCACATCAACTGCACTTCCACACCGCTGTTTATTATAGGTGAAATGTGTGTTGACGGTGGCCGGGTTGGAGAGGCGGTCTCTGAGCGGAGCTGTTGCACAGGTGGTATGGCTGTGCCTGGGCTGCTCGCTAGGCCTCAGCGCCGACGGCACCTACTGGGGCCGGCCCGGCTCCGGCCTTCTGGGCACCAGCTACAGGCCCTCCAGCGGCGGCGGCGGCACAGCCCACGGCGGCGTCGTACCCAGCGGAGGCTACTACCCAGGACCAGTGATTCCCGACCCCTCACCCTACCAGCCCTGGCGCAGGTCAGTGGTAACTGCCCTACCAGCCCTGGCGCAGGACAGTGGTAACTCACAGCCCTGGCGCAGGCAGTGGTAACTGCCGTACCAGCCCGGCCAGGCGATACAGCCCGGGCGCAGGTCATGGTAACTGCTCTACCAGCCCTGGCGCAGGCAGTGGTAACTGCCGACCAGCCCTGGCGCAGGCAGTGGTAACTGCCGTACCAGCCCTGGCGCAGGCAGTGGTAACTGCCTACCAGCCCTGGCGCAGGCAGTGGTAACTCCGTACCAGCCCTGGCGAGGTCAGTGGTAACCCTACCAGCCCTGGCGCAGGCAGTGGTAACTGCCGTACCAGCCTGGCGCAGGACAGTGGTAACTGCCTACCAGCCCTGGCGCAGGACAGTGGTAACTGCCGTACCAGCCCTGGCGCAGGACAGTGGTAACTGCCGTACCAGCCTGGCGTAGGTCAGTGGTAACTGCCTACCAGCCCTGGCGCAGGACAGTGGTAACTGCCGTACCAGCCCTGGCGCAGGCAGTGGTAACTGCCTACCAGCCCTGGCGCAGGACAGTGGTACTACCAGCCCTGGCGCAGGTCAGTGGTAACTGCCGTACCAGCCCTGGCGCAGGTCAGTGGTAACTGCCGTACCAGCCCGGGCGCAGGTCAGTGGTAACTGCCCTACCAGCCCTGGCGCAGGTCAGTGGTAACTGCCGTACCAGCCCTGGCGCAGGACAGTGGTAACTGCCGTACCAGCCCTGGCGCAGGACAGTGGTAACTGCCGTACCAGCCCTGGCGCAGGACAGTGGTAACTGCCGTACCAGCCTGGCGCAGGACAGTGGTAACTGCCGTACCAGCCCTGGCGCAGGTCAGTGGTAACTGCCTACCAGCCCTGGCGCAGGTCAGTGGTAACTGCCTACCAGCCCTGGCGCAGGTCAGTGGTAACTGCCGTACCAGCCCGGGCGCAGGTCAGTGGTAACTGCCCTACCAGCCCTGGCGCAGGACAGTGGTAACTGCCGTACCAGCCCTGGCGCAGGCAGTGGTAACTGCCGTACCAGCCCTGGCGCAGGACAGTGGTACTACCAGCCCGGCGCAGGTCAGTGGTAACTGCCGTACCAGCCCTGGCGCAGGTCAGTGGTAACGCCGTACCAGCCCTGGCGCAGGTCAGTGGTACTACCAGCCCTGGCGCAGGTCAGTGGTAACTGCCGTACCAGCCCGGGCGCAGGTCAGTGGTAACTGCCCTACCAGCCCTGACGCAGGTCAGTGATACTACCAGCCCTGGCGCAGGTCAGTGGTAACTCCTACCAGCCCTGGCGCAGGTCAGTGGTAACTACCAGCCCTGGCGCAGGTCAGTGGTAACTGCCGTACCAGCCCTGGCGCAGGTCAGTGGTAACTGCCGTACCAGCCCTGGCGCAGGTCAGTGGTAACTGCCCTACCAGCCCTGGCGCAGGTCAGTGGTAACTGCCGTACCAGCCCTGGCGCAGGACAGTGGTAATGCCCTACCAGCCCGGGCGCAGGTCAGTGGTAACTGCTCTACCAGCCCTGGCGCAGGACAGTGGTAACTGCCGTACCAGCCCTGGCGCAGGTCAGTGGTAACTGCCGTACCAGCCCTGGCGCAGGTCAGTGGTAACTGCCCTACCAGCCCTGGCGCAGGTCAGTGATACTACCAGCCCTGGCGCAGGTCAGTAGTACTACCAGCCCTGGCGCAGGACAGTGTTAACTGCCCTACCAGCCCTGGCGCAGGTCAGTGGTAACTGCCGTACCAGCCCTGGCGCAGGTCAGTGGTAACTGCCGTACCAGCCCTGGCGCAGGTCAGTGGTACTACCAGCCCTGGCGCAGGTCAGTGGTAACTGCCGTACCAGCCCTGGCGCAGGACAGTGTTAACTGCCCTACCAGCCCTGGCGCAGGTCAGTGGTACTACCAGCCCTGGCGCAGGTCAGTGGTACTACCAGCCCTGGCGCAGGTCAGTGGTAACTGCCGTACCAGCCCTGGCGCAGGTCAGTGGTACTACCAGCCCTGGCGCAGGTCAGTGGTACTACCAGCCCTGGCGCAGGTCAGTGGTACTACCAGCCCTGGCGCAGGTCAGTGGTACTACCAGCCCTGGCGCAGGTCAGTGGTAACTGCCGTACCAGCCCTGGCGCAGGTCAGTGGTACTACCAGCCCTGGCGCAGGTCAGTGGTACTACCAGCCCTGGCGCAGGTCAGTGGTACACCACCCGGCCAGGTCGTGGTACTACCAGCCCTGGCGCAGGTCAGTGGTACTACCAGCCCTGGCGCAGGTCAGTGGTAACTGCCGTACCAGCCCGGGCGCAGGTCAGTGGTACTACCAGCCCTGGCGCAGGTCAGTGGTAACTGCCGTACCAGCCCGGGCGCAGGTCAGTGGTAACTGCCCTACCAGCCCTGACGCAGGTCAGTGGTAACTGCCGTACCAGCCCTGGCGCAGGTCAGTGGTACTACCAGCCCCTGACGCAGGTCAGTGGTAACTGCCGTACCAGCCCGGGCGCAGGTCAGTGGTAACTGCCCTACCAGCCCTGACGCAGGTCAGTGGTAACTGCCGTACCAGCCCTGGCGCAGGTCAGTGGTACTACCAGCCCTGACGCAGGTCAGTGGTACTACCAGCCCTGGCACAGGTCAGTGATAACTGCCGTACCAGCCCGGGCGCAGGTCAGTGGTAACTGCCCTACCAGCCCTGACGCAGGTCAGTGGTAACTGCCGTACCAGCCCTGGCGCAGGTCAGTGGTACTACCAGCCCCGACGCAGGTCAGTGATACTACCAGCCCTGGCGCAGGTCAGTGGTAACTGCCGTACCAGCCCTGGCGCAGGACAGTGGTACTACCAGCCCCTGACGCAGGTCAGTGGTACTACCAGCCCCTGACGCAGGTCAGTGGTACTACCAGCCCTGGCGCAGGTCAGTGGTAACTGCCGTACCAGCCCTGGCGCAGGTCTACCTCCCCCGTCAATGAACGCAGTTTTTAGATGAAAGGTCCGCCTTTCCCTGGCACGCCATAAGCCTCGGGTGCGTCATAAAGCAAGCGTAGGCTTCCGGCTTGGTTGCGCGGAGGTCGTACAACTCAAAGCAGACAAATTGCATGTTTGTGATCGTTCACAAATTTCGACAGCACATTTTAGTATCTATATATAGAATCTAGACAACCAGCTTTCACTTGAAGTGTCCGGCAAAGCCGAGAGGTCGTCATCGGACCCTGAAGGCGCGGCGGCAACTCAGCTCGGCTCGGTCTGTCACCGGCAGGTACAGGCGCGACAACGTCCCGCTGCAGGAGCCCAGCTCGCCTCCCAGCTCTCACCAGTTCATCCCGGGCCGTCCCAACCCCTACGCCAACTGCATTCCTGCAACTGACGCACGTCCCAGCCACGGAAACTCCGGCAGCGGCCACAGCAGCAGCATCGGCTCCAGTCTGGGCAGCAGCCGCTCCTCCAGATCAGAGGATGACTCCACACTGCTCGGGAGCCCCAATCCCAACTCACACGAGTTCATCCCAGGCCGCCCCAATCCCAACTCTCACGAGTTCATCCCAGGCCGCCCCAATCCCAACTCTCACGAGTTCATCCCAGGCCGCCCCAATCCCAACTCTCACGAGTTCATCCCAGGCCGCCCCAATCCCAACTCTCACGAGTTCATCCCAGGCCGCCCCAATCCCAACTCTCACGAGTTCATCCCAGGCCGCCCCAATCCCAACTCTCACGAGTTCATCCCAGGCCGCCCCAATCCCAACTCTCACGAGTTCATCCCAGGCCGCCCCAATCCCAACTCTCACGAGTTCATACCGGGTCATCCTAACCCGAATTCTGATGGCCAATTCATTCCAGGACGCCCTAATCCTAGCTTGGAATGCCCCCCTGGCTACATTCCAAAGCCAAGCTCTAACGACGGTTTCATCCCGGGACATGCCAACCCTGGCGGCTACACGCCTGGCTTTATTCCGGGCAGACCCAGCCCCGGCTCCGGCTCGGGCTCGGGAGGCTCCGGAAGCGGGCAAAGCAGCGGAATCGGCTCCGCGCTGGGCGCTAGCACAGAGTAGTGCCTGTCTCACTCCCCAGATGGTGCCTGTCTCAAACCACAGAGTGAGCGACTGACTCACTCCTCCGACATGGCTGCTCAATAAGTGTGCTTGTGCAACATATGGCCAATAATAAACATTGCTTTGGACATACCGCATTTGGTGACGCTGCCTGACATTAGGCATTACAACAATACGAGGAATGCCAGAGTCGTAAACTAAGTCGGTGAAGGTTTCGAAGCAGTGTGTGAGCGAGCTGGCGGTGCCTGCTGCTTCGGGCGGAGTTGCGTGCAGGTGGGATGTGCCGTGGACTCCCCGGACGGCCAGCTGATCTACTTCACGGCATGTACCAAAAACAGCTGTGCTGCCACTCGCAGTGCCGCTTCAGCGCCACCATGTTATCTCGCAAGACATGAACAGTAGCGGCACTTGTCCATTTGTCCCGTGGACGTTGCCACAGGCAGGTCCGATATCCACCTGACAGTTCCTGACAGTTCACCTAGCTTCTCCAATCTGAAGTTTGACGTGATGAACAATTTTTCGCCACAGCCTCGGACATTTTTGGAAAGGTGCAACACAAGGGGAATTTCTAACCAACTTAGAACACCATGAAGAATAAGCAAGATAGCTCGAATATATTTATTTTTAGAAACCTCAATTTGTCACTCTCAATGTATATAGCAGATATTGAAACATAGGTACAATTTTTCCTTCCAAACACCCAAACACCACACAGCTTATTGTTTCGCACTTCGGCGTTCTGATAATAACACGAAAGGTGTCCAAACACTACTACCACTGTTCGAGTAGATAGAGTTCGGCACTAGTTTTTTGTCTCGTCAATTGTTTTACTCAGCGAAGTAACAGGCGCATAACCAACTAATTGATGTCACGAAGCTAACCCTAGTTTGGAGGTCACACCTCAATACCAGGAAACTGACGCGGCGACAGCAGTTAGACACACCAGCCTAGCACCTAGCAGTGGACAATCCAATCAAGCTAGTCACGAAAACATTCCCAAGGGCCTGGAAATTGGCGTCCATCGTGCCTATTTTTAAGTCTGGTGACCCTTCAATACCCTCCAACCATCAACCAATTTCACTCTTAAGCGTGCTCTCAAAAATACTAGAAAAAGTTGTTTGCTCTCAGCTCAATGTTTACCTGCAAAGTGTCCATGTATTACAGCCAAGTCAATTCGGCTTCAGGCATTCGACAGAAGACGCTGTTCTCAGTGCAGTTCAATGTTTTATCGACAACTCGTAAAATGGTAAATTATCCGCAGTAACAGCCATAGATTTATCCAAGGCATTCGACAGCGTAGATCATAACCTTATTCTAACGAAGTTGTCATGGCATGGCATAGAGACAGACTGCTTTGCCAGTTACTTGACCGGGCGCTCTCAAAAGGTTAGAGGTGGAAGTCTTATCCTTCCTGTGAAAAACAGTGTGCCACAGGGCTCGATCTTGGGCCCTGTCCTTTTCATTCTGTTTACTAACGACCTTCCTGGCTTTGTGACCCATGGGCGGCTCATCTCATATGCTGATGTCACCATGCATATCGACAGCTCCCCTTCTGACAAGCAGAGTTTGCTATCTCTTCAAACGCACCTGGAACTTACAGCAAACGAGCTTAAGACATGGTTTTCTGCAAACTCTCTTAAACTCAATGCTAGCAAAACCAATTTTATGCTTCTTGGCTCCAAAAGCAACTTGAAAAAAGCATCCGACTTCAAATTTGACTTTGACGGTACTATGCTTAAGACATCAAACAAACTAAAAGTTAATGATATTATGCTAGAACCTAGCCTGTCATGGGAGGCACAGATATCACGCGTGTGCCAGAAATGTAACACTACCCTCATCTCTTTTTCAAAATTGAGACATTACTTTGCCAAAAAGGCTCTGGAAATCATCATTCAGGCATACGTCTTCCCTCATATCTTGTACTGTTTATCTGTGTGGGGTGGAGCAGCCCACGGGTCACTACACCGAATCCACAAAATTCTAAATTTCGCTGCCCGAATCATCTCTGGTTCAAGAAAGCGTAACCATATAACTCCTGCGAACTCCCTAGGATGGCCCAAGATCGAGATAATAGTACCCGAGAGAGAGGCCGTCAAAATGTTAAAACATTAATGCTTGATATATCTCCCGAAGAAATCAAAAAGCTTTTTCACAGCCGCAGCGAAGTCTCAACTAGAGAAACGCGTGCCTCGTCAAGAGGTGTGTTCCAGCTGCCGGCTTTTCGCCTTACCGCATCACAACGGTCATTTAATTACCGGGGGGGGGCAAAGATCTGGAATGAGTTGCCACCTGCCAACGTAAACGCACTATCACTATCGAGCTTTAGAAAGGTGGTCAGAGAACAACCTTTTCTTCTGGTGACGGCCTAGGCCCTATATTTGATTCAAATATCATTATTGTATCATAAGCCCTCACCATTCATGTCAACCTCATCATCATTATCATCATTAGGTACATACACAGCGTGTTCTTGCTTATTTGCATACGCAGTGTCGTCGCATTCATGTGCACAAAATATCAGTTTGACGCAATTTCTCACCAATGTCTTTCCAAATCGTACAGACAATCTGATTTTCTATGAACAACTTAAACCTTACAAAATACAGTTACTTGCTTTGGAGCCGCTGTGTGAGTCCATGCGTACGAATACGACGTGTGTAATTGTGTATGTGTGGATACGTGTAATGTGTGTGTGCGTGGGGGTGTCAGTGCTTGTGTCTTTGTTTGTGTTATGTGTGGGTTGTGTGAGTGTATATGTGTCTGTGTGTGTGTGTGGTGTGTGTGTGTGTGTGTGTGTGTGTGTGTGTGTGTGTGTGTGTGTGTGTGTGTGTGTGTGTGTGTGTGTGTGTGTGTGTGTGTGTGTGTGTGTATGTATGTATGTATGTGTGTGTGTGTGTGTGTGTGTGTGTGTGTGTGTGTGTGTGTGTGTGTGTGTGTGTGTGTGTGTGTGTGTGTGTGTGTGTGTGTGTGTGTGTGTGTGTGTGTGTGTGTGTGTGTGTGTGTGTCTGTGTATGGGGTTGTGTGGTCGTGTTTAAGTGCTTTTTAACTATACATCTGAACAGTGTCCTGAAATTGGGAATTTTGCGTGGAAACCCACACCCAGACTTGATCAATTTTGACATCCTAAATCTTGAATTTTGACATCCTAAACAAAATCATCAGAATCATCGGCTTGCGGCATCATCAGCTTTCGGGGTGGTGGCCTCAATGAGCTTTTTTAGTGAGCCCTTATTTGCATCTCCTACTGGTTTTTTGCCTTGTGTTAACATGTACTGGCATGGTTTTTTTATTGCTTGTTGCTGTTGTCGCAAACACATGTACGGATCTCAATGAATAAAAATGCAGCATCATCAGTTTCCCTTTTTCAGAAGTTGAGGAATGGAAGCAGGGCCAGACCAGCAACTGAAGCCAACATACCATTTGATAAAGATGCTGCAACACTAGCTTTGTGAACCTATTACCTTCATATGGAATGCAGCATTCTTTACACAGTCCTGTTAGGACGGATTCCATGTCAAAATAGAACACAGCAATCATCTTTGGAGAGAAGGAAGTTTGAATACTGAAGGATTCTAGCACAAACATTTTACAATAAAAGCTCAAAAGGACAAAACCCTGTAAAAGAGAACATTCCTAACAATTGCTTCTTCACAAGCACACTGAGATCTCACAGAATGTGAAAGATAATGCCTGACAAACAGCATGTCTAAACCGGAGATGCAATTAGCTGAATCAACCATATAACAAAAATAAAGTCAGCCATCGACCCCTCACGTCTCTCAGCGTACTAATAAACTAAGACGACTAATAATATACCCCACTTTATAAGCCCCACTCTTTTCCCTCTCTCCCTCTCTCTTTCAACAACCAAAGCCCCACGCCTCACACTCTTGGGATGTATGCTTTCGTCTTAAACACATAGCTGAATTCAAAATAAACTCGATGACTAGCGGCAGCGCTGACTCGCGATACCATTTGAAAATTGATGTTCAGGGACAAATTAAAAACGCAAAATATTGCTCGTAATTTTGCTAGCCGAAACTGGTGGTCAAAACTGCCTGGGGCTAAGGCTGGTATGAGACATCATGACATTCACATTGCTCGAAACCCAAGCAATCATCACCACATCGTTCTTGGAGGCTACTGCTAGCCAAGGCCCAAGGCCTTGAAATGTAGTGCTACTGACGTAATATATAGTTTGATGACGTCAGCTCCTTACGACTGAATTTCGACATCCTTAGAAATCGCGTGGGTCAGGGTGAGTTATAACATTGGTTTTTGAAGTTTCTGTGCAAAAGAAACTTTTGAGAGTACCCAGAATATGAAATCAAAATCTTTTCTATTCAGAAAAAATATTGTTTAGCCATATTTTGGGTCATGTCACTCGGAATTTTGAGTGGAACAATGCAAGCATTCCTAAATAATTTCGACATCCTTGACTTTAAAAAGAAATACTGTAGTTTTATCATGCTTTTGTGGTTTAAAATATATAAAATTAAAAATTCTGCTGTCTTGGTTTGATAAAGTGATCCCAATATTGGAGATTTGTTCAACAGTTTTTAAATAAATAATACCTAAACATGGAATCTTCACGGATCATGAAAATTGCACCTCTATGTATTTCTCGGAATATCTCCAAAGGCAGCCAAAATATTTCGATGAATTTCAGGATGCTTTTAGAAAAATAATGAACGATTAAGGTAAAGTTAGTTTTTTCTTTACCAACGCCGAATCTCTGCGTGATTTAAAGGTGGAGAATTTCGACATCCTTCTCACGCTCAGAGGGCCCGCCTGGTCAGTTCACTCGCATTAGAAAAACCGTACTTGGCTACCGGTGTCGACAGGCTTGCCTGAATTTGACGCGAGATGTCTTTCTCAGCATTGTGAAAATGAATTTGCCGCAGTTGAGATTAGTGTTTGTGCTGGATTGCATGCAGGGTGTCGGTCGAAGCTCATACGTACGTTTGAGAGTTGGTAAGTTGTAAGTAGCCAGCGTTCGTATGTCTTAAGCCTTAAGCAGACTAATTCTGAACCTCAACCTGTTGATCGTTCTGTATTTCAATGAGGGTAATATAGTTCAAGTTTGAGAAATCCAGGCACGTGGGTAAAGGTAAGTTATTATTTTCATGGTGGCCATTTGACTAGGTATTTTTATTGTGATTGCATGCTGCAATTTTTCCATGAATGCAAGTGAAAACAGAGGGAGTGAATCCTGCTGATTTAGGTATAATTTCAAAAATAAGTTTGTTTGAAAATAGTTTGTTCAAATGGACAAGTTTTGGAATTTCCCCTCCCTTTTAGACATTTCAGCTTGTTAAAGGTTCTAAAGCAAGACCTATCTCACCCGAGGTATTGTTTTGGTAGGTAGGTATTCCAGACTTTGCTTTACGTATCTGTAGGTTTGCGGCTTATTAATGTATTCCCTTGTACGTTTCTGATGCTTTTATTTGGGAAAATGCTGAACTCTGCAGGAGTTGGATTTGTAGGTTTCTCAAGTTGTTTTAACTTCTGTTAATACAGTTAATTTTAATATTGTACATCCCTTATTTGTTTTTGTATTTCATGTGCATGTAATGTTTTAGTACGTGTATTTGTTTTCCGAGATGTTCTAATCCTACATTTGCTATTTCCCCTTTTTTGACAATTAATTTTGACCTCTTTTTCCCTGAATTTTGACATCCCATACTCTGCAGAAAAGTAATTTCAGGACACTGCATCTGAATGTGCAACGTTTGATTAAAGCAGACGATGCAAGCCATTCCATTTTTCTTGGAATCCCATGATTGCTCCGTTCAAGATGCTTACGTTTTTTTCAATTTTATATTCGTGCTTTAGATAGTTTTCAAAATGTCTCCATTCCGGGAACCTCCCGCGAAGCCTTGCTGACCATATGCATTTCACAGCTATAGTATTGATTAGTGCAAATATACCCCTCTCATCAGGGTTAACGAATATTGAGTCAATCTTCTTATCTGTTACGTCGAAACTATATTTCCTTTGCAGTAACCTCTTTACATGACCGAAAAACTATTTTACTCTCCGACATTGCACAAAAAGATGTCCCGGCGTTTTTTCCGACTGGTGGCAAAAGGTGCATAAACTAGTTTCAGAGATTCATTTTCTACAGAGAAATGTGTTAGTTGGTATAATCCGATTGACAATTCGAAAATGCAATGTTTGCGAGTAGGTTGAGTGAGTTACCTTTCGAATCCATTCCGTGGTTCCTGACCGGTATGATTCTGTTTCGGACGTCCATTTATCCCGTATTTTTCTGTTTATACCTTCGTTCTTTTTATTCACATCGCGTATGAGAACATGACATATAAATCTGCTTAAATTTTTGCTGTTTACAGCAATATAAGTTCTTGGATGTATCGTTGGTAATTCATAGCTTATTTTCCGATTATCTATCGTTCGTAAAATTGAGTTCATTTTCAACCGCATCGAGTTGTATTCAATGAGACTGACCCGTAATCCATACTTTATCTCAATCTCATCGCGTGTCAGTAGCTTCTTTCCGTTTATTATATCACTTACGAAGGTGATTCCTCTTGATTTCCACGGTTTTTTAACAGTGATTTATACTTGAATAGATCATTACACCAAATGACCTCATTAATCACATTTTCAGGTGCAGTTTCATGAAATTCGGTGAACTTACCCCAGCTACTCAATACTTGTGACCAGAATTTGTTTTTGACATTTACTGCGAGCCTATATAGCATTGAATGGCCGTACCAAGTCAAATTGCTCTCATGCTCTTTCAATATTGATTTAAACATAACTTTCCATTTGGTATCATCGTTGGAACTGATAATCATTCATTTTGCCCAAGTGCACTTAAATGCCATAGCAAATATATCTACATCCACCATTTTTAGAACGTTATTGTGGTAATCCTGGAACATTTTCGTTCGTCTGACTTTCTCCGCTTCATTATTCCACAAAAATTTGAAAAATGCAGTCCTAATTCTTTTCATTATTTCCTCATGCGATGTTGGTAGAGCTATGAACAGATGAACAAGTTTGGATAGAGCAAGAGTTTTTATCACTGTAATTTTGCCTATAAGTGTTCAACTTCTCATACCCCAGAAACCTAATAGGTTTTCCAGTTTCTCAATTTTGTCCGGAAAATTTAGGCCAATAATATCCCCAGGGATCGGACTTAACACAACTCCCAATACCTTAAGTTCTTGAACCCACTGTAACGCGAGATCACTGCAAATATTTGTCTTGGGAGACCCTAACCACATACACTTACTTTTCCTGATGTTTGGCTTCAATCCTGAATACTTACTAAACTCACCCAGCTGCTGCATAACGATACGAATATCTGGGTTTCGACCGTCTAAAAATACAATGCGGTCATCGGCATATTGACGTATCTTAAATTATGCGTGCTCAATAATCTTAATACCTCTAAAGGGTGTTTTCCGAAAAAAATTAGCGAGAACTTCTATACCAATTATGAAAATAAGACCTGAAGCGGGGTCACCTTGTCTTGTGCCTTTCCCTAGAGATATTATGTCTCCAAGATGTCCGTTCAGAAGTATCCATGAAAAGCTATCTTTGTTCGTGTAAAGCAGAGTAAATATTCTCATAAAATTTTCCCAAAATCCTATGGTTTTGAAAACATGAGTTATATATCACCAATGCAGACAGTTAAAGGCATCTTCAAAATCAACTGATAGAATCGCTCCATCTTTTTCACTCTCATGATAGTAATGAATGATATCCGCAAGGGCTCTAGTGTTTTCACCTATAAATCTTCCTTTTATGTAAGCCGTTTGATCGTGGTTGATGAAAAGTGGAGCAACAGTTTTAATCCTCTCGGCCATGATGCCCGACAGTATTTTATATTGCACATTTAAGAGGCTAATGGGTCTCCAGCCCTCCACACGATTACTTAGTCCGTTAGATTTTGGAATTAACGTTACGACTGCTTTACGCGTCGTCACTGGAAGTACATTACTTGACAAGGAGTACTGAATTGAGCGCCATAAGAACTCTTTCAAATCAAGATAGAAAAATTGGAAAAACCCAGCAGGAAACCCTGTCGACCCAGGTGCTTTATCATTAGCCATCCTAAATAATACATTGCTTACCTCTTGCTGTGATATTGGTTCATTAAGGGATGTACGCTGATATCCAGTAAGCTTCTTTTCTATGTTGTTTTCGACAAACATTTTCATTCGGCTTAAGCCTACAGCATCTTGTCTGCTCATCAGTCTCTGATAGTGAATAGTTAGGAACTTTAATACATTACTCTCTCCTAAAACTACTTCACCATTCTCTGTAAGAAAGGGTAATGACTTACGCTGCCAGTTCTGTTTTTCCAAATTGCAAAAATACCTGCTGGATCGTTCACCATGCTCATGCCAATTACATCTAGAGCGAATGATCATGCTTTTTTGTGGCCTCTCAATGTGTCGCACTGGTGTCTAGCCTCTCTCAGTTCTTGGCGCTCTTCATCTGTTGCTGCATGTAATTTCCTCTCGATGGCTTCTATCTTTTTCAGGAGACGATTCTCTTGATTTCTCTTTTCTCTGCCTAGTTTTTGTGAGAAGTACACTGTTTCACATCTTATGTTCATTAAGAGAGTATAAAAAATAGAGCATCATTAACTGTAAATTCAACATTTTTACTATTAGTTTCAATGTACGACGCGTCGTATACTGGGATAGCGTATTGATTTACAGTTTTTCTCACTACCTTTTTAACTTTTTCTAGATTTTTTTTGGTCCCTTAATAATGACATATTAAACTTCCATAATCCTTTTCCTCTTTCTTCAGACATGTTTTTACACACCAACGCAATGACTGAGTGATCAGATCTGAAAGTATTTTGAATGTTGCATTCGAAAATCATAGCTTGCATTGAATAACTGACGATGAACATGTCCAATCGGGACATTTTGTTACCTGAGTCACTAAACCATGATGCTGTTTCGTTCCTGGATTTCTCAATCTCCATACATCAACCATATTTTGTTCAGACATGATTTGCTTCAACATTCGTTTAGCATTTTAGTTGTGTTCTTGTAAGTAATTATGTGTGTCCAGAGTTTGTCTAAGCGCCAGGTTAAAGTCTCCTGCAACTATTACCTCATCATTCAGGTCCTGTTGCTTTTTAACTACTTCACCAACGGTCTGATAAAATTCAAGATCAACCCTATTAGGTCCGTATATGCAAATCAGTGTTAATGACCGCTGAATAAATTTCATTCTCACAGCTAATATATTTCCAGTATTATCCTTATAAGCAATATCTGTATCTGCCTGCACTCTATCCTTTATTAATACACTTACTCCTCTAGCGTTGTTTGAAAAGGAAGACAAATACACGCACGCTCTCTCCATACCGTTGGCACGTGCATTTCTTTTTCTTTCGTCAGGTGAGTATTAGCCTGGTCTGGATTTAGGTTTTTTTCTTCAGAAAGTAACGGATCGTTGTTCATTAGATGCATTTTTTGGTGCTGATTACGATGCACTCATCAGAAATGCAATTTTCGAAAAACTTTTGGTGGCCCACTCGAGTTGAAGATTTTTAATTTTGCCCAAATTTTCCACTTTTTGGCTCACCATCAACCCTTACTATTAACGAGGTGCAAAAATTGCACTGGGTTGGTAGTTTGGTTCATTGGTGTTCCATTCGCTTTGTTTTTGTTGTTATAACTTGCACACATAACGGTTATTTTTTGCTTATTATCTCCGCTTTTAGTTGAGTTTGCACTGGCTCTCCATAGATGGCGCTAGCGGCGTGACATGGCAAGTGAATACTGATTTCCTCGGGGACCGGGAATGTGAACAGCAACGTGAAAGGTGAGAAACAATTACGAATTGGATTGTATAAACGCACTTAAAGAGCTGTTTTCAAGCAGCACTGAAGTTGTTAACACTGTTTCTCAGGTATTTTAAGCATGCCATGTCCAAATATGCTGCTGCTGCTGAAGTCCCGACCATAACCCTTTATCAATAGACGCAGGAACCGTGGGAGCTGTGGTGGTGGCTGTTGCACCCAACTTTCAGAGTGTGGCAGCAGCTCCAACCCCCTCCCCCAGTTTCTCTATTAACATTTAAGTGATATGCCTAATCAGCCCCGGCCATACCAACGCGGAAGTCCCTCCCTCCAACTTACACCTTTTCTCCGACTAAAATAGTCTCTCCACCTATGCCTTCACCGACTGAATTCTTCCGTATTTGCGCCAAAAAGACTCTGCAGTAACCCTACTTTGACTGAAGAGAGAGGGCATCAGTTTTGAGGCTAGTGACGTCTAGCCCAGTCTCCTCTGACATATTTAGAGGTCGTTGTGGCCCAGAGGAGAATTATATGTTTTACGTACACGGATAGGATTGATAATTTTTACCGTTGTGGTCCAGCAGAAAAAATCGACCGGTTTGGCATTATGCAAACATTTTATTACAAACATGACATTGGTCACCAGGTTTTAAGGACCGAAGAAAATATGTTGTATGAAATCCTAAAATTTCCAACGACTTCCAACGACTAGAGATCTTGCGCTAGTTGCATTGAATAATTCACATACCGGCATAATCCAACTTCTACGTTATGTTCTCCTTGCAGTTTTATGTTTCCTCTGAACAAAATTCAACATGGACGGACGGTAATATTTGCAAAAAAACAAAAGAGCCTTAACGTGAGTTGGTATGTCATAGGGCACCTTGTTATGACAAAAATTAGATTCATGGAGGAGCAGAGCAAAGATGAGTGCCATATTCTTATGAAAGTATCAATAACAGGGTAACGGCTGAGATTATGGATGTATGTGCAAGCGTATCACTGCCTACACGTGCAAAACAGGCCGTGCTGAAGGAACTAAGACGGCTTTAGAAAGAAAGAGAGACAAAAAGAAGCATGTAAACAGGTTTGGCAAGCGAGCTGCTACATCAACTGCTGCGATGGATTCGCTGATTGATATCAGCAGCCGAGAACGTGAGCCTGCACTAGTAGAAGACAGTGTATCTGGCCGACCAGCCAAGTGCCAGACGTATTCAGACAGGCAGCCTCGATCAGGAAACCACAGCGCGATGGCAGAGGAGAGCTCAGCGAGCGGGTCGAGCAGTCATAAGAGGAGCAGCTGTCACCTCCCCGAGTCAACAGGCGACGGCCGAGACAGCAAACACGCCTGTGGAAACTGGTGTTTCAGGTAGAGCTATCATCTGCTAAGCTATAATGACTTGGTAATCCTGATCAAAGGGATATTATCTGTGTATGGACAATGATATTATCAGAAACCAGTCTGCTCATAAATCCTATCAGAACACCCACAAGCTATATATTTATATATTTTTTTAAACACTGCCCAAGTCGTTCACAGTTCATAACTCACAAACCACAAGGAAGGATAGGCCGTAGAAGAACGACAAGTAATGCCTACCATTTTTTATGTTTTATGAGTTATGGAACCGTAAGGAAGGATAAGAAAAGGACAAGCAATACGTACCATGTCTTATGGTTTATGAGCTATTGACAGTGAACGACTTGGACAGTGTTTTGAAAAATATATGTACATATAGCTTGTGGGTGTTTTGTTAGAATTGATGAGCAGACTGGTTTTTGAAAATAGCATTGCTCATACACAGATAATATCCCTTTGATCGGGATTACCGAGTCATTATAGCCTAGCAGATGATAGCGTTACCTGAAACACCAGTTTCCACAGGCGTGTTTGCTGTCTCGGCCGTCGCCTGTTGACTCGGGGAGGTGACGGCTGCTCCTCTCATGACTGCTCGACCCGCTCGCTGAGCTCTCCTCTGCCATCGTGCTGTGGTTTCCTGATCGAGGCTGTCTGTCTGAAGACGTCTGTCACTTGGCTGGTCGGCCAGAAACACTGTCTTCTGCTAGTCCAGGCTCAAGTTCTCGGCTGCTGGTATCAAACAGCGAATCCATCGCAACAGTTGGTATAGCAGCTCGCTTGCCAAACTTGTTTGCATGCTTCTTTTTGTACTCTTTCTTTCCACAGCCCTTTTAGTTCCTTCAGTATGGCCTGATTTGCACGTGAATGGAGTGATACGCTGGCACACACATCCATAACCCCTGTTGTTACCCTGTTCTTCCATTCTTCCATAGGAATATGACATTCATCTTTGCTCCGCTCCTCCATGAGTTCAATTCTTGTCATAAGAAGGCGCCCTATGCTATACAAAACTCTCGGTAAGACTCCTTTATTTCTTGCAGATATAACCGTCCCTCCATTTTCAATTTCGATCAGAGAACTGAAAGGAAAAGATAACGTAGGCACTTAGATTATGCCGATGATTATCGATTATCATATGATTATAGATTATTATCCAATGCAGCTAGTGCAAGGTGCGGAAACGTTGGAAAGCTTATTTTGTGATTTCATACAACATGTTTCCTTCAGTCCTTAAAACCTGGTGACCAATGCTGATACCCTCGCACTTCAGTCAAAGTAGGGTTGCTGCAGAGTCTTTGTGGCGCAAATACGGAAGAATTCAGTCGGTGAAGGCATAGGTGGAGAGACTATTTTAGTCGGAGGAAAGGTGTAAGTTGGAGGAAGGGGCTTCCACGTTGGTATGGCCGGGGGTGATTAGGCATATCACTTAAATGTTAATAGAGAAGTTCCAGAATCGGCTCAAACTGGGGGGCGGGGTTAGAGCTGCTGCCACACTCTGAAAGTTGGGTGCAACAGCCACCACCACAGCCCCCACGGTTCCTGCGTCTATTGGTAAAGGGTTATGGTCGGGACTTTAGCAACAGCAGCATATTTGGACATGGCATGCTTAAAATACCTGAGAAACAGTGTTAACAACTTCAGTGCTGCTTGAAAACAGCTCTTTAAGTGCGTTTATACAATCCAATTCGCAATTGTTTCTCACCTTCCACGTTACTGTTCACATTCCCGGTCCCCGAGGAAATCAGTATTCACTTACCATGTCACGCCGCTAGCGCCATCTATGGAGAGCCAGTGCAAGCTCAACTAAAAGCGGATATGATAAGCAAAAAATAACCGTTATGTGTGCAAGTTATAACAACAAAAACAAAGCGAATGGGACACCAATGAACCAAACTACCAACCCAGTGCAATTTTTTGCACCTCGTTGGTAAAACGGGTTGATGGTGAGCCAAAAAGTGGAAAATTGGGCAAAATGAAAAAACTTCAACTCGAGTGGGCCACCAAAAGTTTTTCGAAAATTGCATTTCTGATGAGCGCATCGTTATCAGCATCAAAAATGCATCTAATGAACAACGATCCGTTACTTTCTGAAGAGAAAAACCTAAATCCGGACCAGGCTAGTGAGTATCCTGGAGACAGATAAGGCTGAAATTGGAACGTTTGAAATAATCTAACACATCTCTTCTTTTCTTAGAAGTTCCTAAGCCTCGACAGTTAAGGCTTCCAATTACTTATTATTTTTTGTAAGCAATTGTTAGCCATCTCTGTTTATGGACAAACAGAAAAAACAGTTGTTCTGGGAAAGGGTAGTCTGCATCGTCTACTTGTTTGTAAATCAATAAATTGTACGACCACATTGTATAAGTTTGGGAGCAAATGATGACTTTGCAAAGTTGTGAAAACTTGAGGTGAAGCGGTGTTTTTAAGCGTGTTTGATGTTTTATGTAAGTGTATGTGTGTGGATGCTTGTGAGCATGGCTGATTTGAACCAACGCCACGCAGGACACCGTCAAAGGCCCAGCGGGGCCCGGAGGTCTAAACAAGTATGTCAATAAATTAACAAACATTATGCCTAATTTTCAACATGCTAAGAATTTTGTCAAGTGACGAAGTGGATTATGTATGCAAAACACCGTCCAGCTTTTTATAATTAGTTGGGAACTCAGTGCACTTGTCGATCAAGGACACTTAACAACAAACCAAAAACACTTACCAGATCATAGGTCTGAAACAGTTCACGCATCTGATTGAGTGAGATCAACTCGCCGCAGGCACTGATAGGTGCAGTGTGCCCTCGCACTCTCGCTTCACTCTACCACTGGCACACTCGCGCGACTACGTGACGTCATCGAACTCTGCCATTGACGCCACAGACCGCTGATGCCGCCGCACCAACCCTGGATGGTGCCAGGAAGTCACACTCTCACACGCCGATGATCAGTCCTCGCCGAAGTTGCTGCCTCTGACTGCGACGAGGTCGTCCTTGAGGCTCTCACACCAGCGGTGTCGTCGCGTCGCGTCCAAGAAACTGCTGCTGTGGGATGTGGTGCCGGGAAGCGCGCGCCATTCAGCACTCGCACCAGATGCTCTTCATCCGGAATCCTGATGTTGGGACCGCCTTTTTCTTTTTTACACCAGACGGTACCGCGATGGCTGAAGACTGAATCGCTCCCTTCTCTTGCCTCCGAGCTCGCAGCAGTTCTTGGAAGATATTGTTGTTCGTCGTTGTTAGACACTCTGATATGTACAGTGGAGCCATCTTGTGTCCATCCGCTGCACGGCTTTCTCCTCTCGGCAGACTAAATCTACTCTCATAGACCCTGGTGTCCCTGGTGCTCCTTCTTACAAACTTGACAATAACGCGATCTTCAGACCTTAGCCTGTGCGCAGTGCTAACGTCACTCACTTCCAAGTTTAGGTCAGTACTTCTCTTGTTGAGGGTTTCTACTACTTTTTCTTCCATTTTCTCATTGTTGCCTTGGTGCTTAAAGTCAGCACATGTGAGTATCAGTGAGTCTGTTCATGTCCATACTCTCTACTTGATTCTGGAGGGTTTGGGCTTTTGCTGTCTCTGCTTCCAACTTCGCCTTCAGCTGCGTAACTAACCTCCGCTGCTTGGTCCATATTCTCACTTTCAACCATTTCCAAACGCTTTTTCTAATGCCTCGAATTTCGAATTAAATGCAACAATGACCTTGGCAGCAGCTGTTTCCACCACTTGCTTAATAGCCTCCAATGTTTCAGCGTTTAATCCCACTGGCGCGCGGTGAGGAAGCCACGGGGCGTCGCTTAGCACCTGGCTGGCCCCTGTCCGGAGACGAGTTGAAGTATGCACCCGGTGCGCTGCGTTTAGCTTTTCTCACCTCGGCACGACGCATTAATTGGGGAACAGACAGCTGTTTTTTGCGCCCAGAGGGGCTACTGGTACCGTTCTCCTCACCAGATGTAGCAGCGTCGGCGGTGTATGCAGTCTCCTCTGCCGCGTCTGTGTCGGATCCCATGCTTATGGCTTCACTCACGAAATGTCACATTTCACTTTAAGTGTGCCTTCAACACATGAAATCACCTTAAGGCCCACGATTTGCAGCCTCACTCACGATACACTGCTTGCTTTTGTCCGCCCGGGCCCCGCCTTAGCCACGCTGACAGAGCCATTACTGCGGCCGACCCCACTCACCGGACCGGTCCGCTGACCTGACCTGCCGCGGGCGCAGCAGCTGCGCGACTGGTCAGAGAACAACCAGCTGTCAATCAGTAATTACACTGGTCAACAGCCAAAATGGATCCGGCACGTGAACACCCCATTCTGCCTACTTCGATACCGCTGATTTCAAATTTAGTAACCTTTTTTTGCCATCAGACCTGGTTTTCTCCAGAGCATACCTGTTGTATAGCCCCTACACTTTCCACACACTGTCATCAGCCTAGCCTTTTGTGGAAAAATATAGATCAATGATGTCGAGAATCCGGATTATCTGCACCCAGACAATGCACCTTATCAATATACATGTGAATGTATTGCAACGAAAGATTACCTCGCATTCAAGTGCATGAACATTGTACATACATTGAACAAGGTTTGAGCTCGGTCGCACAAGCTCGCCAGTATTGTAGACCGAGAGGTGACGTCGCAAAATTATATGATGAGGATTTTTTCAGAGTCACCTCCCTTGAAGGTCGAGTCTAAGTAAAAAGTCACAGGTTAAGGTCATACCACCATTTCAAGGTCATTGACTCTAGTGCCTTTGGTCGGATGATGCCGCCTAATATGACGTATATTATGCTATGACGTCATATGCTAGGTCACTCAATTTTGAGCTCAAAGTAGCAGGTTCAAGACAAAGGTCACGGGTCAAGGTCAAACCTTATTTTCCGCCCGACGGTTGCAATAGCGCTAGTTGCAGTACACGTTATAGGCAAAATGTAATATTTTGACGTCAAAGGTCAATGGCCTTGAGCGACCTTGGCCTAAAAGTTTCGGAGAACATTGCTTTAGACCTTTCCTATGTTATTTTAGGCCACTTTCTCTCCATATCCGGCTTCTCATCGCATAATCACGGCATTTCCAATGGCTACCCTGCACATTCAGAATCTGACCTATATGGCCTCGTTTTACCTTGAATATATTGACCTAGTTCTATGAAAATCGGGTTTAAGGTAGAATACCCTAGCCTCCACAAACACCTAAATGTTCATTTCCCTAGACCTCTTGGGTTTTGCACTGTCAATGTCACTGATGCCAAGTAGGCTTGCACAAAGACGACACACAGGCATACTGGATCTAAAAATTCTGATCTGATACGGCATTTCTGCTGCCAGATTCATGCTCAGCGCCACAAATTACCTTAGAAACGGACTGTTTTATATTGGATCCACGACAAAAGTTAAATTTTGTTAACCAGTGTTATCGGTCTCGTGTCACCTCAACGTGTGTGTATCTTGTCTTACTTTCTTGCCTGTGTGCTGGTTAGTTGTGCTTTACGTCCATACATGATATATTTCCAATAAAGCGATACGTGTGTGTATCTTGTCTTACTTTCTTGCCTGTGTGCTGGTTAGTTGTGCTTTACGTCCATACATGATATATTTCCAATAAAGCGATACGTGTGTGTATCTTGTCTTACTTTCTTGCCTGTGTGCTGGTTAGTTGTGCTTTACGTCCATACATGATATATTTCCAATAAAGCGATACATAAAGCATACACGTATTATCACGCGCTACTATGACACCCCCGGCGCGGGGCCCCTACATAACGTCGGGGGCATCAGCGCGGCAAAGCTCGAGGCTTTGAGTATGTGCATATTGTCAATCGATGCCTGAAATACCCAATGATATTTGGATGGAATCGAATATACAAACGAAAGCTGTGAAAAGGGCAGGACCACGATGGGGAGCCTACACCCCAGCCAAATGTACAATTTCCGACTTACAGTCAATTCCACTTTACGACCCGTTACAAAATTGGCCGATTGCTGCGGCAGCGGACACAGTGGGGGTTCTAGGGGGGCTTGAGCCCCCGAAATGTCAGAGTACCTATAGTTAATGCATAGTCAAAGACTGATCTGAGGTAATGGCGAGGAGACTCGAGCATCCTAGCCCCCTCCCCCCATGAAGTCCTGGATCCAGCACTGGATTGTTGTGGACATCACAGGCCACTGGCCCAGAGCTGGGGGGGGCAGCTCTCGGCAGTGGGCCAGAGCTGGGGAGGGGCTGATGGTGGGGGGGGGGCAGCTCTCAGCAGTGGACCAGAGCCGGGGAGGGGCTGATGGTGGGGGGGGGCGGAGCAGCACTCGGTCAGCAGCATCTGAGCAGCTCCGGAGCTGGGTAGACATACTCTGCACCAGACAGCAGCAGCAGCTCGTGTCGCAACAACACAGCCAGCACGCAGCAGAACCCTGGCTGGTGGAACATATTGAAGCATAGGTACAGTGAGAATGAGAGAAATGTGTGGAATAAGAGGAGAGGACGCCGGCGGCACAGAGGGCGGAGCAGGGCTGAGAGGCAGATGAAGCGGCAGCGCTCGGGTACTCACGTTTGGCAGGCTAGGGCGAGACTCATGATGGGCAGCGTCTGCAGCACTCCGGCGGGTCGCCAGTACTCCACCTCCGCCTGCCAAGCGCCGCTGACGATGTGGCGCCACGAGTCCGTCACAATCTGCCGGCCATACCGCCTCCGGCTACCACAGGCCCCACACCTGGCACCCAAGGCCTGGCCTCACAGTGGCTGCCTTCTGGTTTGGCCGGCCCTACTCTGATCTGCTACTCTACTACTACTACTACTCTGTTTCTGGTTTGGCCGGCCCTACTCTGATCTGCTACACTACTACTACCACTACTCTGTTTCTGGTTTGGCAGGCCCTACTCTGATCTGCTACTACTACTACCACTACTCTGTTTCTGGTTTGGCCGGCCCTACTCTGATCTGCTACTCTACTACTACTACTACTCTGTTTCTGGTTTGGCCGGCCCTACTCTGATCTGCTACTCTACTACTACTACTACTCTGTTTCTGGTTTGGCCGGCACTACTCCGATCGGCTACAAGAAACACTAGTTTCCGGTTTAATATATGATATACGCGCACGTATAGATTCCAAAGTTAGAAACCACCAATGGCGATTAACCGCCTCTAGAATTTTCGCCTCGAAGCACAGCCAATTCTGGACAGCTCCGCTGTCTGTGAAGGCTGACCGTTCTGCCCATTTCGGACAGCTCCGCTCTCTGTGAGGGCTGACCGTTCTGCCAATTTCTGACAGCTCCGCTGTCTGTGAGGGCTGAACGTTATGCCAAGTTCCGGACAGCTCCGCTGTCTGTGAGGGCTGACCGTTCTGCCAATTCCGGACAGCTCCGCTGTCTGTGAGGGCTGACCGTTCTGCCAATTTCGGACAGCTCCGCTGTCTGTGAGGGCTGACCGTTCTGCCAATTCCGGACAGCTCCGCTGTCTGTGAGGGCTGACCGTTCTGCCAATTTCGGACAGCTCCACTGTCTGTGAGG
Organism: Lepas anatifera; assembly: GCA_034440635.1. NCBI lineage: Eukaryota > Metazoa > Arthropoda > Thecostraca > Lepadidae > Lepas > Lepas anatifera. The sequence goes on along the minus strand of JAOTON010001030.1, from coordinate 698,538 downwards.
GCTGACCGTTCTGCCAATTTCTGACAGCTCCGCTGTCTGTGAGGGCTGACCGTTCTGCCAAGTTCCGGACAGCTCTGCTGTCTGTGAGGGCTGACCGTTCTGCCAAGTTCCGGACAGCTCTGCTGTCTGTGAGGGCTGACCGTTCTGCCAATTTCGGACAGCTCTACTGTCTGTGAGGGCTGACCGTTCCGTCGGATGTCAAACCGGACAGTGCCCAGCCTTCTTCTAAAGTCAAAGAGCCAAGTACCTGGACAAGTGGTCAGAAACTGCATGTATCGCATGTATACTAGAGCCCACCATTACCCCAGCTGTGAGCAGAGTGCGAGATAGCGCACCAGGCAAAGCGGTGTCTATAACATACCTTCAGTACTAGCAGCACGTAGAAGGTGATGGAGATGGCGCTAATGCTAGCCAGACTGTCGGTGTTCCTCAGAAGGCTCAGTGGCAGCACGATCAGAAAACAAAGCCCTGTCACGGCAGCCAGTGTTAGCACACTGCTACACCCACCCCCACAGAGTGGACCACACGACAGGCCACTGTTACACACACCCACGGAGTGGACCACACGACAGGCCACTGTTACACCCCCCCCCACACGGAGTGGACCACACGACAGGCCACTGCTACACACACCCACAGAGTGGACGACACGACAGGCCAATGTTACACCCCCCCACACGGAGTGGACCACACTACAGGCCACTGTTACACCCACCCACGGAGTATACCACACGACAGGCCACTGTTACACCCCCCCCACGGAGTAAACCACGCGACAGGCCACTGTTACAGCCGCCCACGGAGTGGACCACACGACAGGCCACTGTTACACACACCCACAGAGTGGACCACACGACAGGAAACTGTTACACACACCCACAGAGTGGACCACACGACAGGCCAATGTTACACCCCCCCACACGGAGTGGACCACACGACAGGCCACTGTTACACACACCCACGGAGTGGACCACACGACAGGCCACTGTTACACACCCCACGGAGTGGACCACACAACAGGCCACTGTTACACCCCCACGAAGTGGACCAAGACAGGCCAATGTTACACCCACACGGAGTGGACCAGACGACAGGCCACTGTTACACACACCCACGAAGTGGACCACACGACAGGCCACTGTTACACACACCCACGGAGTGGACCACACGACAGGCCACTGTTACACCCCCCCACACGGAGTGGACCACACGACAGGCCACTGTTACACACACCCACAGAGTGGACGACACGACAGGCCAATGTTACACCCCCCCCCACATGGAGTGGACCACACGACAGGCCACTGTTACACACACCCACAGAGTGGACCACACGACAGGCCACTGTTACACACTCCCAGAGAGTGGACCACACGACAGGCCACTGTTACACCCCCCACGGAGTGGACCACACGACAGGCCACTGTTACACACCCACGGAGTGGACCACACGACAAGCCACTGTTACACCCCCCACGAAGTGGACCACACGACAGGCCAGTGTTACAGCCGCCCACGGAGTGGACCACACGACAGGCCACTGTTACACACCCCACGGAGTGGACCACGCGACAGGCCACTGTTACACCCCCCCACGAAGTGGACCACACGACAGGCCACTGTTACACCCCCACCACGAAGTGGACCACACGACAGGCCACTGTTACACACACCCACAGAGTGGACCACACGACAGGCCACTTTTACACACACCCACAGAGTGGACCAAACGACAGGCCAATGTTACACCCCCCCACACACGGAGTGGACCACACGACAGGCCACTGTTACACACACCCACAAAATGGACCACACGACAGGCCAATGTTACACCCCCCACACGGAGTGGACCACACGACAGGCCACTGTTACACACACCCACAGAGTGGACCACAGACAGGCCAATGTTACACCCCCACACGGAACGGACCACACGACAGGCCACTGTTACACACACCCACGGAGTGGACCACACGACAGGCCACTGTTACACACACCCACGGAGTGGACCACACTACAGGCCACTGTTACACACTCCCAGAGAGTGGACCACACGACAGGCCACTGTTACACACACCCACGGAGTGGACCATACGACAGGCCACTGTTACACACTCCCAGAGAGTGGACCACACGACAGGCCACTGTTACACACACCCACGGAGTGGACCACACGACAGGCCACTGTTACACACACCCACAGAGTGGACCACACGACAGGCCAATGTTACACCCCCCCACAGAGTGGACCACACGACAGGCCACTGTTACACACCCCACGGAGTGGACCACACTACAGGCCACTGTTACACACTCCCAGAGAGTGGACCACACGACAGGCCACTGTTACACACACCCACGGAGTGGACCACACGACAGGCCACTGTTACACCCACCCACGGAGTGGACCACACGACAGGCCACTGTTACACCCCCCCACGAAGTGGACCACACGACAGGCCACTGTTACACACACCCACGGAGTGGACCACACGACAGGCCACTGTTGCACACCCCCACGAAGTGGACCACACGACAGGCCACTGTTACACACACCCACGAAGTGGACCACACGACAGGCCACTGTTACACACACCCACGGAGTGGACCACACGACAGGCCACTGTTACACACACCCACGGAGTGGACCACACGACAGGCCACTGTTACACACCCCACGAAGTGGACCACACGACAGGCCAATGTTACACCCCCCACACGGAGTGGACCAGACGACAGGCCACTGTTACACACACCCACGAAGTGGACCACACGACAGGCCACTGTTACACACACCCACGGAGTGGACCACACGACAGGCCACTGTTACACACCCACAGAGTGGACCACACGACAGGCCAATGTTACACCCCCCACACGGAATGGACCACACGACAGGCCACTGTTACACACACCCACGAAGTGGACCACACGACAGGCCACTGTTACACACTCCCAGAGAGTGGACCACACGACAGGCCACTGTTACACACACCCACGGAGTGGACCACACGACAGGCCACAATTACACCCCCCCACGAAGTGGACCACACGACAGGCCACTGTTACACCCCCCACGAAGTGGACCACACGACAGGCCACTGTTACACACACCCACGAAGTGGACCACACGACAGGCCACTGTTACACACACCCACGGAGTGGACCACACGACAGGCCACTGTTACACACCCCACAGAGTGGACCACACGACAGGCCAATGTTACACCCCCCCCACACGGAATGGACCACACGACAGGCCACTGTTACACACACCCACGGAGTGGACCACACGACAGGAAACTGTTACACACACCCACAGAGTGGACCACACGACAGGCCAATGTTACACCCCCCCACACGGAGTGGACCACACGACAGGCCACTGTTACACACACCCACAGAGCGGACCACACGACAGGCCAATGTTACACCCCCCCCACATGGAGTGGACCACACGACAGGCCACTGTTACACACTCCCACAGAGTGGACCACATGACAGGCCACTGTTACACACTCCCAGAGAGTGGACCACACGACAGGCCACTGTTACACACACCCACGGAGTGGACCACACGACAGGCCACTGTTACACACACCCACGGAGTGGACCACACGACAGGCCACTGTTACACCCCCCCACGAAGTGGACCACAGACAGGTCAATGTTACAACCCCCACACGGAGTGGACCACACGACAGGCCACTGTTACACACACCCACAGAGTGGACCACACGACAGGCCAATGTTACAACCCCCCACACGGAATGGACCACACGACAGGCCACTGTTACACACACCCACGAAGTGGACCACACGACAGGCCACTGTTACACCCCCCCCCACGGAGTGGACCACATGACAGGCCACTGTTACACACACCCACGGAGTGGACCACACGACAGGAAACTGTTACACACACCCACGGAGTGGACCATACGACAGGCCAATGTTACACCCCCACACAGAGTGGACCACACGACAGGCCACAGTTACACACACCCACGGAGTGGACCACACGACAGGCCACTGTTACACCCCCCACGGAGTGGACCACACGACAGGCCACTGTTACACACACCCACGGAGTGGACCACACGACAGGCAACTGTTACACACACCCACAGAGTGGACCAGACGACAGGCCAATGCTACACCCCCCCACACGGAGTGGACCACACGACGAGCCACAGTTACACACCCCCCACGGAGTGGACCACACGACAGGCCACAGTTACACACCCCACGGAGTGGACCATACGACAGGAAACTGTTACACCCCACCCCCACGGAGTGGACCACGCGACAGGCCACTGTAACACCCCCCCCCACGGAGTGGACCACACGACAAGCCACAGTTACACACACCCACGGAGTGGACCACACGACAGGCCACTGTTACACCCACCCACGGAGTGGACCATACGACAGGCCACTGTTACACACACCCACGGAGTGGACCACACGACAAGCCACTGTTACACCCCTCCCCACGAAGTGGACCATACGACAGGCCACTGTTACACACACCCACGGAGTGGACCACACGACAGGAAACTGTTACACACACCCACAGAGTGGACCAGACGACAGGCCAATGTTACACCCCCCACCCCACACGGAGTGGACCACACGACAGGCCACAGTTACACACCCCACGGAGTGGACCACACGACAGGCCACAGTTACACACCCACGGAGTGGACCATACGACAGGAAACTGTTACACCCCACCCCCACGGAGTGGACCACGCGACAGGCCACTGTAACACCCCCTCCCCACGGAGTGGACCACACGACAAGCCACAGTTACACACACCCACGGAGTGGACCACACGACAGGCCACTGTTACACCCACCCACGGAGTGGACCACACGACAGGCCACTGTAACACACACCCACGGAGTGGACCACACGACAAGCCACTGTTACACCCACCCACGGAGTGGACCATCACGACAGGCCACTGTTACACACACCCACGGAGTGGACCACACGACAGGCCACTGTTACACACCCCACGGAGTGGACCACACGACAGGCCACTGTTACACACACCCACGGAGTGGACCACACGACAGGCCACTGTTACACCCACCCACGGAGTGGACCATACGACAGGCCACTGTTACGCACACCCACGGAGTGGACCACACGACAGGCCACTGTTACACCCCCACACGGAGTGGACCACACGACAGGCCACTGTTACACACACCCACGGAGTGGACCACACGACAAGCCACTGTTACACCCCTCCCCACGAAGTGGACCACACGACAGGCCACTGTTACACACACCCACGGAGTGGACCACACGACAGGCCACTGTTACACCCACCCACGGAGTGGACCATACGACAGGCCACTGTTACGCACACTTACGGAGTGGACCACACGACAGGCCACTGTTACACACCCACGGAGTGGTCCACACGACAGGCCACTGTTACACCCACCCACGGAGTGGACCATACGACAGGCCAATGTTACACCCCCCCACACAGAGTGGACCACACGACAGGCCACAGTTACACAAACCCACGGAGTGGACCACACGACAGGCCACTGTTACACCCCCCCACGGAGTGGACCACACGACAGGCCACTGTTACACACACCCACGGAGTGGACCACACGACAGGAAACTGTTACACACACCCACAGAGTGGACCAGACGACAGGCCAATGCTACACCCCCCCCCACACGGAGTGGACCACACGACGAGCCACAGTTACACACCCCCACGGAGTGGACCACACGACAGGCCACAGTTACACACCCACGGAGTGGACCATACGACAGGAAACTGTTACACCCCACCCCCACGGAGTGGACCACGCGACAGGCCACTGTAACACCCCCTCCCCACGGAGTGGACCACACGACAAGCCACAGTTACACACACCCACGGAGTGGACCACACGACAGGCCAATGTTACACCCACCCACGGAGTGGACCACACGACAGGCCACTGTAACACACACCCACGGAGTGGACCACACGACAAGCCACTGTTACACCCACCCACGGAGTGGACCATACGACAGGCCACTGTTACACCCACCCATGGAGTGGTCCACACGACAGGCCACTGTTACACACCCACGGAGTGGACCACACGACAGGCCACTGTTACAGCCGCCCAAGGAGTGGACCACGCGACAGGCCACTGTTACACCCCCCCCACGAAGTGGACCACACGACAGGCCACTGTAACACACACCCACGGAGTGGACCACACGACAGGCCACTGTTACACCCCTCCCCACGAAGTGGACCACACGACAGGCCACTGTTACACCCACCCACGGAGTGGACCATACGACAGGCCACTGTTACGCACACCCACGGAGTGGACCACACGACAGGCCACTGTTACACCCACCCACGGAGTGGACCATACGACAGGCCACTGTTACGCACACCCACGGAGTGGACCACACGACAGGCCACTGTTACACCCACCCACGGAGTGGACCATACGACAGGCCACTGTTACACACCCACGGAGTGGACCACACGACAGGCCACTGTTACACACACCCACGGAGTGGACCACACGACAGGCCACTGTTACACCCACTCCACGGAGTGGACCATACGACAGGCCACTGTTACGCACACCCACGGAGTGGACCACACGACAGGCCACTGTTACACACCCACGGAGTGGACCACACGACAGGCCACTGTTACACACACCCACGGAGTGGACCATACGACAGGCCACTGTTACGCACACCCACGGAGTGGACCACACGACAGGCCACTGTTACACACCCACGGAGTGGACCACACGACAGGCCACTGTTACACACCCCCACGGAGTGGACCACACGACAGGCCACTGTTACACCCCCACGGAGTGGACCACACGACAGGCCACTGTTACGCACACCCACGGAGTGGACCACACGACAGGCCACTGTTACACGCCCCCCCACGAAGTGGACCACACGACAGGCCACTGTTACACACACCCACGGAGTGGATCACACGACAGGCCACTGTTACACCCACCCACGGAGTGGACCATACGACAGGCCACTGTTACACACCCCACGAAGTGGACCACACGACAGGCCACTGTTACACACACCCACGGAGTGGACCACACGACAGGCCAATGTTACACCCCCCCACGGAGTGGACCATACGACAGGCCACTGTTACGCACACCCACGGAGTGGACCACACGACAGGCCACTGTTACACGCCCCCCACGAAGTGGACCACACGACAGGCCACTGTTACACACACCCACGGAGTGGACCACACGACAGGCCACTGTTACACCCACCCACGGAGTGGACCACACGACAGGCCACTGTTACACACCCACGGAGTGGACCACACGACAGGCCACTGTTACACACACCCACGGAGTGGACCACACGACAGGCCACTGTTACGCACACCCACGGAGTGGACCACACGACAGGCCACTGTTACACCCCCCCACACGGAGTGGACCACACGACAGGCCACTGTTACACACTCACGGAGTGGACCACACGACAGGCCACTGTTACACACACCCACGGAGTGGACCACACGACAGGCCACTGTTACACCCCCCCCCACGGAGTGGACCACACGACAGGCCACTGTTACACACCCACGGAGTGGACCACACGACAGGCCACTGTTACACACACCCACGGAGTGGACCATACGACAGGCCACTGTTACGCACACCCACGGAGTGGACCACACGACAGGCCACTGTTACACACCCCACGGAGTGGACCACACGACAGGCCACTGTTACACCCACCCACGGAGTGGACCATACGACAGGCCACTGTTACGCACACCCACGGAGTGGACCACACGACAGGCCACTGTTACACCCCCACGGAGTGGACCACACGACAGGCCACTGTTACACACACCCACGGAGTGGACCAGACGACAGGCCACTGTTACACCCCCCACGGAGTGGACCACACGACAGGCCACTGTTACACCCCCACGAAGTGGACCACACGACAGGCCACTGTTACACCCCCCCACGGAGTGGACCATACGACAGGCTACTGTTACACCCACCCACGGAGTGGACCACACGACAGGCCACTGTTACACCCCCCCACGGAGTGGACCACACGACAGGCCACTGTTACACCGCCACGAAGTGGACCACACGACAGGCCACTGTTACACCCCCACGGAGTGGACCACACGACAGGCCACTGTTACACACCCCACGGAGTGGACCACACGACAGGCCACTGTTACAGCCACCCACGGAGTGGACCACACGACAGGCCACTGTTACACACACCCACGGAGTGGACCACACGACAGGAAACTGTTACACCCACCCATGGAGTGGACCACACGACAGGCCACTGTTACACCCCCCCCCCCACGGAGTGGACCACACGACAGGCCACTGTTACACACACCCACGGAGTGGAGCCACACGACAGGCCAATGTTACACCCCCACGGAGTGGACCACACGACAGGCCACAGTTACACACACTCCACGGAGTGGACCACACGACAGGCCACTGTTACACCCCACCCCCACGGAGTGGACCACACGACAGGCCACTGTTACACACACCCACGGAGTGGACCACACGACAGGAAACTGTTACACACACCCACAGAGTGGACCAGACGACAGGCCAATGCTACACCCCCCCCACACGGAGTGGACCACACGACGAGCCACAGTTACACACCTTCACGGAGTGGACCACACGACAGGCCACTGTTACACACCACCCACGGAGTGGACCATACAACAGGAAACTGTTACACCCCACCCCACGGAGTGGACCACGCGACAGGCCACTGTTACACCCGCTCCCCACGGAGTGGACCACACGACAAGCCACTGTTACACACACCCACGGAGTGGACCACACGACAGGCCACTGTTACAGCCGCCCACGGAGTGGACCACGCGACAGGCCACTGTTACACCCCCCCACGGAGTGGACCACACGACAGGCCACTGTTACACCCCCCCCCACGAAGTGGACCACGCGACAGGCCACTGTTACACACATCCACGGAGTGGACCACACGACAGGCCACTGTTACACACACCCACGGAGTGGACCAGACGACAGGCCACTGTTACACCCCACCCCACGGAGTGGACCACACGACAGGCCACTGTTACACCACCACGAAGTGGACCACACGACAGGCCACTGTTACACCCACCCACGGAGTGGACCATACGACAGGCCACTGTTACACCCCCCCACGGAGTGGACCACACGACAGGCCACTGTTACACCCCCACGGAGTGGACCACACGACAGGCCACTGTTACACCCGCCACGAAGTGGACCACACGACAGGCCACTGTTACACCCTCCCCACGGAGTGGACCACACGACAGGCCACTGTTACACACACCCACGGAGTGGACCACACGACAGGCCACTGTTACAGCCACCCACGGAGTGGAACCACACGACAGGCCACTGTTACACACACCCACGGAGTGGACCACACGACAGGCCACTGTTACACCCACCCATGGAGTGGACCACACGACAGGCCACTGTTACACCCCCACGGAGTGGACCACACGACAGGCCACTGTAACACATACCCACGGAGTGGACCACACGACAGGCCAATGTTACACCCCCCACGGAGTGGACCACACGACAGGCCACTGTTACACACACTCACGGAGTGGACCACACGACAGGCCATTGTTACACCCCCACGGAGTGGACCACACGACAGGCCACAGTAACACACACCCACGGAGTGGACCACACGACAGGCCACTGTTACATACACCCACGGAGTGGACCACACGACAGGCCACTGTTACACCCCCCACGGAGTGGAACCACTCGACAGGCCACTGTAACACACCCACGGAGTGGACCACACGACAGGCCACTGTTACACACACCCACGGAGTGAACGACACGACAGGCCACTGTTACACGCCCCCCCACGGAGTGGACCACACGACAGGCCACTGTAACACACACCCACGGAGTGGACCACACGACAGGCCAATGTTACACCCCCCCACGGAGTGGACCACACGACAGGCCACAGTTACACACACTCACGGAGTGGACCACACGACAGGAAACTGTTACACACACCCATGGAGTGGACCACACGACAGGCCACTGTTACAACCGAATGCATAGTGTAAAGTGTAAGTTGATCGCGATAATATCACATGAGATAGGCGAGATGAGATTTTAAATGATTGCCGGTGTATTGTGGTTCGCGAAAATTCAAATTGAGCTTGAAAATCAAGTGCAAGAATAGAATGATTTTCATGTCAAACCCTATTGTGAACTTATACCTTATAGTAAACCAAGCCTTAAAATAAGATATTACTCAGCCCGTTGGGAATTTTTCCGATTACACCCACACACTCCACACAGTGCTTTATGTCATCTACTTTGCCTTTTATTGGGGTCATCCCGTGGCCAATGAATTAAATAAATACAAATACAAAACAGAGTTATATTTTTATGAGCGTCACGCGGTTAATACTTGACTTGACCGTTACCCCCATCCCCCACAGAGTGGATCACACGTCAGGAAGGGGCGCAGACTGAGCAACGAGGAAGGAGAGGACTGAGAGACAGAGACGGCTGAGCAATGGGACGGATGGGCGGAACTGAGAGAGGGCAGACTGACCAATGAGAAAGACGGATGGAAATGAGAGGGGGCAGACTGACCAATGAGAAAGATGGACGGAACTGAGAAGGGGCAGACTGACCAATGAAAAAGATGGACGGAACTAAGAGGGGGAAGACTGACCAATGAGGAAGACGGCCCTGAAGAGAGGGGGTGGACTGACCAATGAGGAAGACGGCCCTGAACAGAGAGGGGGTGGACTGACCAATGAGGAAGACGGCCCTGAACAGAGAGGGGCGGGACTGACCAATGAGGAAGACGGCCCTGAACAGAGACGGGGTGGACTGACCAATGAGGAAGACGGCGCGGAACCTGTCGCTGTAGGGCACGTCCAATAGTTGTGCCAGGATCTTCGGGCCGAGGTCTCCGGCGATCACGAAGAAGCTCACAGCGATGCCGAACAGGAATCCGATCTGGATCACCTCAATAGCCAGCTTGCCCATGGGCCCGAATATGTGGAAGGCTGCCGGACAGGCGGCCGCTCAGATGTTCGTCCATTTCAGCGCATGCGCACACGTCTGGGTAAGTCCGCCACCCAAGGCAACGGCACGCCCTGCCTGAACGTCGGCCCAGCTGCCAATCCTGTCCAGCATAAGTAACAAAAGAAAACAGTAAAACAAAAACCTGGTTCAATTCCAGACTGAGGTGGTAACAGGGGCGGCCTACGTTGAAAATAATGGACTTGATCTTATTTCGGCTGAAAATAGCTAATAAGCCCATGTTCCGTTTTTCATGTTGGCAATAAAAGGTCTCCGAATTAGCGCAAAGCCAAACCGACGTACGAGCTGTTAATACTTTGTGCAGGATTGAACCTGTTAGATTTGCACCAACAATGAAAACGAATACAAATAAAAAGATTTAGCTAAAAGAGGTTACCAAGAGGAAGTAGAGTGATATCTATCCAAATATATTTTCATTGATATATCCAAATCCATTTCATGTTTCAAACTAGTCAATAAAGAAAGTTATACGCATTCATAATCGCTAATACTAAAGTCACGTTCAGCACGTGAGCTTTAAAGAAGTCCAAACACATAAAATTGGTGGGCGGCGCAGGCGTAGTGGGGCTTGAGCTAGACGTCAATTTCCTTCGATCACCTCATTGGTGGCAGCGCTTGAACATTATGACAGCCTGGGTATTGTTTCTATTAGGGGCCGTTCATAAATTACGTCACGCTTTTACGATGTGTTTCCGACCCCCTCCGTCATAACACGTCACGCTTCGGCCAAGCTCTTTGTTCATTCTCTACACCCCCCGAGGGTGACGTAATGTATGAACAAAAATTACGGCCCCTTTCTTTCCATGTGCTTTTTTATACCTCATCATCCAAAACATACAAAAACACGCCTAAACATTAACACCTCCTGTCCCGTATACCGTCACTTTTGACGTCCCAGACATACACTTTTTGACATCGTGACGTCCACTTTTACTTTTTGACGTCCACTTTTTTGAGATCCGCCTCCTCCACAAGGGGCTGAAATCTCCATGGCCTTGGAGAGGGAACAGTGAGCTCTTGTTAAATTGGTTCTGTCAGGAATAGAAAAAAATGGAAAACAAGACTGATGTATTTGCACCAAAAGCTCAAAGCAGACTGGCACGCTCCGCACAGGTCCGCCACCACGCACACGCACGCAGGCCCGTCTCCAGCGGGCAGAGGCCGGCGCGCCTCCAGCGCATATACCACACTTTGATCCGTTTAGGGAAAACAGATAAATCAATGTAGGACAACAATAATATGCTACCTTGAAACCAGCCTGCAACCTGCAAAGATGCGCCAGTTGACTAACTGACTTCCTCGTAACTGATTCCAAGACAGTTACCTTTGAGCCATCCAACACAACACTGTCGAAATAAGAATGACTCGAACTGAGCAACGCGCACTTTATCCTTTAACGGATAGAACTAATAAATCCGGCAATGCAAGTCGTTAAATTAATGCCTTCACATCACTACAACTGAGTATCAAGGCTGCGCCAGCTTGTTCTTTATTCTTTTGGGAAATTCAGCCGCTTCACCCGGCGCGTCTTCTCGAGTCGAACTATCCGCCGGCTTCTCCCGTTCACGCTCTGAGACGGCTGGCTCTGGTGGGAATGCGATACCAGTCGATTCCGACTCCCGATGAAAGTTCCGTGCTGGGATCAGTTCTACCGCCTGTCGCGAGCGATCTGGTAAAAGATGATCTAAGTGCGCTCGACGCTGCCTGTCATCTACGGTGACATCGTAGACAAGAGGACCAGCTCGACTGACCACCTGACCCCGTCCCCACTTCTGAGACGAACCTGGTCTTAAGTCGCGCAGCAGCACTCGGTCTCCCGGTTGGAAACCTCGGGAGGCATCGAACGGCTCGAAGCTCTGCATGCGATATGACAGAGACGGCTTCAACAGTGTCAGCTTGTTTGGGGGCAGTCTTTCGAGCATCATTTGGGCCGGCGCTCGGCGGCTGCGGCGGTGCGCGGCGTGATGCGATACCGCGCGAGAAACTGCCCAATCGCTCGGCGGCGGCGGCCGGCAAGGACTTGCTTCAGAAAGGTTTTCACGGTGCCAACCACGGATTCCGCTTGGCCGTTCTGCGCTGAACAATACGGTGGCGTCCGACGATGATAGATGCCTCGAGACTCTAGATACCTGTCGAATTCATCAGAGGTAAATGGTGGGCCATTGTCGGACACCAGAACATTTTGGGAGCCCATGTGAGGCAAATATTCTTTGTCAGGGCTTCTATCGTTTTGATGCGCTCGTTCCACACATTTCTTCCACCTACGGCCTATTTGAGAAGGCATTTAACGCCACTAGAAACGCTTTGCCATACAGAGATGCAAAATCGATGTGAATTCTGTCCCACGGCCCGGAGGGATATATCCCCTCCGCATATCACTCAGCCCCCTCAGCATGCTGACGGAGCTGAGGGATCCTGAGCATGCATCCATCCATGGTATGTATACCCATGGATGAGCGATGCTAGGTTTTGGCATCTGTGCATGATTTTGACATTCAACACAAGTCTGGCTCACCCTCTCGATTTCCTCATCGATGCCTGGCCACCAGAGGAATCCACGAGCCAGCGACTTCATTTTACATACTCCCATATGTCCAATGTGCAGCTCCCTTAACAGCTGAGCCCTGGATTTATGAGGAATTACAAACCCCCCCCCCACTTGAAGGCAGCCATCTGTTACAACTAGTCGCTCCCTAAGCTGCAAAAAGGCTGAAGTCCTACTATCTTCCGATTTCTTTGGCCAAATTCCTGACCGCACGCATCCCAAGACCAACCCGAGCCCCGGGTCTGTGGCTGTGGTCCACGCTATTCGTTCCGCCGCGACTGGGAGCGTTTCGTCTAACCAGGCCACCACTGGCTCTCCCTCACCTCCAATGTCATTGCAGTCGTGCCAGCTGGCAATGTCTGCCTTTGTGGATGCTGGAAGATTTTGGCTCCAAATATAAATTCAATCGCATAGTCCAGGGGCGCAGCCAGGCGGGCAGAGGGGGCACGTGCCCCCATCGGTGCCGGAGTGCCCTTTGATCGCTAGGCGGTACATCCCGTTTGGGCCGTGCCGCTCGAAATTTAGTGCCCTACGCCGTTGCACCTAGATGGAACTAGACTGCATTTTGCCATTAAAACTATTGTTTGACAATTAAGTGCCTTTGCTGGTCTGGTAGGGTATTCTATCGCCTTTCCAAGCCCCTAGGAAGAGTATGGGTACGTAATCCGTTTCCAGCTAATGCCTCATCGTCGCCAATAATCTTACGGACGGAGCTAATCTGGTGCCCCTTGAGCTCATCTGGTGCCCACTTAGCACGTCGTGGCCCCTCGAGATGATCACGTGCCCTCTAAGCTAATTTGGTACCACCTGAGTCAATCTGGTGCCCCCTGAGGAAATGACTTTGCCTCTTGAGCTTATCTAATGCTATCTGCGTTAGTCTGATGCCTCAGGGCTTGCATGATGCCCTATTAGCTGTTTTAGTACCCCTTGAGCTGATTTGCCCCCCCTCTTGAGCTGATCTTGTGCCTCCCGGAGTTTATCTATTGTTCCCTGAGCCAATATGGTGCCTCTTGAACTGATCAGGTGCCCCCTGAGCTGGTTACTGATGTCTCTTTAGATGATCAGGTGCCCCATGAGCTGGTCTGGTGCACCCTGAGCTGATCTTGTGGTTCCTGAGCTGATCTATGCCCCTGCTCTGGTCTGAGGGCTAGGAGCGGATCTGGGTCCCTGGGCTGATCGATCTGGTGCCCCCTGAGCCGATATGTTGCTCCCTGAGCTAAACTAATGCCCCCTGAGTCAATCTGGTGCCTCCTGAGCCATTATTGTGCTGAGCTAGTTCCGTGCCCCCTGAGCTAGTTTGGTGCCCCCTGAAACCAATCCGGTACTCTTTAAGCTGACCTGGGCCTCCTGAGTTTATTAGGTAATTTTCTCAGCAGCTCTGGGGCCCTGAGCTGAGGTGGGCCCACTGAGGCTGATGAGAGCCCCTGAGCTGGTCGGGGAAGACTGAGCTGATCCCTTGCCCTCTGAGCTGATATGGTGCTCCCTGAGCTGATCTAGGCCCCCGCTCTGGTCTGGGGACTAGGAGCTTATCTAGGCCCCCGAGCTGATCGATCTGGTGCCCCTTGAGCAGATATATTGCTCTCTGAGCTGAACTAATGCCCCCTTAGTCGATCTGGTGCCTCCTGAGTCATCATTGTGCCTTCTGAGCCCATCTGGTGCCCTCTGAGCTAGTCTGGTGCCCCCCTGAGCTAATATGGAACCCTCGAGCTGACCTGGGCCCCGAGCTGGTCGGGGACCACAGATCTGATTCCTTGTCCCCGATGCTGGTCTGGTGCCTTATGGGCCGACCTGGTGTTCCCTGGGCAGCTCTGGGGCTGCTGAACTGATTGGGCCCCGAGCTGGTGAGGGATACCTGAGCTGATGTAGCGCCCCTGACTTGATCTTGCCCCCTGAACTGACTTGAAGCCCCTGAACTGCCCATAGACCATGCATGTAATAATCTAGTTGTAATAAGTTCCATTCACAAATGAAATGAAATAAAACAATTACATCTCATTCATGGCTGAAACAGAAAATTGAAGTCACTGGTTGAAACGTAAGAGACAAGGCTGAAAATTTTATTCTTTTAACCCGAATTTTTTGCCGGGGCCAATGCCAGGACCACGTTGGGTCTTGCCAGGACCAGGTGAGGCCTGCCGGTGCCGGGACTAGCGCCGGGACCAAGTCTGGAAAAAGTAGATCCTCTTGTCCGCACAATAAGTCCTCTTCTCCCGTGGCATTCTACCACTCCTATGTCGCACACAAGTGTGAACACCAACACCGACAGTAGAAAACTGGCGTCCGAAGCGAAGTAGCCACCTTGAAGTCATACCTTATCTTCATTCGACACCCTACTGCCCAAGTAACAATGTCATACTAACTGTGAAAGATGTGCTCCCAACTTCATGAGCACTGGACATCTGACACCTCGCGCGTGTCATAAAAGCACTGACGCACAAACCAGGGCGGAGACTGCACAACTGCGGCCAAGGTTCATCCTTGTTGGATACGATGTCGTTTCAAACCGCCAAACAGACCAAGGTTGCAGAAATGCACGAGTCTCTTCATTTTCAGAATCCAAATGTATGACCAAGATCCGCAATCGATTTTATGGGCAACGTTATGGTAGGGCGAGTCGTAGGCCCTTAACCGAATCAAAATTGCATTTATTTCACATTTTTGTTGAACACGTGTTTTTCTGCTTTTATTTCCCACCTTTAATCACGATTGCAAGAGTTTATACGCTGCCGAGTCGATCTACTGCCTGTGCCCACACACCGGCGTCTGCGCCGACAACGGCCGGGCGGCCGTGCGGCCGATTTTTGCACACATGGCGTCATTCTATGGCTAATTACACATTGATAAAGTCCAGAACGCAAAAAATAAGTGACTCCACTAAACAAGGAGATATAGGTGCCCACTTTTGCTATAATACCTTCAACGTGAACCACTGGCCCACTTTCAAAAAATCGTTTGAAGAAATGGCCAAAACATCTCTAAAAATTTTGAAAGTTTCGAAAAAACGAGATTCTCTAACTTTGGTTGTTACATGCTCAATCGATTTACGGACCAAAGTTCGTATGGCTAAAGTACGTATAGATAAACTTCGTAAGCAAAAGTTCGTAAGCAAATGTACGTAGGGTATAAAACTCGTATGCCAAAAGTACGTACGCAAAAGTACGTACGCAAAAGTTCGTAAGCAAATGTACGTAGGGTATAAAACTCGTATGCCAAAAGTACGTACGCAAAGTACGTACGCAAAAGTTCGTAAGCAAATGTACGTAGGGTATAAAACTCGTATGCCAAAAGTACGTACGCAAAAGTTCGTAAGCAAATGTACGTAGGGTATAAAACTCGTATGCCAAAAGTACGTACACGCAAAAGCACGTACGCAAAAGTTCGTAAGCAAATGTACGTAGGGTATAAAACTCGTATGCCAAAAGTACGTACGCAAAAGTTCGTAAGAAAATTTACGTAGGGTATAAAACACGTATGCCAAAAGTACGTAGGGTATAAAACTTATATGCCAAAAGTACGTCCAAAAGCGGGGGCTGGCCCCTCCCCGCCACTTTCCGAGAGCGGGAGGGCCCGGTCCGCCAGGACCCCCGGTGGCGACGCCCCTGGCCAATGGTCATAGATATCCGCCACTGCGCTCAAGCTATTTGAAAGCCCGGCGAGATGCGGGCAGGTGATTGATTACCTTAACCTGGCACCGCCATTACGAACATTTTACCCCTACGTACTTTAACCCGTACGAACTTTTTACATTACGATCATTTTACCCCTACGTACTTTAACCCGTACGAACTTTTTCCATATGAACTTTTTCCATTACGATTATTATACACGTACATACTTTATCTATACGTGCTTTAGCCATACGTACTTTTGCGTACGTACTTTAGGCATACAAACTTCTTCCTTACGTACTTTGGTCTGCAACCCACTCGGATTTACCCCTACGTACTTTAACCCGTACGAACTTTTTCCATCCCAACTTTTTCCATTACAACTATTATACACGTACATACGTACTTTATCTATACGCACTTAGCCATACGTTCTTTTGCGTACGTACTTTAGGCATACGAACTTCTTCCTTACGTACTTTGGTCCGCAACCCACTCGGATTTACCCCTACGTACTTTAACCCGTACGAACTTTTTTACATTACGAACATTTTACCCCTACGTACTTTAACCCGTACGAACTTTTTCCATACGAACTTTTTCCATTACGAACATTTTACCCCTACGTACTTTAAACCGTACGAACTTTTTCCATACGAACCTTTTCCATTACGATTATTATACACGTACGTACTTTATCTATACGTACTTTAGCCATACGTACTTTTGCGTACGTACTTTAGGCATACGAACTTCTTCCTTACGTACTTTGGTCCGCAACCCTGCTCAATCTAACCCTGTATCACTTGAAGCTAAGAAAAGAAAGTTAAGGTCGAAAATAATTGTTGTATATCACCATGCTTTGACGAAATCGGCGATTTTCACGATTTTCTTCAAGCTTTAACTCCGAACCGTACGTCTGAGGAAATAAATAATATCTTATCAAGATTACACGCTCCTGACAACCCAATGAACGAAATTGAAACGAAATCCGAGACTTTGCTATGTAGGGACCTGGTCGATCTGTGCTGGAACGCCCCCATAGTGACAGATATCACAGGCTGCGTTGATTTCTCTGATGTAAAGTACTTGCATGAGTTGGCTGATTTGTCCTTGAATCTTTCCAAAGCAGTCATGTTTTGGCTACTTTCATGAGATTTCAGTGAATTTTATCTTTTTCCAGTTTTAATTGAGTTTTCCTTCTCCCTCAATGCCTGATTAGCATTTTTCTTGAACCAACGGTACCCAAAAGTTGATATAAAGAAAGATTTAGTAAGTTTTTTAGGTTACGTTAAAAAGTGTCCCTTTTCTCCCAGCGTGCCCCTCAAAAGTGGTGTGCCCCCATACCAAAGCTCTGGTTGCGCCCCTGTCATAGTCATACATGCTCAAAAAGCAGCGCCTAGCGCTGCAATCGGGGTGCCGCTACAGATGGCACTGCTGTTGTCGGACTGACATAGAGGGCGGTGATCACTCACGATGGTTATTCTCCGTCCTAAGATGTACTGACTGAAGCGTTTAACTCCAAACACTATTGCAAGGGCCTCGTGTTCTATCTGAGCATATTTCGTCTCAGCCGGTGAAAGGGTCCTGGAAGCGAAGGCGATTGGCATTTCTGTCCCATTACGAAATTTATGAACGATGCCCCCACCCCGACTGGCGAAGCGTCGCGGTACATTTTGACTGGCATGTTAACATGGTTGTGGGCTAATGTTCCGGCTTCGCCACATGTGTCTCCTACAATTGTCCTATACAACAAAGATAGTGCGCCGTGACCAGTGGGTATATTTCACACATTAACCGATTTCACCATACAAAAGGTGCAGTGCGCCTAATTTTTTTCAAATGAGTGTGGATAATTTACAAAACCACGGCCTAACGGTAAAAACAAACCCCCAAAAATATCGGCCGGAGAAGACCACCCCGTGCCAGAGGGGAGAAGACCACCCCGAGCCAGAAGGGGAGAAGACCACCCCGTGCCAGAAGGGGGTCTGAGCCAGAGGGGAGAAGACCACCCCGAGCCAGAAGGGAGAAGACCACCCTGAGCCAGAAGGGAGAAGACCACCCCGAGCCAGAGGGGAGAAGACCACCCCGAGCCAGAAGGGAGAAGACCACCCCGTGCCAGAAGGGGGTCTGAGCCAGAGGGGAGAAGACCACCCCGAGCCAGAAGGGAGAAGACCACCCCGAGCCAGAAGGGGGTCTGAGCCAGAGCGGGAGAAGACCACCCCGAGCCAGAAGGGAGAAGACCACCCTGAGCCAGAAGGGAGAAGACCACCCCGAGCCAGAGGGGAGAAGACCACCCCGAGCCAGAAGGGAAAAGACCACCCCGTGCCAGAAGGGGGTCTGAGCCAGAGGGGAGAAGACCACCCCGAGCCAGAAGGGAGAAGACCACCCCGAGCCAGAAGGGGGTCTGAGCCAGAGCGGAGAAGACCACCCCGAGCCAGAAGGGAGAAGACCACCCTGAGCCAGAAGGGAGAAGACCACCCCGTGCCAGAGGGGAGAAGACCACCCTGAGCCAGAAGGGGGTCTGAGCCAGAGGGAGAAGACCACCCCGTGCCAGAAGGGAGAAGACCACCCCGAGCCAGAAGGGGGTCTGAGCCAGAGGGGAGAAGACCACCCCGAGCCAGAAGGGAGAAGACCACCCCGAGCCAGAAGGGGGTCTGAGCCAGAGGGGAGAAGACCACCCCGAGCCAGAAGGGAGAAGACCACCCTGAGCCAGAAGGGAGAAGACCACCCCGAGCCAGAAGGGAGAAGACCACCCCGAGCCAGAAGGGAGAAGACCACCCTGAGCCAGAAGGGAGAAGACCACCCCGAGCCAGAAGGGAGAAGACCACCCCGTGCCAGAGGGGAGAAGACCACCCCGAGCCAGAAGGGGGTCTGAGCCAGAGGGGAGAAGACCACCCCGTGCCAGAAGTGCAGCTTCCCAATCACCTGTTTTCTTACCAGGCTGTTCCGCGGCTCTAGCTCAGTTTGATACCTCAGATTGTACCTCAGATAGTTTGATTATACCTCAGATACCAACATTTCTCGCACTTTTCTGTTGCCGACCAAGCACATGAAGAGGAGAAACCTCGAAAGGTACGTATGTACCTACCTAGGCCCTGAGTATAATTCCATCGGTGGGTCTACCCGAAAAAACTGCGGTGATGGCATCGTGAAATTAAAACAATACTCAAAGGATTGGTGAGTAAGGCAAGCCCCTACCATCATGCAGGTAGTATCACTTACAAGTGGTAGATCTAAGTGGTAGGCTGTGGGGAGGATGGCAGCAACACTAAAAAGCAGTGAAAAACAGTTTGTTTTTTTCAACGAAAGTCAGCGGGGTTTAGAGGGAAAAGCTTTTCTGTGCCCCTGCAGCCCGAGCGCAAGTGTAAGCAAGTGGGTAGGTACCCAATATATCGACATTTACATACCTATATATATATATTGTTTGTTGAAAGCCAGAGCGTATTTGCATTTGATTATTTTCTTTTTTAATTTTGATTATTTTCCTGTATATATGAAAAAATTATTAATTCATTTATTTATTTATTTATTAGAATATATAGGCACATACGCGTCGGAAAAGGGGGCCAGGGGGGGCCTGGCCCCCCCCACTTTTGGCCAAAAATTTCCTGATCTCAGTCAAAATGAGAGACAACCGGACATTCTTATATCCAGCCGCTGCGGAATGCAGCGAGGAGCCCAAATTCGAACAGTTTTTGGTCCTGATGTTGAAAGTTTTTTGTCAGCATCAGGTTGAAGTTTGGCTGGCCCCCCACTTTTTTGCCGGTGGCGACACTTATGTATAGGCAGTAATTGCTCTTTTATACAAGTTAAGTTAAAAACTAGGGCAAATTCAGCTTTATGTTATTTTTCTGTTATTTATCTTTTCTCCGTACCACTTTTCTTCTATCCGTTTCCAAAGAAAAAGTAGGTTTCTTAGGTTCCTTTACAGCGTTTCGGTGATAAATACATCCACCATCATCAGGCATTAATAATATGTTTATACACAGGCTTTACAGATTACAACTTCATTATTATTAAAGGTAAAAGACAAGGACTAAAACCTATGTTTAAACCAAGGCCCTAGAATCCCAGGTTGGTTCAAGTTTTCTACTAGTAAAATTTTGGTTGTTTTCTTGGTATCCACTAAGAAAGGAAACATCTCCTTATTTTGAGGGTTAAAATTTAAGCTTTTTGGATAAATTAAGTTTAGATATTAAAGAAAAGAGCCATTGAATACACTTCTTTGCACTTCAATGTCTGCGAAGTGAAATATGCTGACAAATCTAGTAGCTTTGGTATGTTATACTAGAAATATACTAGTCTGGCAATCCTAATACGGTTTTTACTAGGCCGCAACACTGTAAAAGAGAAACATGACAGGACCGAGCGAGAATAAAAACCAATGAAACGACATAAGGGGTGAAGGGGAGTGGCTTTGGGCAAATACGGAAACAGTAACGATAGTAGGAAAGATCGCAACTCAGAGCCGGATTATAGCCGCTGCTCAAGACCTAAATGCAACACGTGCCGATCGCTCTAACAGTTGCAGTCATGGGCGTCGAAAGCAGCATGGACGTGGGATGTGCTCCCCATTGGCTATTGGAGGACCAAGTGCCCCTTGTCTCCTACATCGGCAGAGTACCAACTCTTCCCCTTGTCATCATTGCCGGACCACTTCTATCCCCCCGTAAAAACAATTCCCTAGCTACGCCTTTGACTGTCCCCATTGAAACCCGTAAATGTGATAAAATTTTACCCAAAGTTATTGTATTTGGGCTGTTTATATATACAGGGCACTAGTCATAGGCGGATCCAGGATTGCCGGTCGGGGGGCATTCTTTCCGGAAGGGGGCGTCATCCAGACCAGGGGGCGTCATTCGGACCAGGGGGCGTCATTTTTTGGCTGGCAAAACCCATCAGGTGGGCGCCAAACTCTATCGGCGGGCGCTGCTTTCCGCATGCTGTGGAGGGGGAGAGATGGGAAGCGACATTTCAGGTGACGCCATCGACCTTTCAGGAGGCACTGTGACCATTTCAGGCGTGACCTTGAGGGCCCATCGGGGAACACCCGCCCTGGCTTTTGCCCCTGGATCCGCCTATGGTACCAGTGGCGGATATAAGGAGGTTATGTGGCTCACGAACCTCCTAAATTTCGAGGGGACCCTTCCGAGATGTCTACTAATATCTATATAAGAAAAGGCTGTTCGGAGGCTATGGCGGGGACAGTGGCGGGCATAGGCGGATCCAGGGGGCAAAGGGGCCGTGCCCCCCGATCGACCCTCGGCGCCCCCTGAAATGTCGATGGTGCCCCCTGAAATGTCGCTTCCCACCCCCCAGGGTGCGAAGATCGGCGCCCACCGATAAGATTTTGCGCCCACCTTATAGGTTTTGCCGGTCAAAAGTGGCGGCCCCTGGTCCGGATGGCGCCCCCGGAAGGTGCCCCCGATCGACAATCCTGGATCCGCGTATGGTGGCGGGTACAGGACTTTGGAGTATGTGCAAGGGCGTTCGAGCCTCCTCGCCATTGCCTCACATCAGCATCAGCCTAAGCATTTACTAGACACTAACATTGGGGGGCTTGAGCCCTAGTCCCCTTGTATCCGCCACTGGCAGTGGGGAGGTTTGAGTTTTTTAGCCTCCCCAAAATAAGTCCTGAACCCGCAACCGCGCGGTACCTCAAACAATTTGTTCGTCTCG
Organism: Lepas anatifera; assembly: GCA_034440635.1. Lineage (NCBI taxonomy): Eukaryota > Metazoa > Arthropoda > Thecostraca > Lepadidae > Lepas > Lepas anatifera. The sequence continues at coordinate 675,546 of JAOTON010001030.1, read as the reverse complement.
CTAAGAAACCTCCATTGGAAAGACCCGTAATTCGTATTTTCATCTAAGCAACGATGACGTGAAGGATGAAATTACAATGCTATAACACTGATAATGACTCTTAAGAGCAACGGAACATCACTGCGAAAAAGCCCTGAAGTCCGTGCAGGCCGGTCTTAGGGCTGCAGAAACTCTGTACTGGCTAGAAATATGATCAAACTTGTCAACTAAGCCATTTTTGACATCTTGCAGTCATTAACAAGCTTTACAGACCATGTCAAATATACCCAGTTTGCCAATACGTCAAGCCCAAAACGCCTGCGGCATCGCGGCGATGACGTCACCGCCACAAAATGCCAGGCTACTTGAACGGGGCTGTGTTTAAACGGTCAAGAATTCGATCATTACAAGTGGGAATATTGAACGCTTTTCACGACAGAAAATTAATGATCGTGCTGTTTCATATGGAAGACTTCTCGTGTAGATATACATAACGAGATTGCAATCCAAGGAACTCGCGGTGGAGTACCGAAGCATGCCACCCCTTAACCCAAATGGGCGCTGCTAAGGGTTATTATGCCGTAATGATCCAGCTGGTTGTTCATTCTGAGATTTCGGTCCATAATTAAGGCAGCCTCGAGAATTTGCAGTCTATTCATGTTGTTTTCCTTTGTTAAGGTTGCGGTGTTGCTGTTGAGGTCCTGTCTGGTGAGTTGGCGTTGGTGTTTCTGTTTGGTATTTAGCAGTGGACCACCGGCTTGTAGGTGGCAGGTGAGTCTCCGAGAGAGCGTAGTTGTTGTGTGTCCTATATAGCTAGACGTGGACTGGAGCTTGCAATCTCCATACGGGCATTTATACTGATATGCCACGTTGGTGCTTTTAGGAGCTTGTCTTTGTTGTTTTTTGGGTTGTTGCACATTACAATCTGGGCGATCTTAGCAGACTTGTAGTATATGATTGTTTTGATGTTGTGTCCCTCTTTAGGCTTGATGTTCCTTTTTAGAATATTCTTTAGGGCTGTTTCATCTTCGTTGTATGCCGCGGTCATTTGGTTTTTATAAAACAGTTTGTGAGTCGTATTTTCTGGTATGTCGGTCTTTTTGTTTTGAACGTCATGTGCACGGTTTGGGTGAAACTTCTCCAATGCAGTTTTGATTTCCGCATCGATGTCATGACACGTGTAGCTGTTGTTTACGAGCATTTGCTTTACGTGACTGAGTTCTTTGTGAATAAGTTCCCAGCTGCTGCAGGTGTTTAGAGCTCTTCTTACATAGGTGCGGATCACGCCCCGTCGATACCTATCGGGGCACGCACTGAGGGCGTTCATGCATTGTCCCGTGTTTGTCTCCTTCCATCATTTAGGCCAGAGGGCTCGGTGGAGAAGCTTGGATTTTGTATGCTACAGTCACTCTAAATTAAATTATTAACCTTCACAGACTCCATATAACCGTGTCGGTGCCAGCCTGTCTGGAGTTCTGTACTCCCTAGACTGTAAAAAAATAATTACGGCACAAAGTCAAAGCAAAAAATCAATGTCAGCTTTGCTGTGTATTTGCGTCACAGGCTATCATCATTTGCTGCCGAACCAAATGGCCAGAGAACTTTATATCAGCTCAGTTTGACATGAGTAACTGCCACTTCAAACTTATGCAAGCAAGAGCTTGAACACCTAAAAGCTTCTTGTAAGTTCGTGACTCTTTTTGTCCTTCACAATAGCTTTACCTGAGATTCGAAATTTCAGAAAATTTTTATATATTTTCATGTTTTCCATCATTGGCTGATAAAAGTTGCGCTGTTACTTTTTGCATAGCTTTTCAAGAGTGTTTTACATCTTCAACGTACATGTTGTCTGCTATATTTCAACATTAGGATTGATTATGAAACAGGATTGTGTATTTTATACGCTGCATTCCCGAGCAGCGTATTACACCAGCCTAATTTTTCAAGTAGTTGTATTTCACGCTTCATTTCTATGCCACAAGACTGTGGTGTATTGTTCACTTTCTGCGCTGTATTGTGCTACTTCTACGCATTAGCGTAAGTTACACTTTTTATGAAATGGGGCCCAGGTGAAAAAGAAATGTACTTGAAAACGGTACCATCCAACTTTTAAGCAATTCTTTCTAGATTTCTAGACTAGATTTCTTTGCGATTTCGACCTGCCTATCCGTGGCGGTGATTAAGATAAATATTCACCCTGGGTATCGTACAGACCATTCATTGGTTCCCTTAATATTTGTCTTAACCAACAGCCAAAAGGCCCCGGTTGGCATGAATTAACACCTCTCTTTTGAAGGATCAAGCCTCCTCTGAAAGGATTCGCAGTGGCATAGGTGAGTTCGTTGATCAATATATGGTTCCGGTTCATGCAAGCAATTTCAGAGATAGCCTGAGAAATGCACCCGAGCTTTTGTTCACAGTTAATGACGCTCTCTTATGGGAAACACTGATGTTAAGATTGGAACGGAAACAATCATTTACAGACAAGGGCAAAGGAAGGACGCAAGCGGAAGGAAACACTTTGGCAAGAAAAAGTGGCAGTGGCGGCGCAACATTTTCATCCAAGGGGGGCATGTTTAATGGGGTCCATCTCATCAACGGGAAATGTGCTAGGGGATTTTTTAACCGTATATTTCATAAACCCATTACTACTTTATCGTGCGGTCAGCGACACGAAATTTTCCAATTTCACCTACTTCGACTTTGAAAAAATGGGTATCCATTTACCGCCCAGAGATAAATGCTTACTCGCCGATTTTAAGTGACAGACAATGTCTAATAAACGGTGTTGAGCAGCATGCAGATTTATAACTTTTTGGCTTGCTTCGTTTTAAATCATCTTAGAGGGGCAAAGGACACGTGTGCGGTTGGACTTTTCTTTCAACTCACATGTCCACAGGAAAAGAATCGGGACCAATTTCGCTTTAGCGAATAAATAGCAATCCCAAAGTGCATTCATGCCTGTATTTGTGTGCCCTCACAGTGGGGGCATTCCAGGACAGATCGACCAAGGTTTGACACCACCATGTCTAGAACAAATCTGAAACTTTGTCTCCGGGGTAGTTTTGGGCCAGAAACACGCCTGTGAGAATCTCAGCCCCCTCCGACCAACGGTGACCGAGTTATAGCCCGAGACACTTTCGGGAGGTCACGTTGTAGACTCATGTTTGATGCTTCATAACTCAACAACGCATCACCTGATTAACAAGTTTTGTATATCATTGAACTCGTCTTGAATTATAGTTTATTTTGAAGAAAAAAAATAATGTTAAAATTTGAAAATTTTTGACTTTTAATTTGCTTGACCTTTTCCTTTTTGACCTAGCTTGACCTTTTCCCAGTTGAAATTGCCCTTTTAGACACCTCAAAAATGTTTCTTCATAAAATATCTTTCGATAGCAAAAATAAAAAAAATGCGTTCTTGCTATAAGTTCCGAATATTTAGCACCTAAGGTAGGTATGTACACGGTTTTTGACCATTGCAGTAGTACAGCCTTATGTTTAACGCCGCAAATATAGCGATTGCTTTTGTAATCGGTCGCTGGAAATCATACTCCATTGTCTTTACGAAATTTTAATCGTACAAGTATCCGAATTTATGACAATTAACACGCGCCCACCCGAGGGGGTGGGCAACCGGCCTCCTCAGGTTTCCACAGGTAGTAAAAAAACACCTTCGCGCAGTGCCACCGTACTTCATGTACCTCTAACTCGAAATTTTTGCAGCTTCTGGCAAAATTTTAGGTCTGGGTCATACCAGGTCAGACCGCCAACCCAGGTCAAGAGACCTAACCTCAAACTTTGGGAGGTGCATAAATCATATCAAATTTAGCCTATCGTGGTTAGAATCGCATTACATAGTAAGATCGCCTAGCAAGATAATTTTTCGTAGCAGGATTTCTATATCGATAACCGGGAGCAGGGCAAAGGTCATGATCTTTCCATTAGAAATGCATGGGGCGATTGGTAAATTTTGATAACTTGCGAGAATTGAGAATTGTCGAGAATTGCGATGGAGGTTGTATTTTTACATTGTCGTGTCTGACTTGCCACTGCAGTTTGATTAATATTCTTTTTACCATACAGACCTAAGCCTGGCTCTAGGTCAAAGCAGGTTAATTTTGACATTTGACTAGGCAATATTATAAGATACATAATCCGTTTGGGTCTCAACAAGAGTGTTCCAATGGTGCTGAACTTTTCTTTCTACGGCTCTTCTCTGTCACCTATTATGCCACAAAATTTAGGTTTCCACTTAGTTCCCGTAAAAAATACTGTGACCTTGAGCAACCTCAAAGGCGACACGACCAAACGATTGTATGTAACATATTCGGTAATGATTAAAACTGGCTATTTAGCTAAATCACTCCCAGTGCACTGTGTCATTATTTATCTGGGATTCTCGGATCCGTGTCAGCTATGAAATGATCACCTTGTAAAAATATCATGAGGCAACCTGTTCAAGCGACCAAGTCGAATGCGTTACAATTTCAGGACATTTTGTCGAATACATGAGCAGATTCAAATTACTTTTTGGGAAATGAAAGCCTTTCAGACACGTTTGTTTACATTGCATGAATCCTCTCAAACATATGCTGTGCTGCACTGGATCAGCTTGCATCGATACTATTTTCCATCTCCGGGAACGATTTAATTGTGTGAGTTAATGGTGCTCATAGGATAAGTTATACTTGTTTCAATTATTGATAAGGTCGCGACATCTTTGTAAATTTTCGTTTAAGGCTGAAAGGTTCATTATTAATAAGTTCATTTGCCCTCGTCTCCCTCGAAACAAGGAATCCCTTTTTATCACTTTTAATGGCTGCAGTTTTTCTGTTTATAAATATTGCCCAAGTTTTTGCCAGTTCAGTTTTTTTATACATTTTGTACAAGTTGTTCTCAGTTCGATTGTTAGAGTCGGGGTCTCACTAAAGTCATCAATGGACTTGTCACGGAGACCCCGACCCCACCATCCGAACGAGCAACTCCCACAATGAAGGGTTGATTTTAGAAGCCAACGTTTAACGTCCCACACAGTACAGGGACGGCCGCCCCGCTCAGGTCACCCTCTCACCAGTCAGTTGCCAGCCGACCTGTATGTACGTCGGGTAAGCTATTGAGCGCCGGAGCGTCTCAGCGGAACCGATCCCAAGCCTGGACATGCACTGCCACTGCATGCTTCTGAGCCGCGGGCCGGAGCCCAACGCTCTACCAACTGAGCTACTGGGGCGGCAAGGAGGCGGTTTTAGGAGTAGGTGTCTCACTAGAGTCATCAAGGGACTTTTTACGGAGACCCTGACCCCACCACCCAAACGAGCAACTCCCACGATAAAGTGTTAATCAAGGAAACAAAGTTAAAAGTCCCACAAGGCATAACGACGACCGTCTACCTCAGGTCACCCCCTCACCACTGAGTTGCCTGCTGGCCTTCAGCATTTACGGTACCTACCACCTCCCAGTTGACCTAAATTATTTTTCCAGAAGTTGCAAAATGTTGTGTTAGAGGTAGATGGAGTACGGTGGCGCTGCACGAAGGTATTTTTTTTACTACCTGTAGAGACCTGAGGAGGCCGGTTGCCCACCCCCTCGGGTGGGCGCGTGTTAATTGTCATAAATTCGGATACTTGTACGATTAAAATTTCGTAAAAACAATGGAGTATGATTTCCAGCGACCGATTACAAAAGCAATCGCTATATTTGCGGCGTTAAACATAAGGCTGTACTACCGCAATGGTCAAAAACCGTGTACATACCTACCTTAGGTGCTAAATATTCGGAACTTATAGCAAGAACGCATTTTTTTTAATTTTTGCTATCCAAAGATATTTTATGAAGAAACATTTTTGAGGTGTCTAAAAGGGCAATTTCAACTGGGAAAAGGTCAAGCTAGGTCAAAAAGGAAAAGGTCAAACAAATTAAAAGTCAAAAATTTTCAAATTTTAACATTTTCTTTTTTCAAAATAAACTATAATTCAAGACGAGTTCAATGATATACAAAACTTGTTAATCAGGTGATGCGTTGTTGAGTTATGAAACATCAAACATGAGTCTACAACGTGACCTCCCGAAAATGCCTCGGGCTATAACTCGGTCACCGTTGGTCGGAGGAGGCTAAGATTCTCACAGGCGTGTTTCTGGCCCAACACTACCCCGGAGACAAAGTTTCAGATTTTTTCTGGACATGGTGGTGTCAAATTGAAATATTTTTGGTCGTTTTGTCCTGGAATGCCCCAGTGACAACTTGGACACGCATATCTAGGCACCGGCCTATTAATTGATTAAACCTGTTACAGACATGACGAAAAATTAATGAAACGGACGACTTATAACGAAGATCTCATAATTCAGGCATTAAAACATTAATTGCCCAAAAACACTTTAAATTATCCGCAGACACAGTCTTGCTTATAGCCTGGCCATGCCTAAGATTATCACGCTGATCGTCCGTCACCAGGTGCAAGCGCACTAATTTTTCATAAATATCAGACATGCTTCGATCCAAATATTTACGCGCGTAAAAGGCTGCCTTGATTATTGGAATCCAGTTTATTAACACGATCGTCGCTTTATGGCTCTTCAGAAGCAGCGCTTCATAGAATAATTTGATAGAATCAAAGAACTCCTAGGTTTACAGATTTTCTCCGAACCAGTGATAGAACAGGGACATTACCAAATTATATACAGTTTTCCGGTGTCCTTTCAAACATCCGGTATTTTCCTGGGGTGGCTCGGACTTCTCTGTCAAATCCAGTGTCACTGGAAGGGAGTCCCGGTGAAGACGAACTGAAACCAATCCCGACTTTTTTCATCAAAGAGGTGCAAGCATAATTTCTGGGAGGTCTCGGGCTACGCTTCTCATCCACCACCACCTCCCAGCTGCCCAGCGTGTTCGCTCTCAGTGCCGAGAGATAACGATTTCAACGGTGACAACGCACATGCTACTCCAGTCTGGTAGGTATAGCTACTATATAGCTAATAATAATAATAATGTTTATTTCATACTCATGGTGTATATCACACATGCATTCACATACACCTCAAATACCAGTACACGTGCATATCAGAATTCATCAGTCAAATACACATAAAACATTATATAATACATAATACTTGCCTAAAACACTGTTTGAGGCAGCCCTAATCGACATTAAATCAGCCAATGCCTTCTTTGATTTCTGCAGCTTTGTGCGATATCATACCTCTCAAGCAACGCCTAATGTCTGAGTAGGAGCTACTATCCAAATCTAATTCCAAGAGGCCATATTTTCTTCTAATACACAAGCAATTTTGGGCTAAAATTCCTTCAAGAGAGACTTTGCTAGTCCTCAAAGTAGCTAAAATGGAGTTGTTACTTGTGGAAAGAGCTTTCTTAAACAGCAGCTTATTTTTTACATCCTGTAGTGCGAAGGTAAAAATATCAAATTCGTCACAGATAATATGGTTGCTATGATGCAGCGGCTTACCAAGTAGTCACCACCACAAATTTCCGGAGAGTAATTTTAGAGTTTTCAATGTTTCAAAGCACACTACCGAACAGATGCCCGCAGTAAGTTTGGAACAATTTAGCAAGTGTCCTTTTTATTTGCATAGCCAATCTTAGCTTTCAGTCTATTTGTGCTAAAGTAAACTGCTCTTTTTGCTCTAGATATGTCTGAGGCATCGCAAAGAGTCGGAGTTACAATGTGGCCTAGGTATTTAAATTCCTGGACTCAACTAAGCTGGGTACCGTCTAACACAATGCTGGTTGTCCTGCTACCTGGACCAAAGAGATGTCGCATCTTCTTGCCGTGAAACATCATGCAGACCGTCTTTTTTACATTACATTTTATATCCATCCAAACTGCAAAGTTTTCATAGAGTGTGACTAGTTCCTGTAGGCCGTGTCTTGCTGGAGATAACAAGACAACGTCGTCAGCATAAGCAAGAACGTTAACAGCACAATCATTGATGTGACATCCTAATCTCGATGACTGTACTTTATCAAGCAAACTATCAATGTAGATACTGAAGAGGAGAGGAGAGGTGCAACCACCCTGCCTGACTCCATTATTAACTGTGAAAGGTTCTGAAAGTACCTTATCCCGATAGGTAGTAAGGCTAAAGGGGGAAAACGAAACGACGTTGGTGTTTCGTTATTGTCCTTCCTAATTCGGTGATGCGGCTTATTTTCCTTGCTTTTATTCGTCTTCCATAGGACTGGGCTGTGGAAAATAGTACAATGCTAGGGGAGCGTCCTGCCAAATTCAGTGTCTGGCGGTTGGAACGGCTGCTTCCTGATGATGCATTATCAACAGCTAAAAGTCGTATGTCCGGGTCACAGTAAAAATATAAACTTGGTGACCAAAATATAGAACTAAAATAAACCCAGAAGCGAAAGGGTTCAGGTTTTACATGAATGTTGCCACCAGAAAAAGTCAAGTCGAGGGGTCAAGTAATTTAGCACCTCCGGCTGACAAGAAAGCCTCACTTCTAGAATAAAACACGCGTCGGATTCTGGCCGCTTGATACTTTCAGGTTTTCCCCAATTTGACCGCAATTGGGGAATTTTCACGGACAGTGGGGGGAGAGGGCAGGCCCACAATGACCTCTTTATTCCATCATCATCATCTTTAGTATATTTTTCTGTTTTAGGGCGCTCTGACTACTGAGGTCATTTTGCGCCCATAAAAATATAAAAGGAAAAGATAGTAGTAAAACGACGGATATCCTGTCAAGCCACGGCTACGTCGTCATCTATGATAAAAAGGTACATAAAATAGCAGGTGGGTATAAAATGATAAATAGTGCTCAACCCTCTCATCCACAGGCAAGGCAATAGATTTTATACAATAATCCTAAACGGCTACGGAGGAAAGTGAATGACACAAAAGCCCAACTCGGCCTGCGGCCAGGGCTAACGCCCCACCGGCGCAGAAGAGTCGCATAACAATGTGTTGAAAGCAAACGATATTTCATTCGCAATGTATCTCTTCATAAGCTTGTAGGTCAGCTTCATCATTCTATTCCTTGAAAGAATTAATAAACTGTGCTTGGCCAACCCTGGATTCGAACCGGGCAACGGTGATCACCAGACAGGGTCCCTAGACAGACCAACCCACTACGCTGCACCCCCTCCCACTAGCCCTACACCTGTGACCCGTCTGGAGGTCACTGACTGGGCGGCTGGCCGGTAAAACTCAGCCAACTATGCCGCGACCCCGGCGCCGGGTGTTATGTCTGTACAGAAAAGGCACGGCATAAAGTTGCTTCTGGAAGACGAACCAAGCATTGTATCGGCCTCAATTTACTTGTGTCGGCGACCCAGACGCAGGTTTCAATCACTTCCATTTATTCTAAGTACTTGAAACCAGGATAAGAAGTAAACATGTTCCAATAATTTTAAGGCCTTGAAATACATTTTCAGATGAACTACTCGAAAACCGTTAGAGATAAGTGGGTAGCATAACCAAGTGAAATGACCGCAATTAACTTCCCTATTCAGCCATGTCAATTATGAGTTTGTCAGTGACATGTACTCGGAACGGAGAAGGTACAAATGAAAAGCTTTTACTAAAATCATATTTATATTTATAAAACAAAGAATTTCAATATCAAAATTTCCAGCTCCACATATCATTTACTCCAAAATATAATATATTGGTATATATATATATATATATATATATATATATATATATATATATATATATATATATATAAGTGTTGAATTTTACAGCAGCACTGAGGCTAATGAATTTTCTTCCATTGGTTTCTATAAGCCTGATTTTATTTTTCTGTTCTTCGTTGTTTTTTTCCGAAAAGGACGTTCATAGTTATACAGATGTGGTGTTCAGCCTGCCATTGAGTTGTGGGCGGAGCTTAGACTCCGACCTGCGGTGACCGGGCGGTGTGGACCAGCCGGCGTCAGTTGGCTGGAGGTAGCGTGCCCAGCGGGCATGTGCTGGAATACGCCATTGTAAGCTACTCACTAGTGTTGGGGAAATCGGAACTTTACATGGCGCGGTCGATTAGTGATTCGTGAATGCCTACACATGGCGCTAAAGGGCGAAATGAGTGACATCGATAAACTTTCAGCGTTACTAGTGCAGCAAGCTGAATTATCAGCACAGCGCGAGGAGCGGCTGGGAAGAATGCTTGAAGCCGCATTAGCCGCACATCCATCGCTAACCCCTCAGGCTATAGCCAACTCCACTTCGGATCAGTCTGCCGTTGTGCCTCGGATTCCTGCAAACGCAGCACCTCCTCCACACCTCTCCTCATGTGTCTCTTTGGGGGAGTTCTCGGTTTGGAGAGAGAAGTTTGACGGCTACATGCTGTTGACGCGAGCAAATGCATGCCCCGTGCGAGAGCAAAGGGCACTGCTATTGGCTCTGCTCGATGAAGACTGGACACGCATTGCCAAGTACGGGCTCGGCATCAATGACGACACGCCCGTACCTGATGTCGTCGCTGCAATGGAGCGCCATCTGCGCAGTCAGCGGACCATCATCATCGACAGGCGCGAGTTCTTTTCCCGTCAACAAGAACCGGATGAGCCTTTCGATGACTTCCTGTGTAGCCTAAAGGAAGTCATGGCATTTTGCGATTTCTGTTCAACGTGTGCAGACGACCAGCTCCGGGACAGGATTGTATGTGGTTCTAGAGACGACACGGCCGTCCGGCGAATGCTCGAAATGCCAAGCCTGACTCTCATGAAAGCGATTGAAATATGCCGTGCGAGTGAAAATGCGCAGGCCACATGTCAGGACATCAGAGGCGACTCATCACTCGCCCGCGTGTCAGCGCATCGCCGGGACCGTGCAAAATCTGCAACCCCTCGCCAAAGGAGCCCATCACCGCGACGGTTCTCTGACCGACGTGGCGCCGACATCACCTGTTGGAGATGCCGAGAACACGGGCACGATGCCCGCGAGCATAGCCCCACCTCAAACGCACGGCACAACCGCCCCTGCGAGACCGCTGCAGTGGGCTGGCTCCAGTCGGGCACGGTGCCAAGAGGTCATAGCCCGCGGCGGTCGCGTGACCGCGCAGCTTGGCAGCCAACAGACCGTGGCGGTGGAGATGTCAAACAAGTTTCAGTCAATCTGGCTGACGTCTCCATTCGCGGGTTATCCGTCCGACGTTCTCCAACCATTCCGATTCGGATAACTCATCCAGCCGGCGATGACACCATTAACATAAGCCCTGATTCGGGTGCCGAGGGCACCTGCATGGGTTGGGAGACGGCACTTACTCTCGGAATCAGGACAGCCCATCTCCAGCCAGTTGAAAACACTGTGAGCTTTAATGCTGCTGGGAACAATCCACTGAAGTGTATCGGAAAGTTTTCCGCAATTCTGGAGTTGGGAACCAGGGTGGCGTCGGTTACCGTGTACGTCATCAAAGATCTACATGGAACGCTGCTAAGCTGGTTTGATTCCATTTCACTGGGAATACTGCCTGACGACTTCCCAGCTCAGATGGGCACAGTCACTCCTCTGCAGACTGATAGCGTCACAACGGCAAGAACAACCTCTCCTGATATTACGTCAGGATGTATGAAGGCCCAAGTCTTGCCAGCTCCCATGTCCGTTGCGCGGAACATGGCAACGACTACAACGCCACCTTTACTGGAGGCGAAGCAATCAGCGGCGACATCTGATGATGATGGCATCCTTCATGCCGCTGTACTAGCAGGACTGGACGCATCTCGTGAGAGTGAGACTGGTGCACTCCTCGCACCGGTTGTTGACAGCAATCTCGAAAAAATCCGAGCCGCAGCTTCCCGAGACCCAGACTACAGTCTTCTCCGCCAGGTGGTGCTCCAAGGCTTTCCAGCCCACCAGCATGGACTAGACCCTGCTCTGCGGCCGTACTGGCGAGTTCGAGACATGCTTGCCGTCGACGACGGTTTGATTGTTTATGGTCACCGTCTCGTTGTACCTGCCAGTCAGCGACGCGAGGTGCTCACGTGCCTTCATGATGGGCACCAGGGCATCGACAGGACGATACGTCGTGCCCGACAGACGGTCTATTGGCCTGGGATAGATAACGACATCCCCAACGTCGTCAGTTCGTGCCAACGCTGCCGGCGTCTGCTGCCCAGTCACTGCAATGAGCCGCTGTGGGTGGATGAGCAGAAGCCAGAGAGGGTTTTTGAATCCGTCTCAGCAGACTACTTTCATGCGGCGGGAAAAACATACCTAGTGTACGTGGATCGCCTGTCTGGCTGGCCTTACGTCGCCAAATGCTCCGGACAAGCTTCCGCCTCTAACCTCATCAAGGTTCTACGTCACATGTTTTCCCAAACAGGGGTTCCCAGCGTTCTGCGGACAAACGGCGGGCCGCAGTTTACTTCATCAACAGTCAACCGCTTCCTCACCAAGTGGGGTGTGCGGCACGAAATATCGTCTCCTCACTACGCCAGAGCAAACGGGCATGCAGAGTCGGCTGTCAAAGCGATGAAAAAGCTGATCCACGTCGCGTCCACCAGTGGCCACCTAGATGACGAGTTGTTTGACACTGCACTTCTTGAATTTCGAAACACGCCCCGGGCAGACGGGCGTTCACCGGCCCAGGTATTATTTGGGCACCCTCTACGGACGAAAATCCCCACACACCACCGCGCCTTCTCAGACCAGTGGCAACGCGCAGCTGACGTCTGCGACGCGAAAGCGGATGAGCTGCGCCGGAAGGCCAGAGATCGTCATGATGCATCGGCTCGTCCACTCAGTGGTCTGCATATGGAAGCATATGTGGACATTCAAGACCCAACTACGAAGCGGTGGGACCGGATCGGTGTGATCGTCGACATCGGTGCGCGTCGGTCCTACTTGGTCAAGCTTGCCAGTGGACGGATTTACTGGCGGAACAGGCGTTTCCTACGCCGGCACCGACCACTGCTGACGGGCGGAGTCCCTCCGCCGCCAGCGACATCTGTTGCCAATTCTCCTGAACTCGACAGTGCTCCATGCTGCCGCGGCCATGGCGGGGCCTCGTCATCCTCTGCCGGCGACGCTGCCGACGACGGTGACGGCGACGCTGCCGACGACGGTGACGGCGACGATGCTGTTGCAGCATCAGTGAACCCGGCGACGGAGTCGGAGACGGGAATTGGACAGCGTTCCAGTCATCGGCAGCGCAACCCGCCGAATCGTCTCCGTGTGCGCTGGCGAACTGCGACATACATTGATTAAGCGTTTACAATGAAGTGCGGCACATCGATGAGAGAATCGCGGGACTCAGTGATCGTGCGATTATTTCCTGCCAACACAGCGTAATTCGTAACGTGTTTCCGTATGCGTGAGGACTGGTTTATGAGTTAAAGGTTTTGCCTTTTACTTGCCTGCCTTTATGAGTTTCAATGCCGCCAAACTTTTTCGTTTGTCTTGGGGGGAGATAAGGTGACGACAGTTCATTGGTCATATTCAAACGCAATACTTTGTTTTGTTTTCACCTGTGAAGCCAAACGTTACCAACGCACAGTGGGCCCGCGGACCCTCAAACGCGCTTATTATTCAGATTTCGTAAGTTCAAAAATATTGCTGTTTTATGGGAGTCATCAGCGCGAAACTGAATGTAGAACACGATAGCATTCTTATTTTTTCTAGACGACTACAAAACTCTGTGCAGAAACAGTCTGAATACGAGGTTTCTACCGAAAGCGTTTCGGAGCGTTCTTATCGCCTGAATTTCCTTATTTGTTCACAAGTGTTTTTCAACGTTTCAAAGGCTTAGAAATCAGTTTTATGGCTTTTGTTTCTAGGAACGGAGTGTTCCAAATATGTTATTACATGTTTTAACGTCATTTCGTGTATTGGTCAGGTATGGGGAGCAAATTTACCAAGTAATGTTACTGACGGAGATAGACTTGATCAAACTATATTTGAAATAGAGTTTTAAAAAATATATCACCTTGTGCCGCAGTGAAACTTGGTCCACAAAGTAGCTGAAGGTGTTTACTTTCATGCCTTATAAGTACTTTTTGCCCGATTTTGCCCGAATTCATATTATGGGCATATTTGTTGTTCAGTGCAATGCATGGGCGCGGTCATAGTATTACACTATTACAAGCCAAATGGTAGAAATTGTTCATTTTTAAGGCAAGTGTCGGCAAGTTTTCCCTTTAGGATTCGTCTCGAGTCCCGGTTAACACAACTCTGAGCTATTTCGTAGACCTGCAAGTTAATCCATCTTTTCCAGGTCACATTGGGTCAAATGCTTTACACAGGAAATATGGGTATTGTCTAAACACCGCTCGGGGCTTAAGATACTATGCAGATTGGCCTGGGTTTGCCACTCGCTTTACACTAAATTCATCAGATGATTACGTCGCTTCGCACGAGAACTGATCACGAGAGCTCAAATTTGAGATGAGACGAAACATAAGACGGTCGTTTCCTTCAGTCAGAAGTGGTCTGGTGCAGAGAAACAATAGGCCTCTGACTCAGTTGGAAAAGTGCCTTGCTCTAGCGAACTGTGGTTTTGTAGTGGGAAAAATGATCTCACGAAGGGATGTGTTTAAATTTGTGCGTGGCAATATTGGTATCAACAGAGTGGCGGCGGATGACGAAGTGTCATATGTTAAGGACACATTACAGGGCGGATTTAGTGAGCATAAAAGAGACACATGCGGTCGAAAATTACAATTTTTATCGCAAGGCTGAAGCGGAAATGGCAAGCAAGTCACAGGACCCTAAACCGCTTCTTGGAGAAAGAGGAACAGTGGCTGAATGAGTGTTCCATCGCAGCAGATTCACCGAGGGTATTGGAGCCTGTTGACCTTGACCAGCCATCTACAAGCCGGGGTCCTTGTCGGCCTGTGGGTTTATGTGGAACACTTTCTGGTAGCTCCAAACGTCGTCGAACCTCCGCTTTCATGGCTGGTTGCTCCTCCGCAGAGATTTTGAATGTCACACGCTCCAAAGCGCCAGGGCCTTTCTAGTTTTCTCAAAGACGTGACCGTGACTCCCACAAGACCTACTAAGGTAAGAAAAATGCTGAGAAAACCAGCAAATACCCCAATACGATACATGGACGAAGAAGCACTTGCTGTGTTCATTGAAGGGCAGCATACGAAGCAAACCTGGCAGTTTACCAGAGAGTCGGCCAAGAGTCAGAATCAGGGGCGTAGCCAGGATTTCGCTCAGGGGGGGCGGCGCCCCGAAAAAGGCCCCTGCGACAGCGCCAAAAGGGCCCTGATGGATAAAAAGGGTTCTGCTTGTTACAGAATAGTGCTGAAGAGGGCTTAAGAGGGCCCTGTCTGGTAGGAAATTTCATATTTGACCACAGAGCATAGTGCGGGCGAGCCGCGCTTCCCGCGACCCGTGCCCTCAGGGGGCCCTCAGGGGGGGGGGGGGTGGCTGTCCCTGCCCCCCTTGGATACGCCCCTGGTCAGAATGTCAGAATGCCGACATATGTCCTCTATTCGACATCCCAAAGGCGAAGGAAAATTGTTATCCGGAGGGGTATATTACTATGTATATTATCCTAGTAATATTATGCCAATAGCTGGACATAGGCTGCAGATACAGCAATAACAGCCTCGAAAACTACTCGGGGGCATCTAAAAACCCTAGATATAAAATATTGCGGATGTAGCCTCAATAGTTCGACGGTAATTAATTTTAAACGCTTTTGAGCGCCCGCCGGCCCACTGTGCAACGTTTGACTTGGGGGAGATGTGGTGTTCAGCCTGCCATTGAGTTGTGGGCGGAGCTTAGACTCCGACCTGCGGTGACGGGGCGGTGTGGACCCGGGGGTCAAAGTTTTTCCTACTAAACGGCTGGCATTTTCGACTAGTCCATAGGGAACATATGTTAAAAGCTTGCAATCTAGAGCCTCGGGAGGGTATCTTAAACCACGCGCAGGCTCACGAAAAGCAGTTCAAATGGACACCAGGACATTTTTATTTTCATTTCCGGGGTCAAAACCGCCAGCCGTGACATTAACCAGAGAGTTAGACGGTGAAAACCAGTCCCATGTTTTGGTTTCATTTCAGGCGTGGGTTCGAATCCTAGAAGCGGCCAAACTTTTCATAAAGTCCGAATGGGCAAAACACAATGTATTCGCTTGAAATTCATGCAACTTTGCGCCCTTCATGCTTTTAGCTCTAAGGGATGTTTTTGCCTAGTGCAGAGGCGGATCCAGCAGTAAATACGTCATGTTCCAGGGGCGGATCTAAGGGGATGGTAGGTGATGAGGGCGACCGCGTACCGTTAGCCTGGCCTTGAGCACGACAAAGGTCCTCCGCAGGGCATAGGCGGATCCAGGGGGACAAGGGGAAACGTGCCCCCGATCGACCCTCGGCGCCCCCTGAAATGGTCACGGCGCCCCCTGAGGGCTCGATGGTGCCCCCCAAGATGTCGCTTCCTATCCCCACCAGGATGCGAAAATCGGCGCCTACCGATAGAATTTTCCGCCCACCTGATAGATTTTACCGTTCAAAATGGTGCCCCCCGGAACGGATGGCGCCCCCTCCCTGATTGGCAATTCTGGATCCGCCTATGAAGCAGGGGGCTCCCTTTATGTTCAGTGGGCGTTTCTTAGGTAAATTCAAGGAGCCCAAACGCCACGGATACTGGTCTCGGGGGTCCCAATAGCTGGCCTGGAGTCCCCCATAAGTATCAAACTTTATTTACGTTTAAATACACACCACCCTGATGATTTGTTCACTTTTAACGCCCAATTTATGAAAAATGAAAACCACGAGCGGGGGCCCCTACAATTGAAAACCGAGCCTCTTTTGAGAAAATTCTGCTTCCGCCCCTGCCATGGTCCCCAAAGTGGCTGAATTGTACCCACTTTCAGCCGATTGTCATCGAAACGACACCATGTTCGCAATGTTTCCTGAGATTGCCTTCCCCAAACGTATGGCCTAGATCCGCCCCTGTCCTAATAAAAGGGACAATGAATCAACCCTCGGCGTCCTCTCAAATGTTCATGGCGGTGCTCTGTGGGGTCGATGGTGCCCCCTGAAATGTCACCGCACCCCTCCCCCGATGCAAGAATCGGCGCGCCGCTATAGAATTTGACATACCCATGATAGGTTTTGTCGGCCAAAGTGCCGCCCCCTTGATCTGGATGGCGCCCCCGTAACACGCCCCTCCGATCTGCGACCCTGGATCCGCTTATGCCTGCTACGTAGTCGTATTAATTTACTGGTCGCGTACGCTACTGGCCGACATCGCACCTCTGCTCAATACCGACATGACAAAACAACACGAAAAATAATTCGAATAGCATATGTGATGCACTGCTTCTCCATCCTGTTTTGGGTACAAACAAATACAGTCACCAGCTGCAGGCGTTTGTGTTTACCTTATATCAATGTACTAAACTAGTATTATTTTTGGCATATTCCTAGTATACTATACTAAAACTGGTACTAAACTATGATTCTGATCACTTTGGGTACAAAACTTTGAAGTACCCGTTATTCAACTGCCCTGGTGTGGACCAGCCGGCGTCAGTTGGCTCGAGGTAGCGTGCCCAGCGGGCATGTGCTGGAATACACCATTGCAAGCCACTCACTAGTGTTGGGGAAATCGGAACTTTACACAGAAAGCAAATAAATTATGGAGTAGCATACTTTTAGGACCGGTTTCGGTTTATTCTTAAACTATCTTCAGCAAAATTCCACACATCTTCCATACACTTATTTAAGTAACAATCAAATTCTTAAGTCACCATGCTGTTTTAATTTCTAACTAATGAATTATCTAGGTCACCATCTTACTCTTTCTTCTGCAGTTGAAACGAAAGACACTCTGAATCAAAATTGTTGTCCAAAATAAATCACGGCGTTGTTCTCGTGGAGAGCCAACTGGTACACCCTAATCCAGAGAAAATCATATGATCTTATCTGCATTAAGTAAGGCGTGGACCTTCAAAAAGGCTAAGGAAACTTTGGCGTTTGCTTGTGCGTTGAGTCTTGGGTTTTTCTCTCGTATATAAACTGCTTCTAGGATGGCTAGTCTTCTGGAATCTCTGGTTCTTGCTATGATTTTCGTGTTGTTTACGAGTGTGTGTCGTGTGAGGAGTGCGCTGCTGTGGTGTTTGTTAGTGTGCTCTAGTGGTGTGCCTGACTGTTTGTGGTATGTGAGACGCCTGCTGAGTGTTGTGGATGTGTTGCCAATGTAAGTGTTTCCGGGATGGAGCGCGCAGTCTTCCATATTGCATGTATATTGGTTAACTACATTGGTATGTTGGAGATTGGTCTTGTCACGAGTTAGGTTGTTTTTCATGATAAGTGCGGCTGTTTTGGGTGAGGTGTAATATATTCTAAGATCTATCCTGTTGTTCGGTTGAGCTAGTATGCAGTTTCTGAGGATAATCTTCCGAAGAGCGTGTTTGTCAGCCTTGTATCCGGGGGACATTTGGTTATTGTAGTAAAGGCTAAAAGTTTCTCCAGTTGGATTAGATCCATTAGTTTGTGCCCCGCTGCTGTGCCTTGTTTTGAGGTGTTTAGACAGTGTCTTGTTGACTTCCTCGCCCACCATAGCAACTGGATAACGGTTGTTGGCTAGAAATTGCTTGATCCGGTTTATTTCCTGGTTGACTAGCGTCCATGTTGAGCAAGTTTTGATATCCCTGCGTACATACGCCCTTACTACCGACGCCTTATAGCGGTCAGGGCACTCGCTTGTGCCATGCAGGTATAATATACATATGTACATATATATGTATATGATTATGATATATTCATATCATAATCAGCAATGCTATTTCATTACCTGAAATGAAAAGTCAAAGCGATCAATTAGATCGCGAGTTATTGAGATTTGAATGAAATTAGCAAAAATGTAATACTCCAGAAGAACGGCAAAAACTAGGCCAAAGTTTTACGTTTTGCACTGAACACCATGCCTAGGCCCAATAAAATTGGCCTAGCTACCCCTAGGTAACTGTCTTTAAGCTAACTGAAGCGTGCATTCTGATATTTCGGATTTAAAAGTCGGCCATCAATTTTCAGTAGCTTTTTAGCCTGCATCAGAAATACCACGTTTTTACGGGATGAATATGGTCTGAACTGCTCGAAACTTTTTTCTTAGCTGGCCCTTGTTGCTTATTCAAAAGGAAATAATTTTAAGTTCGTATTCTAAAAGCAAAAACATGAAAAATACAAAATTGAAAAGGTTTGCTTTAAAATTTCTCAAAAACTATTTTGGATTTAGATTCGGGGCTCTAGTTTGGGTGTCTGGCGTAGAAGCGCCTATCAACCTACCAAATTGTAGAGCTCTAGCATAAATTATCAGACCCCGACAAGCAGCCAGAATAGAGCCTCTTGAAAAAATTAAATTCTGCCGTCGCAGGCAAAAAACAGTATGTATCATTACTTCTCGATTTTTGGTTTTTGGTATCACTGGAAATCCCTTGAAATTGCGCGTCTAATGGTACCAAAATTATAACAATCAAATGTAAATATTTCACATAAAACGTATATAAGTTATGTCAAAAGGCAGTACGGCCCGCAGAAACGCATGCCTTAAGCCGCGCCCCACGGGGGCTCCGGTGCCACCTTCGCCCCACCGGGGGCCATCGATGGCCCCCTCTAACTCCGAAAATATGGGGGTTAGCGAAAATCTGCAAAGTTCATTAGAAAGCTCGCGTGAATTCAGTAAGAAATTAATTCACATGTTTAAGCGCTCAGGGCAATGGTTTGACCTCCAGAGGTCAAGAAAGGTCACGATAGGCTATTTTCACTCAAATATGCAATGCCTAAGAAAATTGGACATAACTCCTATGCCATTAGAGCTATTGAGATCTGATTAAGTACATTTGATAGGAAATTGCCAGACCTTTTTCCGCTATGTGGAACGTTAAGATCTCCCGCCAGTGGTTTGACCTCCAGAGATCACCTCGTGACCTAATATGACCTGAGGTCAGGAAAGGTCAGAAAGTGACCTTGCCGTTTATCAAATGAAAGCCAGTGACGAGACAAACACGATGGTGTTTGTTTCAGCGCTCGAGCTTAATTAGGTCCAAAGTTATTGTCAAAATACTGTTTTTGACCCCTGGTGACCTTGGATGACCTTGGAAAAGTAAAAGGGCAAATATGACCCCTGGGATCCGTGAAAGGGTGTCAAAAAACGCTGTTCTGAGCAGTCTGAGCATTTTCAATCATTTTTGTGGCTTATAGATCATGAGACAGCTTTTTCCCGTGCTTTTCCAATGGGAGAGGTCGCCTCGTGACCTGACCTCGGGTCAGGAAATCGAAAAATCCCGGATATACACGTTGTAGACCCTGGAAGAGTCATGAAGTGTAGCAAGTTTCAAATTGATCGACTAAGAAATGTAGCTCTGATAGAGCTTCAAAGTTGAAGTGAGTGACCTTGGTTGACCTCGTCTGGTGACCTGACCTTGGGTGACCCAGGGTAAACATTTTCAGGGATGGTGGGAAAATGATGAGGTGAGAGATAGAGCCCTCAACCGCGGCGCTGCGTTTCGTCGTTTTTCTGCTATCTTGAAAAACCTTAGGGGTGGGGGCCATCTATGGCCCCGGTGGGGCGAGGGTTAACCAGGCAAAACGCAGTATCCACATACTGCTAATCTTCACGCTTTCGTCGCGATGGTTGTCCCCGGGCAGTAGGCAGTATGTAGACGGCCGACCAGACACTGCCTTTTGCCTGGCGATTGCTGTGTAAAATCTGACGAATTGTTGCCGGTAAAAAACAGTATTTTCATGAGCAGAGCAGATAATGCTTTTTGCCAGGCAACATTCATTTGTTTCTTCACGGCGGAATTCGGTCAGAATTCGTCTCCACTACGCGCCCAGCCTGGACACCACTCAACGAACACCAAAAAGCCCCGGGAAGGGCTGCTTTCCGCTTACGATATGCTTACTACCTGCAACTGCATGGTTTTGGATAAACAAAATATAAATTAGGCTATATCCCCTATGGGATGTGTATTTCATTTAAAATCTCGTGGAGGGTCTTACTCTCTGGGATTTTAAATAAGCCGGAACCATTTTCATGAGGGAGAGTAGTTTGCAGAAAATACATTATGAGTTGATAAGGTGAAGACTGGGCCCTGTTCACGGTGCACAATTTAACGGCTCGCCACTGCGCGCACTGCTGACAGCCAATCAGAGTCCAGCAGTGTGGGGAGAAGGGGAGGGGCGTGTGACGTCACCTCTCGGCTCGCGCCTGCGCGCGTCTGCAGGCGGAATATTCGCGCCGCAGCCGCGCGCAGCACGCGCAGAAGAACTGCTTGCTGTAGTGGCGCGGGGGAGACGATCAAGTAACGGTAATTGCAGCCGTTGTGGGTTTATTTATGTCGTGAATTGCTGTCATAAATTACTGTGTGTTTTCACATGAAATGCAACACATGTTGTTCACAATCATCGCCTGTAAATCTTCCCTTACGTTTGGTTCGGCAAATCGGCGCCATCTTTGAGGTGGTTTCTGCGGTGCCGCTGTTCACGGGTGAACACCGACGCTTTGAATCGGTGGCGTCACACGCTGATCCGCGGAGAGCGGCGGCTGTGGTGTTCAAAGCGTGAGCAGTGAGCAGCAGTTGCCGTGAACAGGGCCCTGGCCTGCCACCTCGAATCCGGATGTAAACAACACTTAGATAGTATGTTCGGGCATAGCCCTACATCAGAAATCATGTAGGTGTAGCCAGACCTCGAATTCAAGGTCTGCCTGCACTGTAACCGAGAATTTGTGATATTACCTACATGATTCTGATGAAGGGCTGTGCTCGAATATACAATCCAAACGATTTTTGCATCCGGATTGGAGGAGACATGCCAGTCTACACCTTATCAACTTATGAACATGCTCCTCGCCGCAGCACTCCGAAACCTATCAACAAAAACTTTTTTGTAGAAGGGTATTTTCTAAAGAAAGTGATTCTAGAAAAAAATCTACTGGTGATGATATTATTCAGCAACTATACCTAATCAACAGAAAACGAGCCGAAACCTCTTGGGAAAATATCTCCCTATTTGAGTAAGTTATTTTCCGCTCTTCTTTACAGGCCAAACTAACATTTTTCCTCAAACGAATTTTGTTTTACCCGCTTTACTGTAGCTCTACATTGGAAACAGCTTAAAGTATCTCTGACATACTTACGCCGGACAGTTATCTACTTCAAACAGCAAGCCTTGTCCACGACGGCCAGTTGTTGACGCCTTCCATTCTCAGCGACCACGTTCCGCTCCCCTTGACGTCACGGGAGCGGCTACACGATGAGATTGGGGACTCTAAATGCAATACATATCATATCTGAGAAAAACCGGCGTGGATTTGCTGTTCGACTTTGTGGGTCTGTGAAAAATGTAACAAACTTGGTTTCTTTCCGGAAGCCCTGACCAAGCACCGCTTCATTGCTATCTTTGCCGAATTTAAGGGGGCACCCTAATGGTGGTGCCCTCCTGGTCCGGCCAAGGGGGCACGGTGCCCCGGTGCCCCCTCACCGTTCCGCCGCCTATGAATAGTGGAACTGGAAAATGATCTCAATCTGTCACAAAACACTGAGAAAAGAACACGCTTGGATGCAGCAAAGAAGGAACATGAGCTTATGCGACTGAGAAAGTTCCACGGAACAACTATTGGGTCAAGAGGGGGATGGCATGAGCAAGGCGAGAGACCTTTAGCATACTTCTGCAACGTGGAAAAATGTCAAGCTGAGCGGAAACAATAATTATGCTCCTTGCACTGGCTGGGGTAGATTTGGGATACATTTCAGGTTTTTAGCTTTTCTCCACGGAAATTTTTAGTTTCAAGTCAAATGATATATTGAGTACCAGGTTTCCCGGCATGTTTTACAACTTGGCTATCTCAGTTAAAATCACGTTATAGAGGTGCCACATTCCCTTTAAGCGGTCAGGCTGAAATAGTCGACGTTTCCGTAAGCAATTAAAAAAAGTGTTCGGAAAATGCCCAGATCTAGACTTGAGAGAAATAACAGGGCACCTGGGCTTGAGCAACTTGTTGCACTAGGTGATACACAAATAAACTGTTCAAAACAACCTGCAACCGTTGAAGAGCATAATGTAAAAAGAAAAATTAAAAATGGAACGAGTCCAGGGTCAAACTGCTCTGCTGAATTATTTTAATTGTTTTGGAACAGTCTCAAATTAGTCTTGTTCCGTATCTTGAGAAACAGCGTGCAGAGTGGTGATCAAACCTTCTCCCTCTTTAAGATGCTTGATATGTCTCATACCAAGGAAGGATCGGCGCAAATGTTCAGTCAAAAGCTATAGACCTACCACATTGTTAAATGTTGCCTGCAACATCATCTCTGGAGCGCTGGCGAACCGTCGACGTAAGATTCTAAGAACCGTCATTAAGTCTGAGCACATCTTTTTTAAACTGGCATGTTCATCGGAGACAATACAAAACTCTTTTACGATTTGATTAACGCTTGAAATCAACAAAGAAAAGCGGTCACCTTGTGACCACAAATTTTGAGCGCACTTTAGATTTGATGAGCTGGGAGTTGAAAGAAGAAAGCCTCACAGTAACGCCGGTTCACACACCACACAGTGTCACAGAGTGAGTAAAAATGGTGCACGTGGACTACGTGGTCTTTCCCACAGGCTACATATTACCGACACTTATCTAAATCAATAAAGCTACAAAAGGTGCTGCAGGCAAGGTAATCTAATGACTTATTCGTTTGAGCTTTCGGGCAGCTTTTGGATAAAATTCGCCGAAACAACAGAATGAAAGGATTACATATTGCAGGACAGGCGTAGGCAGTATCAGCATGTGCTGACGACATCGTGAAGGCTCGGTCTTCGATGATGATGATTAGAGTTTTAGGGCACTGCAGCTGCAGAGGCTATACGTGCCCGTCAGTATTGTATTACATTATCCTAGGATTGTTGTTATTAGCTAAGGTGGGTTATACAGAGTGTGTGAAATCTAAGAATCTCTAATGGGTGTATATACTACGTCAAAATCTTCTTTCCTCAGGTAAGACAAAACTTTTGCAGTAGCTACGAGTGGGTCATCGCCTAAGATCTGTATCAGCGGAACCGATGGAAAGAATCGGAGCTGACTTCGTTTCAGCTGGTCGCAACTGTCAGTAGCAGATAAAACATGCTGCACAGTGAGGCGGCTGTCAGAGTGCGAACATTGCTTGGGGGCGGTGTTAAGTAGATAATGGGCGTGTGTCGCGTAACAGTGGCCTATTCGCAGCCTAGTGAGGCTTACCTCCTCCCTTCTATTTCTCCTGCTGCTCGACTCCCAGGGTTTAATCGATGGAAGCAGACGTTTCAAAAAGCAATCTGGCTCCGCAGTCCACCTGGTCTGCCACTCAGCATCTACTAATATCTTAAACGATGGTTTGAAGTCTGTTGCTGGAATTTTTAAGCTGTGCGAAGGGGGGCAACTGACACGCATCTTTTGCTAATTTATCAACTTGTTCATTTCCTAAAATGCCAACGTGGCTCGGCACCCAACGAAAACACACGTCAGTACCTCGGGAGACAATCACTGTCAGAAGCTTTCGGATCGTCAGCACGAGCCAGTTCTGCTGTGTGTGGTGAGACAGAAGGGCTGCCAAAGAACTTGCTGAGTCTGTTATAATAATACATCGTTCTTCAGGGGTGCGTCTGATGTGTCGTAAAACGCGCAAAATAGCGTTAAGTTCCGTGGTAAAAACTGAAACAGTCGCCGGCAAACTAAAGCCCCGGCTGATACCATCCCCCATGAAGGCACTGCCGGCGCCTCTAGCGCCCTTAGAGCCGTCGGTATAGAAAGGTCTGTGTTCTATGTAGGTTCCTATTTTGTGCAGAGCTAAGTTTAAGAACTCTGTGGGCAGAATCGAGGACTTTTTGTAGCGCAGCAAGTCGAAGTCGCATTTGGCAGGAGTGAGTCGCCACGGTTCTATGCGCTGCGGTCTAGTTTCAGCGATCTGTTCCAGATTTATTTCAGAACCCTCAAGCCATTGTAAGACGCGTGTCCAGAGTGCAAGTGAGGACGAGCGTAGTACTGTTCCGAGAGGGGCTGTTAACACCTCATCAAATATCCATTTGTGAGTTGGGTGGGAGGGATGTTGACGAATTTTGCTGGTGTTGTCAGTGGGTGCGCTGGGTGCGCCCTTGCGTGTCTGGTGAGCGGTGCTGCCGGAGGCTATGTGTGGGTCGGACCGGTGGGCAGGTCAGCCGTGCGGCCGGTGCCGGCAGTCAGTGAAATACAGATCTCGCCACGTGAAGTCGTGTCTAGCTGACAGGTGGATGCGAGTGCTAACTTTTTATGTCTAAGATCTAGCGGCAGTTCGTTGGCGGTCGACGAGTAGACTGGCTCTGCGGGAGGTTCTGAACGCACCCGTCGCTATTCTCATGCGGGAATGGTGAACAGCCTGTAGGGTCTGTTTGAAGCTGTTAAGTGCGCTGTCGTATGCTACTGGGCCGTAATATAGGACAGACCTGATCAGGGCACGGTACAGTCGAATAAGTGACACTCTCTCAGCGCCATACAATGTGCGAGCAGGGTTGGAAAAAACCCGGGTTTTTTGTAAAAAGCCCGCGAGCCTGGGTTTTTGCGGGTCTTTTTGTGGTTTTTTCCGGGTTTTTATTTTTGTTTTGTAGCATTCTCGTCACACCGTTTCTAGATTCATCCCATTGTTTGAGCACGCATTAAGACCCTTGATGCTTTCAATATCATCGTTGCCTATCAGTCTGCCTCAGGAGGCGGAGGGGACAAGAAGCTCATATTCCCCAAGCTGTTCTGAAGTACCCGATTGATGACAGCGTGCAGAACCCTTCATAGTTTTACGGGCACCCATGGATAAGAAAATGAACCCACTTTTGACCAGAATAACAATTTTTGGGGCTTATCAACTCACCCATTGCTATGATTATACGGCCTCGTCGACTCTTGTTACTGTTTTCTCTTAGGGGCCGGATTCTCCCTACTCAAGAAATTCACCGGACGTAAACCCGGGCGACCCCGTGGAAAGCAAGTGCGACAAGCACCACACCACCGCGCCCCACAGGAATTTGCTTTCACTTTTTCTAAATCAGTAGCTCATATTCCTCACGGACAAATGCTAGCGCTGGAAATCTTAGTCCGGTACATCAATAAAGGCCAGATCACAATTCTCAGAGCATAGCAGGGGCGCATCCATTATTTGCTCAGGGGGAAGGGGGCGTGGATATAGGCTCGGGGGCACTGCACGGGGCCCCAAGTGCAACGATCGCTGATGAAAATAAAAAAAACGTCAGCGGTGGCTGATGGGATTGTGGAGTGAGTCGGTGTGGTTCACGTGACTTTTATTGGCTGTTTTTGCCTACCCTGGTTGTTTCCTTGCCTATCTAGCTAAATAAAGCGTGGTATCCTTTTTATTATTTTGTGACCTGGGGACCATCTCTGAGGTGCCCCCAGGACTAATTCTTTGGGCAGTCTAGAGAAAAATTGGCAGCGCCTTGAGAGAAAACCTCCCCTCCCGCCAGAAAAAAACTAATGAGACGCCCGAGAACGAGTCTTGGGATCCCCGAGACTAGCTCTAGGGACCCCACAAACCAAACCCTTGAAGGTCCTCAAGACCAACACTGGGGGCCCCAAAACAATTCTTGGGGTCCCCCGAAACCAGCTCTGGGGAGCCCAAGGACCGAATCTAGGGACCCCCGAAACCAACTTTAAGCCAAGTTCGAGACCATCTCTATGGGCCCACGAGACAAACCCTCGAAGGCCTCGGAGACCAACTCTGAGGACCCCGAGGCAAATTCTTAAAGGCCATCCGAGAGCAGCCCTAGGTTCCCCGAAAAACTTTTTCGGATCCCCACAGTCAGACTCTTGGGCCCACCGAGACCAACACTGGGGGCCCTCAGAGACCAGCCCTGGGCGCCCCCCGCGGTAAACTCTTGAGGGTCCTCCAGACCAACTCTAGAAACCTCAGGAAAACTTTTGGGGCTGCTCCAAGAGACCAAGTCTGGAGCCCAGAGATAAACTCTGGTGAACCGATAGCCGAATCCGGGGCCCCCAATTCAAAATTTTGGTGGGCCCTGCCAGACCAACGCTTGGGCCCCTGAGACTTGCTATTGAGAGTCTCCGAGACAAACATTGTGATAGTGTCCGTCTTCTCATAATCAAATTGGGGAACATAACTCAGAAAACGACAGGAGGACGTGCGGGAAGCCCTTACAGTGCTTAAGCTCAGCCAAGGGGAGAGGCAGTCGCCTCACCTTGCTGTACTCCAGAGAAGGCTTATGGTGGTGGAGTCACATCGTGCTGTACTCCAGAGGCTGCGCGCCTGGAGTACAGCACGATGTGACTACACCACCATACGCCTTAGATGTTCCATGAGCTGGACAAATAAACTATTTGTGTGTCTCCGGTCAAAGTCAGTCAGAGTCACAATCTCAGAATGCACTAGTAATTTGGCATATTTTGACCCTGCAGTGATGTTTATGGATCAATTTATATATATATATATATATATATATATATATATATATATATATATATATATATATATATATATATATATATATATGTTGAATTATGGAAAAAATCTGCATGATGCAGACAAAACTAACGGCATACTCAGAGACGGTATTGGTCTTATCCAGCACCCTTTACCGGTGGCAAAACAATGATAGAAATTGGTGTTGCACAATGTGCAATTTGGACGACATGCGGATTCTTAGGAATTATTTTCCCGGTAAGATAGCAATAATTTCCAAATGCATTTTTCCAGCGGGTTGTATGAGGTGGCATATGGTACCAATTCTGCCAAACTTTGGCATATTAGACACATACCACGGCTTAGTAGCTTTACAAGTGATCCGAATAGCAAAAAAGACAAAATGTTTACTCAGGGGCATCTAGAAAATGGTTTATGAAAAACCCGGGTGGGTTTTATCCATTAAAAAACCCACTAAAAAAACAAAAAAAACGGGCAGTGGGTAGTGGGCAGTGCCAACCCCTGTGTGCAAGAGATCATTTTTAACACATTCATGAGTTTAAAACACTTGTCACTCAACAGTGATATATGTGGTGCGTATGTCAAGCGCTTATCCAGTGTCATGCCAAGAAACTTTACCTCCGGCACGGCTGGGACTCTTCGACCGTACAAACGGAGGCTGATGTCAGGGCACGATCTACGGCGACAGAAATGCATACACATTGATTGATTATTGTGTTTTAGGGGCGCGCCAACCTGCGAGGTCATATAGCGCCCATAACACTTCTCTGCAGTCAAAGCTTATAATTTTGTCTGTCTTTAGGGGAAAGTAAAGTCTCGTCTAAAGTGAACTTATATTTACATTAAAGAGTGATTCTTTCACATCGTAGTTATGATTCTCACTGCACGGATGCATGGTCACAGATTCAAACAGGTTTACCGCGCCGGCAGGCGCCCGGCGCGGGGGCGCCGGGGCATCACTTCCGGCGCCCACCCCGCGCCAACAGACCCAGGGGTCCGGGGGCGCGGGGGCAGCCTAGACGCCGGACCCAAGCCCGACGCACACTGGGGCAAATGGCCTCCAAAACCGGCCAAAACCTCCAATTTTGACATCTTCAAAATCGGACTTAGTCATTTGGCTCTGACAGAGAAATGTCCAAAACCTTGGAAAAGCATAATTGTATCCATTTTTCTCTTCTTTAGCCGCTTGCACAGATGCTGGAACACAGCGCATTAAACACGCTGCAGCTCGGCGTCAAGTTGACTCGAGATGAGGTATACTTTATGATGCATTATCAACCATGGTCGCAGTCACAAAACCGTTATCTATTTATATCAATGGAAAGCTGGGAACGCCCTGAAGACACTCAAGGTTGAAAAATACGAAATTTGACAATAAGAGCCTGATAGTACTTGTAACTATTAGGACATGTAAAGCTTCCTACTTATTCTCAAATCCTAAACTTTGTTAGACCTGCGAAAAAACGCACAGCGAGTTTCACTTAGAAATTTATATGAAGTGATGCCATGTTGTGTTCTCTAACCACCCGTGAAAAAATTAGCTCGGCATCAGTTGTCCCAGGGGAGATATGTCACTTTTTGTGCGGCAATGTAGTCCAAGTAGTGCGGTGAGGCCGGCGGCTACGGCGGCCGTCGGCTCATGTTGCGCGGCACTTGGAGTAAGGACGGCTGACAGGGCGCCGTGGTCGAGTCGTGACGTGGGAAGGTGGACATGCAAGACGCTGGGCAGAGTCAATCTGTGCAAAAACCGATTTTAACACGCGCACTGAGGGTGAGGGAAGATCAGAGAAGAGTCACCCATTTGTTCATGGAGAGCTCAAAACTACGACCAGAAGGACGCTGTTAAAAAACAAAATATATTTACAGGAATGTTTTCGTGCTACCATGAGTCTGGTCGTCGATCAGCCAAAAGCGGGAGGGGGGGCAACGGCATAGCTAATGAAGGAAACACAACCCGCCGTTCTTTCGGGAACGTTCGACAGTTCAGCGAGGTTACTGGGGTAAGCCTGGATCTGCTACAAAGGTTTTCGTTAATATTACCCGCACTATCATCATCAGGGGCGTAGCCAGGATTTCACTCGGGGGGGGGCGGCACCCCAAAAAAGGCCCCTGCGACAGCGCCAAAAGGGCCCTGATGGGTAAAAAGGGTCATGGTTGTTACAGAATCGTGTCCTCAGGGGAACCCTTCGGGCCCTCAGGGGCGGCTCTCCCTGCCCCCCTTGGCTACGCCCCTGATCATCATCATCAACAATCGCAATTGAGAAGTATCCGGCCTATGTTCTAGAGACAGCGAGGCTGTTTGTAAACGTGTACCCATGGTACAGCATGCCGGCAACTATACATAAGGTGCAAATGCACGAGGAAGATGTTACTGAGAGCAGGGGCGTCGCCACCGGGGGGCCAGGGGGGCCTGCCCCCAATTTTGGCCAAAAATTTCCTGATCTCAGTCAAAATGAGATAAAACCGGACATTCTTATAACCAGCCGCTGCAAAAGGCAACGAGGAGCCCAAATTCAAACAGTATTTGGTCCTAACGTGGAAAGTTTTTTTGTCAGCGTCATTTTGAAGTTTGGCTGCCTCCCCCCACTTCTTTGCCGGTGGAGACGCTTATGACTGAGAGCCTGAAAGTTTCCATAGGAGCATACATGGAGGAGGCCCAGGAGGCAAGGAATAGAGATCACCTTGCATTCAGGCAATATCATACCAGAAAGACATCCATAGTTGACAATCACTGATCAGTACCAGTACCTGCTTATCACCAATGACCTCGTGGTAACATGATCTCCGATGATATAAAAATCCAGAAGGCCCATGACAACGGAGGTTTCGAGCCTGAGTAACCCTATTTATAAGCTGAAAGATAGTGCCACTAACGATTAATAATTCTATGGTGCGTGAGTGGGTACTTGGATGTGAGACTGCTTCAAGAACTTACCTCGACTTCAAGGAGAATTCTCGGGGCTAATGGATAGCAGACTGGATAAAGGGACGCGAGATATTAAATGGGAGAGTTACACAAAGATGCAAAAGAGGTCGCATGATTTGATGAACATTCCCTGTGAGTTTAATTTATTGTCTGTTTCCGCATGTTTGTGCTCATTTTATGAGAAGAGTGACGGTAATCATTCCCTGAAATCGCGCTTAACATTATTGTCTCAATAAATGCAGCTCCCGCACATGACCCGAAAAGTTTCGATATGGTTCGGTACTGGACTTAAAGATGTCAAATAGTGAAAGAGTGAATTTGTGCCATTATTTATCATGTGGTACTTAATAGTTGAACCAGAGTGAAGGCTAAGCAGGACATCTGACCTATGATGACCTTGAATGTGTCGGATCGGTTTTTGAAATATTACTTTTGTTTTTTTCTTACATTTTAACCGTCGCTGGACCCGCCTTATCTGATTCTGTCTCATTGAGTGTTTGCAAAACTGGAAAGAACGAAATCGAATTCTGATATTTATAAACCTTGAAAAATAGTTTATCTGATATGACCTGGTGTAGATACCCAATGTTTTGTGGCTGGGTAATGAAGTTCAGAGCAACAGCTTTCATTTGAGCACAAACAAGTATTCCTAATCAAAGCATTTTTTTAGTTACGAGGTTTTGGCCTATTTTGAAGCCCAGTTGCCCCAGTGTGCGACGTCTAACGGAGGCCCTCCCCGTCGCTCCGAGACTTGAAAGGCCCCGGAGCGAAAGGGAGGACCCGCCAAATCGGCGCCAGGCGCCTATCAGCGCGGTTGACTACCACAACACACGCTTTTAACCAGGATCAAATATTATCGTAAAGTCAATGTCTCTAAGATAGGACAGCACCCGTTCAACCATACTGGAGTCACGGCCGATCAATTCTAAAAGTGTGGACTCCTGCCGGTGCACGCCAAAATGCAAAGACCTGTGTCTAGCATATTCCGGGCACGAGACTAGCACGTGTCGGACCGACAGGGGCGCCGCACATCGCTGACATTGTGGTCGAGGTTCGCCGCATAACAGATATCGGTGAGTGGCCAGCGTGTGGCCAGTCCGCAATCGACACAACGCCACCTCCTCACGGCGGTTAGGCCGCAGCGAGGATGGCCACTCACCGATCTCAGGTTTGATAACTTTCAACTTGTTATTTATTATATCATTCCATTGTTCTTGCCATACACTGCGAAGGTGAGTACATATATATGGGTACAAATCTCTAGCGGGGATTCGTTGCGCACGCCTGCAGGGCCTACGGGAAGCACGTCGGGCCGCTGCGTCTGCCACTTCATTCAATTGTATTCCAACATGACTTGGGATCCAGCAGTGTTACATACTTTCCCAGTCTGGCGAGGCGGGTTAAGCGCAGGACAATGTTTAAAACAAGTCCATCACTTGGGTTGAAACCACTCACAGCTTGAATGCTGCTAAGGCTATCGGTGAAAATAACGTATTTCGTGGCATCACTAACTTCGATAAAGCATAGAACACGGTTTTTTCGGTCGAAAATCTAAAACCGTTCTTCAGACTCCATGTGGTTAGCCGGTCAATACATATTTTTAGCTGTCTTTGAGCTGAGATAGACGTGGAGGTACTTAACCACACGGCAAAGTCGTCTACGAACAGCGACATCTCGACTGTAGGGGGCAGGACATCGCAAATGTCGTTTATCAAAATGCCGAACAGTGTCACGCTTAAAACGCCTCCTTGGACTACCCCGCTCTCCTGGCAGAAGTTGTCAGACAAGGAAATGCCAACTCTGGCTCTGAAATTACCTCGTTTCATAAAGTTATCTATAAAATATCCCATGTGGCCTTTGATACCAGCTTTTCGCACTTTCTTTAAAATTGCGTGGCGCCAGGCCGTGTCGTAGGCCTTATCGATGTCAAATAAGAGAGCAAACACGTGCTGTCGCAAAGCGAGAGAGCAGCGCACTGATGTGTCCAAAGATACAAGATGATCAGTGGTAGAACGCCCCGCACGAAACCCACACTGAGCTTCAGAGAAAAAAAACCGGTGCTCTCCACGAACCACACTAGGCGTGCGTTTAGCATTCGTTCTAACACTTTACAAACACACGATGTCAGGGCAATAGGTCTATAATGTAAAGGGTCACTACCATCCTATCAGGTTTTAAAATCGGGATAATAGTTGCATCTCTCCAGGCAGTGGCGTAGCCAGGAATCAGTCAAGGGGGGGGGCCATGCCTTAAGAAAAAAGTTAACCATACGACTGCTTGGAGGAGGGGGGGGTAATTATTCCTCTCAGTAAAAAATGAAGCATCGTAAACAACCATTCCTGTTCTACATTGACAAGTCTGCTTGAGGAACATCCATATTTTTTCTCAATAAATTCAAAAAGTTTTTTCTACCAAAAATATTTAATGTCATACATACATGTATTGCCTGAAAGCCCTTATATTGAAAATACCATGCAAATGCAATGAATGAATGAAGCGCATTGACATACAAGGACATACCAGAGCCCTAGGCCGTCTTAGACGAATCTCAGGCGCCTATTTTTCTGACCAAAGATTTCAATCACGGCATTAGCATCAAGCACAATGTCCTTATGCACAAACAGCATGGTCAACCCGTTCAAGCGAGCCTCAGTCATGGTGGATCTCAGGTAGTTCTTCAAGTACTTCAGTGCACTGAATGAGCGCTCGCAGCTAGCTGTCGTCACAGGGAGGGTGGCGAAGATCTGCAGCAGTGTGGTGATGGCTTGGAAACAGCCTACGTCTCGCGCTTTGCGCAAGGCACTGATGACGGTTGAGGGTCTCTCCGTCGCTTCCTGCCGCCGCCAGTACGCTTGCCATGTGACGAACTCAGACTGCACAGCGTCTCGTGAGCAGTCCAGAAATATCAGATACATCTCTACGGCATCGTTGATGTCTGTGAAGCTGCGCTCCACACAAACAGATGGGAGAAGGGAACACAACTGTGAGCCCTTTGCCCGATGTGCCTTGAATTTCTCTTCTAGCTGTACGAGGCACGTGTCTATGAACGGCAGAAACACCGCGCGCCAATAGTACATCCTTGCGTCTTCTGCAGGTGGATTCGCCCGGTGTTTCTGCCGTCCGTGCACACGAGGTAGGAGTACCTCCACGCCGTACTTCTTTTCACATTGCGTGAAGATCTCATCAAACTTCTCTCCTTTTCTGTAGTCCTTCAGGACGTCCATGACACTGTCCACGTTGCGCACAGCCTGCAAAATATCTTGGCTGGGGCTTTGCAGCTGTCGAGAGAGCGGCCTGGTCACATTCTGCACAGCTGCCAGGACTTCCATTGCCAGCAAGAAGGACGGGTCTGTCACAGCCCGGCTGAGCGCAGTTGCCTTGCCCATAGCATGAGGATCTGATTGGCTGATCTCCTCCACGGCAGCTATAACTGCTGGGTAAAGCTCTTGGAAGGCGACTGTTGCTTCCTGGTTCTCGACCCAACGGGTCTCACAGTGCCGCTTCAGTCTTGCACGTGATGTCGCAGGACAGAGTTCCGCGATCTTCTCTTGGAAGATCCTTAGGCGTTTCGGTGAGTCCTGCAGAAATGCATAGGCTTCTTTCATGGTTGTCTGAGCAGCCTGTATTTCCCGTACATCTGCGCCTTTCACCAAGCAAAGATTGAGGGCATGTGAGAAGCAGTGCCCATAAGATGCAGCAGGACACTCGTCATGAATGTGCTTCTGCACCCCGTTATGGCACCCGGACATTGCCGCGGCGCCATCATAACCTTGGCCGACCATAAGCTTTTTGTCTATGCCAAGCGTTTCTAGAATTTCGAGAAGCTGGGACGCTAGGCCGGCACCAGTCAGGTTTGGCGCTTCCTGAAACGCTAGCAGTCGTTCTCTGATCGACAGGTCAGGCAGCACATACCTTAAGCACACGCAAAGTTGCTCCATTCCTGCAGCATCTGTCGTTTCATCTGCAAGCAAGGTGAAAAAGCCAGCCGATGACACTTCCTGGACGATCTCACGCTTCACAACCTTGTCGATGCAGTCAATCAGCTCGTTTTGAGTTTGTGGCGACAGGTAAGTGGCATTCTTTGCAGACCTTTCCAGGTGTTCCTTCAAGATGGCATCGCCACTTTCCGTCATAAGTGTTAGATTTGCACGCAGAACACCCTCGCCATAGGTGATATCACCTCCCGTATCTAGCACGCCACTATCCCGATGACCACGGAGAGGCTGTCCGAGACGGCCGCTGTGCTCGATGGCCTTGATAATCCTAGAGAGCACAGCTCTATTGCGTTTCCGTTCCGCTGCTGCCGCGTCGTTCTGAACCTCAGCGACAGTCAAACCAGTCTTCTTTTGTTGCTTGAATGCATCGGCTTTCATAGCACTGTCTGCATGGAACTGATGTTGGAGGTGAGATGTCAGGTAGCCATCGCGTCCAGTAAGATGACTGTACCTCTGCAGTGGCGATCGCACCAGCCTCTGCAGCGCCACTCCACCAGCACTCTCGACGCCAAAGAGGACACATGAGGTACAAAACACACCTTTCTGAGACTCTGAATACGCAAAACAATCATATTCCTTCGAAAAGTGTTGAGGTCCAAGGTATTTGCGCCTGAGTTTTCCACTGTCCTTTCTTTCTGTGAACGGCCACTGGAAACCAGTAGGTGCTTTCCACGGCTGAAGCAAAGACAGTTTATCTTGATCACTCAGCCCAGTACTTCCCACTGCCTTTCCGATGTCATCTATCACTAGAGCCCTTCGCTTTGCGGGTAACGGCCCACAGTTATCCTCGACTGCAGAGTCACGTTTTTGAGATGGCGGTCCTCCATCGCAAGGACCAACAGCGGGTCTCTCATCTGCCGGATTGCTTGCATCACCAGCGGCGGGAATCCACGGAGGTGGCAGCGGTGTTTTCCCGTTGGAATTAGGCCGGGACTCCTCATCCGCAGGCTGCTTGTCCTGAAAAGATAGCATGATGATAGCATATTTGCAGACAGAGCATAAGAGACCATATACTTCCATATACTTGCACGCACAACAAACAGCAACCATGGAGCCACAGAAGAGCACATGATAATCCATTCATAATAAGAAGTTTTCCTAACGGATAGGTTTTAACATGAAAATAAGCAACAAAATCGAC
Organism: Lepas anatifera; assembly: GCA_034440635.1. Taxonomy (NCBI): domain Eukaryota; kingdom Metazoa; phylum Arthropoda; class Thecostraca; family Lepadidae; genus Lepas; species Lepas anatifera. Next base: position 640,142 of record JAOTON010001030.1, on the reverse strand, counting down.
AAAGAAATACCAGAAAATCTTTAGGAAGTTATTGAAGCCCAGCAAAAGCGGATCCAGGGGGAAGAGGGGCACATTCTCCTCCCAAAAATCATCGGCTTATACTTGAAAATTGGAAGCCTCCCCATGAAATATCGGTTCCCATCTCCCCAGGAAGCATGAATTGGCGCCCCTGACAGGTTTTGGCGCTGACCGGAAAGGTTTTGCCGCCCCGCTTGTCAGGATGACGCCCCCAAAAACTTCCCCCCATCGGTGATCGTGTATTCGATTATGGTTTCGGAGAAGGCAAGATGCAGGTGCGGCAACTGTACCTCTAGCATGCTCCTGAATCAACCCATCGTCCTTCTCCTGCGGCGGTTTTTTACTTCATGGTTTTTATCATTTTCCGAATAATATAAATTTTAATTGCTGGTCAACTGAACTAAACCAGGCCGATCCAACCCCTTATCTTGTAGGCAATTGTTGGAAGTTTGTATCCATACCCCAAATTTCCATCCAAATTATCCATTTGAATGAGAACAAATTAGTTATATATATATATATATATATATATATATATATATATATATATATATATTTTTATAAATTTTGTCCAAATTGTTCCCAGTCCAGCTGCTGGAGTCGGAGTCTCACTAGTCATCAAGGGACTTGTTACGGAGACCCCGACCCCACCACCCGAACGAGCAGCTCCCACAATGATGGGTTGATTTAGAAGTCAAAGTTTAACGTCCCACAAAGCACAGGGACGGCCGCCCCGCTCAGGTCACCCTCTCATCAGTCAGTTGCCAGCCGACCTACGTCGGGTAAACTATTGAGCGCCGGAGCGTCTCAGGGGAACCGATCCCAAGCCTGGACATGTACTGCCACTGCATGCTTCTGAGAAGCGGGCCAGAGCCCAACGCTCTACCAACTGAGCTACCGGGGTGGGGATATTGATAAAAATTATATCACATTTCATCAGATACAAGCGGCCGGCGGCGTGTTAAAGGACTAGCTCAAAAAGAAATCCGGTGGAGACTGGGCGGTTAATTTTTTGTCCTATCCAAGTTCACAAGGGAGGGCGGGGTGGGAGAGGAATCAGGGGGAAATAAAAGTTGATTTGCGCCGAGAAACCACGGCGTAAAATTTGAGAAGTTCCGGCCAAATGCGTAAGTTTTCCAGCCCAGAATGAATAAGCGTAAATATACGGACAGAACTGAGCGGCGGCATCGCCTTCATCGGCGAGTCCCGCTTAAGGCATATGACGAAACCTCACAATGAATTAATCGCCTGTAGTGGACTTTATGCACGTAGCACGCAAGATACCTTCATAGCACGTGCTTTTGCGTACGATGCCAGAGAATCACATCACTCCGTCAAGTTCGCATTATGTCAGCATCGCGTACAAACAGCAGAATACCATTTAATTGCCTTAAAAACCGCAGTGAACCCTGTGTGACTGCTTTTAGGCAGTGACGAATCTAAGATTTCAATCCCCTCTCTTAGCACTTTGCCATTAAAGGACGCCGCTTTTGATCTAAAGAGCGCCTGGTATCCACATCCTGAGGGAGCGGGGTGCCTTAGCGGATTTTTTTTGCATCGCAGACGTGTTAAATGGTTTGAGGCGAGCGTTTTCAGGCTCAGAAGGGCGTCTTTTGGGTTTTAGAGGGAGCAGCCTCGCATTTCGCCCCCCCTGGATCGGTATCTGATTTGATGATGATTGGGGTTTTAGGGCACCTCAGCTGCTGACGCTATATGTGCCCAGTCTCTGAATAGTTCGGTCTCTGATTTCAGGTGGGGTTTATACTTTTTACGAGAATTTCGAGTTCCCAGGCAAACGATTGCTGAGAATAGGGTTTTCCCGGGTATTTTGCTAAATGGGTCTCTCAGTTATGACAATATGATAAGGGGCTGTTTATATATTGCGTCACCCACTGAAGGCGGATAGTAGTCGGCATTTTCGGACTTTTCGGACAAAGGAGGAGGGGGTCGGGCCTTTTCTGACGATTTCTGACGGAGGGGGCTAAAAGTATCGGCAGTCGTGGAAATTTTTATTGAGCGAGGACAACGCAGGGCCACACCCAGAGCATGAAGAATGGGTGTTTCAAATTTACGTACTCAAACACATAAGTGTCACCTCCGTCAAAAATGGGGGGGCAGCCTTGATGTTTACTGAAATGTGTAAAAATCCCACGGGTTTCTTACGCTGAGTAATTTGCTAGCATGGGGCACGGCGGAAAACTTGTGATTGTCTGAAAGCCCACTGCGTAAGAATTTGTGCTCTACCCAAGTATTGTTTTCCCCTGAGAGGGACTAGGTTCTCAATGAACTCGGCTCCTTGTACCGGCGGCTTCCCTGAACAAGGGACAAACTGGCTTCCGAGAAACCCTTCAACAGCTCACGCTGTTCTAGTTAATGTATAGGAAATTGAGGAGACAATCTACCTGATTTTTTCTCGTTTCTGATGGTCTGATAAGTAGATTCCAAATTTTGTATCCGCTAAATCCCTGTTTCACCTTTTTTTGTAATTTGGAATTTATCATTGCACTTTCTGTATCTTGTCGAGCATGTAGAGCCCAGACACTTACATTTTGCTCCTCGAAATTTTATACCTCCCGAAAGAGCATTTTACAAACAATGGGACTGGTTCATTTGAAAAAATATTGGGGTGGATGCAATGCCCAAATTTGAGCGGTAAAGTTTCTAAGTATTTACGCTATCATACCGTAACAGGGATATAGCCAGGCATCAGTTACTTTTTATCTTTTTATTTTGATTAGGGCCCCTCCCAACGGGCACACTTGCCCAATTACGGGGAGTATTGGCATGGGTGTTAAAGGATCCTCCCCACCGGATCAGATCGGACACGGAAGGTGGTTTCCCGCCCCGGGGATTGAACCCACGATACTCCATGCCGTCCGATCTGAAGATAGGCAACGAAGCCACTGAGCCACCCTGCCCCGTGGAACGAAGTTAGAACGGAGAGTCCTCACAGCGAGCATTTGAACGCTGCGAGATTATATTAATGGTTTACACAGTCTATGAATATAGCTTTACGAGGAAGTTGTGCTGAATATTCTCAGAAAGTCTCCAATTACCAATATTTTCAACTAATTCTTCATTGGGTATATGGTAACTTTCAGCCAGGCATGAGGCTCCGTTGAGGTCCCGGAGTCAGAGGCTGAAGCGCCCTACCCCCCCCAAAGTCAGAGGCTGTTCCCATTAGCGACCAGGCGACCGGAGCGGGGTAGCTGACAGATAGCTGTACACCTCGGTCGCGTTCATGCAGAGGCACCGACCCCACACCTGGCCTTTCCAACTGATCGGAACTGATCAGCGCAGCCGCGGCCAGCATTAGTACGGGCCCTGACATTACCGCGCTGAAATTATTGAATCTGAGGCAGTTTGGATGCAGCTAGATTAGGGATGATTAACATTGTGCACTGTTTAAAAATGGAAATAATTATTGCGATGAATATCACAGTGTGCTGCTTGAATATATTTCCAAATATATCAAGCAATAAAAACACCCACCGACACTGCATTTCGTAGCAAACTATGGATTTTCGGATAAGGCCACGGCCACAGTTACGAGGAAAGCCGTTACGATGACGGTACGATGAAAATAAGGGTAGTTGCATTTAGAGGGAATGTGCCATCTTTATAACGTGATTTTAACTGAGATAGCAAAGTTGTAAAGCATGCCGGAAAACCCGGTACTCAATATATAATTTGTCTTGAAACTCGAAATTTCCGTAGAGAAAAGCTTCCTTAAGCGCTTGGCTACGCACCGGAGAAGGAAAATCAGCTGGGTTAGGTACTCACCTGCTTGAAATATTTCCTGATATCCATCTTCCACGTCTCAGTGGTCCCACAACTGCATTCGCGCCACTGAAAGATCACTGATATACCAAATAGTAGGCGATATGTATTCACGATGCGATGCACCTCCGCCCCTCCGCCGCTACTACCACGTCAAGAGACCGGAAGTTGACACGCGACAACACTACCTATGATCAAAATTAATTAACTAGATACTTCCGGAGTGCTTATTTCTAATTGCTCCTGCATCTAATAAAAACAGTGAAACAACATCGCATAATTATTTTTAGTAAATGTTAACAAATTCACTCCTGAGCAAGCATATGGGTCTTCCAAAAACCTTAGAAATATATTATGGCCTCTAATCTTATATGCACTACTAGCGCCACCCCCGTATGGTGGCGGAATCAGGCATTACTCCCTGGCAGCGCCTCTGGCGGCAGTTTCTTAAAAAATATTCGGGCGGTTCACGCTCAGGGTAACCCGCCGCAGACGCTCCATTCGCTGAATGAGCCGACAAACGCGATCTGCGCGCGAGTTGTAACACGTCGTATTCCTCGCGCTTGATTAATTGTTGACAAGCAGCGGAATTTAGGGGGCGGTTGGTATATTTAATCCCCTTTTCTGACGCTAATGGGAAAAGGCTCTCGTTGCCCAGCGACCTAGTCGCCGGTGACTTCGTCACCGGCGGCTAGGTCGCTTCCCCGTTAGCAGACCTTTCGGTGCCAAAGGGGGGGCCATGGCCCAATGGCCCCCCCCTGGCTACGCCACTGTCTCCAGGCACTGGGGAAGTCATGTGTAGCACATAGCGAGTTAAAAGAAGATAGCAAGGCAGTAGCAGAACGCTTCCTGATGTTTTTTTGCTGTCTGGACCAGCAGCTGTGCTCCTCGCTCGTGAGAGTGCTGTGTGGAATTCTGCCATTGTGAAGGGCTCATTGAAGGAGAGGTTATCAGATGAGCTAAAATTCACTGGACAACGCTCACTCTGCCGCTTATGACGAGCAAACCTCGGATCATCGCACCCCATCCGCTACGAGCTACCCAAGCCCTACCGAAAATATTTGCCACTTCGGTAGGATTTCTAACGGCGCCGCTGGGTTCAGCCAGTTTTCGCGGCGGGTTCAGGGCAAAGGTATCGGAGAACTGCGTCCTGACAGTCGGTGAACCCGCCGCCGAATAGTTGTTAGTGGTGTGAGCCTGTTGATGGTGTTGATGTATGTTTGCCATGACTGCCGCTTGGCATCTCTTACAGTACGTCTTACTGAGGCCTTGGCGCGTCTATATTGTAGCAAATTGCTTGTTGTAGGTCTTCTCTTAAACGTCTTAAAACACCGCCGGCGTTCTTTGATGGTAGGCTGGCAATCTCCCATCCACCAGGGCACGGGGATACGCCGTGGTAGGGAGCTATTCTCGGGGATAAACGTCTGTGCAGAGCCGATTATCTGCGCGCGCATCTCTTCCTCAAACATAGTAGTGGTTTTACTCTCGTCAGGTATAAAATCAAGAATACAGTCAGAGGTAAAACCTTCCCAGACAGCCCGCTGCAGGTTCCACTGCGGCGTTCTACTGCCCGGATGCGGTGTTTCAGACCACAGCCAGATTGGGCAGTGATCGCTATCGCATGGATGGGAATGCGTTCGCCACTTAAAACGGTCGGTCAGTGAGGGCGAGCAAAGGGACAGATCGATTGCCGATGTTGCCCCTGACGGTAATGAAATGTGTGTTGGGTGCCCTGTGTTGAGAGCACACATATCAAAACGGTGGATTAATTCTTCGAGGCGTCGGCCTCGCCTATTCGTTCGGGGACATCCCCACATTGTGTTGTGTGCGTTGAAATCACCCAGTAGTATGTAATTTGTTGGTAATTGTTGGATTAAATTATTAAGTGCCTCCTCCGGAAAAGCTTCACTGGGAGGGAGCTATTCAGATACAATAGTTGCTTTGAATTGTCCTAAGTCTATGGTTGCTGCTACTGCCTGGAGGCTGGTTCTCAGGCCAAACGAGTGAGATGGGACGCTGTAATGAATGAACATTGCCACTCTGTCATGGGAAATTGTCATCAAAGGAACATCATTGCGGTAAGTTTTATAGTGATGTAGCTGGCAAGGCAGATCTTGTTTATCACGCGCATTGACGGTGGGCGGGTACCCGCCCCCCCATCGGGTTTTTCGGAGATTGCAGAAAAACGGCGGCGCGCAGCGCCGCCGTACTTGGTATACCTTTTCCCTCACCATTTTTGCAACTTCTGTGAAAATTTTAAGGATAGGTCATCTCAGGTCAGGTCACCAGTACAGGTCAAGTGACCCGACCTCAAAAAATTTAAGATAGCATAAGTCGGAGCAGGGTGAACTTATCCAATTGAAACCAATATCACATAAGGGGCCCACCGAGTTCTCTAAAATATGTTCCGGTATTTTTGATATCGATGACCTAAGGTCAGGTAGGAGGCATGACCTCACCATTGGTAATACATGGGAAATATGGTTTTTACGCAAAAACTCAGTAACGGATGATGATAGAGCGTTTATTTTAGCTTCATTAGACTCGCCTTGGCTTTGCGGTTTTAATGGTATGCATTTTATATAATTTTACCCTGACCTGACCTCAGGTCGGGTCAAATCTTTGATTTGACCTAGCAAGGTCAAATCATATATCATTTGATTCGGCTTGCTGCGAGGATTCATAGAGTTCACATCGTTTTGCTCTATCTTTACTTGTTCAGGTGTAATAACCGAAAAACTTAATTTACATGATATCCCTATGACGGCATGTTTTGACCTCTCGTGACCTTAAATGAGACCTGACAAAAAAATGGTTCAAATATTTTCGATGGAGAAGCGGATGGGATAACCAACGCCGTTTACCGTTTTTCGCTACCTACCGTGGTTCTCGAGATCTTAGGGGGGCGGGTACCCGCCCCTCTCGTCAATCCGAAGGTGGCTCAGACCCCCGTCAATGCACGTGTTAAGCTTGGTTTCTTGTAACGCGACTACAGCGGGGGTCTTCAGAGCTACCAACGCATGGAGCTCTGTGTGGCAGGCCCTGAAACCTCTCATGTTCCACGGTAAAATGTGTGTCATTGCGTAAAGTACTAGTAAGGTGTGTAAAAGCTGTCCTTGTTTAAAACCCACGCAGTTCATTACGTCTCCCAACTTCTACCGTCAAAAATTTCTGGCTCTTTCCAGGCAACACGGGAGTTCCAGTTTCGCGTCTCTCGCGGGGGGGGCATTGCTGTTTCTTGGTGGTGAGCGCCTCATGAAAACTGGCCTTTCTGCCACATAGGCGTCGCCTGTATATGACGGCCTCCTATCGTCAGCAGGAGTGGGTCTTCGTATCCGCTGCCTAAGGTCCGTGGAACTCCTTAGGTCTGCTTGCGCAGGTCCCAAGTTTTCCAAGGAACGTGCTCGCTCGGTGAGGTTGTGTTTTATTTGTTGGTGATTTGTTTTCATTGTTACTCTAGGGATTTCTAGTTGGAGGCCTTTACTGGACCGGAATGGGTGACCCGGATGTTGTTTTTCGATTGTTTCCGTTGGTTCCGTCCCAGTTTTGTAGTTTGTTGGAGACGCAAGTCTGCGTTTCTTACTTTGAGTTTTGCTTGTTTGCTTGTTTGTTTTGTTACTTGTTGTTTCTATCTTTTTCTGTGTGTGTGCTCTTTGTGGATTTGTGTCTCCAGATGGAGGAGGCATGAGGACAGAGTCTTCTGTTCCCCTCCGGCTGCGGGGATGCAGCTGGTGCTTCGACAGATGGCTCTGCCGTGGGTGTTGAGGGCGATGTCTCATCCGGGTCGGAAGCAGGCATTGGACTTTTGGGGGCGGAGACTGTGTTAGTGGTGTCAGCTCTCTTG